>JAAWXA010000033.1:1671560-1692876 GCA_038090715.1 Florisuga fusca
CCGTCCCCCGCCGAGCTCCCGCCCCGGGCTGTCCGGGGACGCAAGCGGACATCCGAGCCCAGGCAGAGGCCGCACTTTCGGTTTGCAGCGCTGGGAGGGGGCGGGCAGGGCTGCCCTGGGGCCGTGCCCGGGGACACCGGGGGAGCTGCGGTCTCTGCTCAGCTCGGGACAACGGGGAAGGAGGGGGGCTGAGGGCACAGGTACAGCCGGGACCGGGGACACCCTAACACTCCGGTTCCGGGCCCCCTTCCCCGGGCCGGGAGGTGCCGGCGGGCGGGTTCAGCCCCGCTGGCCCCGGGCTGTGCCGTGCTGCCGGCCGAAGGGCAGGTTCCAGCTCTCCACACCCGGCTCCACACCCGGGGGATCTTTTCGGGGGCTGTGGGGCTCCTGCAGGCTCCGGGGGCCAGGGTCAGGGGGCTGCCCTTGCTAAGCCCGACCCTCCCCACAGCCGCAGCTATGGGCCTGATCGGGGCACTGGGCTGGGGCTCGGCGGCCCTACTGGGGGTGCTGGGGATCGCCACCTTCCTCCTGGTCCTGACCCCGGCCAAGGATGCCGCGCTTCCTGCAAGGCACAAAGTAAGTGTCCGGGGGGACCTGGGGGAACCCTGGAATGACCACCGGCTCCTTCCCACATCTCATCCTTCCATCAGCCTTGCTTTGCTCGTTGCTTGCAAGCCCTCCCCTGCCCAGTGCAGCCTTTCAGGGCTCTACCTAGTCAGGGTAGCTCTGGGCAGATCAGCGAACCCCCCTAAACCATGGTCCTGGCTCTTTAAGGAAGGGGCAGAGAAGAGCTGACCTCCCCCTGGGGCTCTGCCAGTTTCCACCCCAGACACTTTTCTCTTCTGTGTTTTCAGACACGCAGGCACAGGGTGGGTTTACATCTCCCCTGCTGCTGCTTTCTGCTGGTTTTTGCAAACTGTTTCAAAAGTAGTCAGGGTTTGTGAGATTTGCCACTCCTGAAGGTCTGGGAGCAGCTTTGTCAGCCTGAGCCCTCTGGGCCGTGCCTGGGTGCTTCCCTGCCATGCAAATCACCCTCTGACCTTCACATCCTCCCTTTCTCAGCTTTAACTCCTTGGAATGGCTCCATCGGGGGGGGAGGAGGTGGGATGTGCAAACTTGTGCTGCTCACGTTCACACGTGGCAAGTGAGAGCAGAAGCTCTCAGAAGCATCCATGGCACTTGTCACCCCGTGTCCCCTCTGTCTCTCCCAGTATGGTCTGGTGTTTGATGCTGGCTCCACACACACAGCTCTCTACGTGTACCAGTGGCCCGGGGACAAGGAGAACGGCACCGGCATCATCTCCCAGGTGGAGACCTGCACTGTGTCTGGTGAGTGTCCTGGGATCTGGCTGTCCCTCTTCTCAGCCCCTTGGGGTGCTGCCTCAGACTCTCACAGCATCATCAGTGATCTGAGCCGTTCAGCCAGCACTGGGCCAAAGGCAGGTGGCCTAGTGGCAGAACCAAAGTTAATTTTAGGGGGGATAGTTGGCAGTTTAGTGAGCCTTACGATCCAAAAGTGGGTCAGGCCCCCAGATAGGACAATTTCTGCAGCCAGTCCAGTCTTGCAGCCAGTGGTTTTGCATCAACACGCAGCTTGGGATGCTGATTACAGTAAGGCTCACTAAACTGCCAACTATGCNCCGTCCCCCGCCGAGCTCCCGCCCCGGGCTGTCCGGGGACGCAAGCGGACATCCGAGCCCAGGCAGAGGCCGCACTTTCGGTTTGCAGCGCTGGGAGGGGGCGGGCAGGGCTGCCCTGGGGCCGTGCCCGGGGACACCGGGGGAGCTGCGGTCTCTGCTCAGCTCGGGACAACGGGGAAGGAGGGGGGCTGAGGGCACAGGTACAGCCGGGACCGGGGACACCCTAACACTCCGGTTCCGGGCCCCCTTCCCCGGGCCGGGAGGTGCCGGCGGGCGGGTTCAGCCCCGCTGGCCCCGGGCTGTGCCGTGCTGCCGGCCGAAGGGCAGGTTCCAGCTCTCCACACCCGGCTCCACACCCGGGGGATCTTTTCGGGGGCTGTGGGGCTCCTGCAGGCTCCGGGGGCCAGGGTCAGGGGGCTGCCCTTGCTAAGCCCGACCCTCCCCACAGCCGCAGCTATGGGCCTGATCGGGGCACTGGGCTGGGGCTCGGCGGCCCTACTGGGGGTGCTGGGGATCGCCACCTTCCTCCTGGTCCTGACCCCGGCCAAGGATGCCGCGCTTCCTGCAAGGCACAAAGTAAGTGTCCAGGGGGACCTGGGGGAACCCTGGAATGACCACCGGCTCCTTCCCACATCTCATCCTTCCATCAGCCTTGCTTTGCTCGTTGCTTGCAAGCCCTCCCCTGCCCAGTGCAGCCTTTCAGGGCTCTACCTAGTCAGGGTAGCTCTGGGCAGATCAGCGAACCCCCCTAAACCATGGTCCTGGCTCTTTAAGGAAGGGGCAGAGAAGAGCTGACCTCCCCCTGGGGCTCTGCCAGTTTCCACCCCAGACACTTTTCTCTTCTGTGTTTTCAGACACGCAGGCACAGGGTGGGTTTACATCTCCCCTGCTGCTGCTTTCTGCTGGTTTTTGCAAACTGTTTCAAAAGTAGTCAGGGTTTGTGAGATTTGCCACTCCTGAAGGTCTGGGAGCAGCTTTGTCAGCCTGAGCCCTCTGGGCCGTGCCTGGGTGCTTCCCTGCCATGCAAATCACCCTCTGACCTTCACATCCTCCCTTTCTCAGCTTTAACTCCTTGGAATGGCTCCATCGGGGGGGGAGGAGGTGGGATGTGCAAACTTGTGCTGCTCACGTTCACACGTGGCAAGTGAGAGCAGAAGCTCTCAGAAGCATCCATGGCACTTGTCACCCCGTGTCCCCTCTGTCTCTCCCAGTATGGTCTGGTGTTTGATGCTGGCTCCACACACACAGCTCTCTACGTGTACCAGTGGCCCGGGGACAAGGAGAACGGCACCGGCATCGTCTCCCAGGTGGAGACCTGCACTGTGTCTGGTGAGTGTCCTGGGATCTGTCCCTCTTCTCAGCCCCTTGGGGTGCTGCCTCAGACTCTCACAGCATCATCAGTGATCTGAGCCATTCAGCCAGCACTGGGCCAAAGGCAGGTGGCCTAGTGGCAGAACCAAAGTTAATTTTAGGGGGGATAGTTGGCAGTTTAGTGAGCCTTACTGTAATGGGGATCCAAAAGTGGGTCAGGCCCCCAGATAGGACAATTTCTGCAGCCAGTCCAGTCTTGCAGCCAGTGGTTTTGCATCAACACGCAGCTTGGGATGCTGATTTTACAGTTTGCTCCTTCTCCCATGCAGCTGCTTCCTTGGCTCTTCTTCCCATATCGCTTCACGTTTGTTTTCATAATATGAAATATTATATATTTCAAATATATAAAATACATATCAAATATCCACACTGCCCCGTCCCTCCTGNAATAAAATACATCCAGAGACACAGGAAACCCAGCTAGCACCTCAAGTGCTGTATGTAGCACCTCAAGGGTCTCTGCAGGGTGACATCTCTTTTTGTCCCTGCTCAGTGTACAGAAAAGCTGTTGGCCCACAAGGCAAAGGTGTGGCCTCACAGATGCCCTCTCAGATATCCTCCTTGGATATCTTGGAATCTTATCTGCTTGGGAGATCAGCCTGTAAATTGCTTTGTGGCATCTGGATGCAAGACAGAGGTGCAGCTAACAGGATGCTTTCCCTTCACTCCCTAATCCTGAGGGCAGAAGGCTGCTGCCACCCTGAACACCTACAGGAGCTGCAGAGATGCAGAGAGAGGGCAGCAGCAGCTCTCACTCAGCTCTGAAGTGCTGTCTCCTTGCAAGAGGTAAATATATTTCTGGATGTTCAAACCATAAAGGATATCTCCTCTCCCTAGAGAAGAGCAGCTGTGAGAGGCCAGGAGTGGGAAAAGCTGATGGCACAGTTCTGTGGGAGGATGACATTTGTGTGCTCTGAAAAATGAGCTGCAGGCAGAGCTGAGAGAGCAGGACACAGTGGAAGTGGGATGTGGATCCCCAGTCAGGAGTGGGGAGGGAACAAGTCCTGGCAATGCCTCAAGCATGGGGAGTGAGGCCCTGGGTGTTCACACCAGAAAGGGTCCCAACCTCCTCCTGAGGTCCCCAGGGCACTCCTGCAGCCCTGCTGCTTGCAAAGGGAACCTCCTGTTCCTCAGTGTGTCAGCTCAGAGCAGGCAGTGCTCTGGCACTGAAGCTGTTAAAAACCAAAGGGGTTTGGGTAATACCAGAGATTCCAAGGATAGCTTCTTCCTGCCAGGTGTAAGGTGCATGAAGATTAACCAGACTGAAAGACAGGTCTCTGGGCATGCTTGACTTGAGCTACACAATGGCTCCTCACTCTTGCTGAAGTAAAGAATTAAATCCTCTCCTGAATCTGCTTTTCAGCCTACGAGTGTGGACTTAGAAGACAAAATTAACCCTTAGAGCAGACCATAGTTTTGACAGGTCTTTTACAGTCAGAGTATTCCAAATATTTACAGTCAATTCACACTTAGAGCTTTTTTGAACAGGATGTAGCAAGTTGACTCCACTCACAGGGTAAGGAGCTGCCAAGTGCAGTGTTAGAGAAGCAAAGTGGAGCTGGCAGCCCAGGGGGGAAAGTAAAACACAGAGGTACTGCTAAGACCTTTAGGTACAGGCCTTTATGTATGCTAGTTATTTAAAGTCTTCATTATTGACCAGTTTTGTTCCCATCTGCCTATATTTTAACCTATTTCAGCTTTCAGAGCTGAGGAGTTCACAAAAGTGACATGAATATTTACACACTTGTAAGTGTGGGTATTACATGCACAGATAAGCTAACAAACCCCAGTATAAAATTCCTGTGCCTCTGAACTCTTCAAAGTGTGTAATTTGCTGAACTCTTCAGGGATGACATTGTTTTATGACTTTCATGATGAAGTTCCTTTAAAAAAAAAAAAAAAAAAGCACAAACAGAAAGTTTTTACTGTTCTAACGTGGTGTCTTGACCAGTTCTTGGGTTCCCAATGCCTGCTGCTGACCACCTGAGGGGAAGGACTGAGACAGACTGACTCTTACCTCCCATGCATAGAGGATGTGTCTCAGCCCCAGCTGCTTGTAATCAATGAAGGGATTTTTTCTCAGATGGCTGAAGGCTGTATGGTAGTCAGAGAGAGCTTCTTCATACCTGCAGGGCAGAGGGGAGAGGAGAAACTGAGTCGAAAAAAGCTCAAGACTCTAATTAGGAAGTTTAAAAATCAAGCTGGCAAAAAATATTGGATTGTCCAGCCTGGAGGAGGAGAGCTGCACTGGAATGTGTGTCACCCTGGGACCACAGAAAATTCCCTGTCCTCTCCTTGTTGGTAGCTGGAACAGAATGAACACAGGGTGTCTGGGATCATCTGCACAGTTTCACTGATGGGGATGAACAGCAGGTTTTGATACCTGCAATAGAGTCACATTTCCAGAAGGAGNGCCCTGTGCTTATCCTGTCCCAAATCTCTGCCTGGCTGTTCCCTGGGCCAGGGAACATCTCTTTCACCATGTCCCCAATGTCCCCACAGCTGGAGAAGTCCTTCCCTCAGGCCAAGCGGTACCTCCCCACCTACTGCTCCGTGGCCATTTACATTTTGACATTGCTGCTGGATGGCTACAAATTCACTGAGCAGACCTGGAGCAGCATCCGCTTCAGCCGGCAGGTAAACACCCCGGGGGCACTGGGCTTGGGCAGGCAGCACCAGAAATGTGTCCCCAGCTAGTGATCCCAGTGTCCCCAGCACACTCTTTCCTGCCTGTCCCCACCTCTGACACCAGCACGGTTCTGCTGCAAACCTAAGGTCATTCTACAGGGCTCAGAGAAATGCAGAGCAGGATTTGGCCACCTCTGTGGCAGAACTGACATGAGTATCAGAGAGGTGATGGTGGCCCCACGACTAATTAGAACCGGGATATGGCCAGATCTGAAGGATCGTAGGGAAAGGAGAAAGCTCAGATCCCAAATCATGGGCAGGTCACAGGGACACATCTGGAGCAGAGCAGTCACCCATGTTACCAGCTGCTCAGGGAGGTGGTGGAGTCACCATCCCTGAAAGTGTTCAAAAAACCTGTAAATGTGGCACTTCAGTGCTTTAGTGGTTTTTTTCCTGGGTTGACAGTTGGACCCTGTGATCTTAGAGGTGCTTTCCAGCTGTGACAATTCTGTGATCCTGCTGCCCTTCAGCCCTTGGGGAGCGAGGAGAGCTCTCTGGATCGGCTGGGAAAGCTCTCTCTGGATCTGCTGCTGGTGACACCTCCAGCCAGGTCCATGTGTGAAATCACAGCTGGGGCAGCTCCTGTGAGAGGTGCCAATCCTTGCCCCCAAGCTACAGGTGCCTGGAGAGGCACTTCTGGATCATCCCCTCTGCTCTCTCACCTCAGGCAGGAAGCATGGACATCGGGTGGCCGCTGGGCTTCATGCTGAACTTCACCACCATGATCCCCACAGAAGCCATGGAAGAGGCCAAGGTGCACCAGCCCAGCCTCTGGGCAGGGGCTGTCTCCTTCCTGGTGCTGGCCATGCTGGCAGGACTGGGGGCTATTTTGCTCCAGTGTTTCTGGGGCACTGAGTAGCTCCCAGCTTCCTGACTAGAGGCATCCTGTCCACTAAACCAGGCAGGGAAGAGGTGCAAAAGAAGGTGAAAGGAGAAGAATGAGGGCATTATACTCATCTCCATGAGGAGATCTGACTGAATCATGTCTGTAATGGTGTCGAAGATGACAGAGGTGGCTTGAGGTCTAATCACCTGCGAGATGAAAAGACTCCTGACTCTAGAAAAACCTTTCATCTCACTGACAAAACCTGACTGAGGCGTGGTGGCTAGATGAAGCCAGATGAATTCAAACTAGAAATAAAATCCTTTTTGTTTTCCAAATTGGAAGGTCACTAACCAGACTAGCACAGTTTCCTTGGCACTGCCCGTCCTGCTGGGCTGCTCTGGTGAGGCAACTGGTGATGGAGAGCAATGGTGACCTTATCTGTATCTTTCCCTGTGCAAGATGTGCAAGATTTTTGTAGAATGTGAGAGAGTATGTTCCCAAAGACACTGTCAGCTGCTTTTAAAAATACTGGCATATCTCAGCAGAAAAACTCGAGTGGAAGTTCATTTCAGAGCTGTCAACTCTGGCTTAGAGTTTATTTTATATTCAAATCACATAGCCCAGCTTTGTCAGACACCAAATCCCAAGCAGCTTCCAGTTCCAGGCACTTGAGCATTTTATTTAGACCAGCAGAGCCCAGGCAGCACAGCTCAGCTGCAGGAATCACTCATTTCATCCCTTCCAGCCCAGCACCAGGCTGCCCAGCCCTCTCCAAAGCCCCAGTCTGGGCTGCGTGGGGTGTTCCACAGCTTCCCCTCTGTGCTGCAGGACTCCTGCCCACAGCATGGAGCAGTAACACCCAGGCAGGACTTCAGAGCTTAAGAAAAGAACCACAGCACCTGGGCTGAGGGATGCTCAGAGCTCTTTGGCTCTGGCAGATCCACGGGGTGTTTGCTGTGGAAGATGGTACATGGTGCCCTTAACCCAAGGTGCTACCCAGTATACCCCACTGCAAACTGGTTATAGAGACCTTCCCAAAGAGACTTCTGTCTCTGGTTGAGCTGAGGATATGTGACCCAAAAGCTTGGGGACCTGGGCTCTGCCTTCTGCTCAGATGGCTGTCCTGGGCTTCATGGAGTGAGGCTCAGCCTTCCCAGCCTGAACTTGAGCAATAAAGAAGAAGGAGTGAAAAATCTCCATCCAGAGAAACCTCTTCCCACCCAACAGTCTGAGTCCCTGAAGTCTGAGATGCCACACAGACACTTCCCATAGCCACACACCAGTTCCTTCCCCCTCTTCTCTCTGCCTGCCAGGCCAGGTCTGGGAACAAGCTGTAGAAAACTGGACTGGAACTGTAGAAAATGTTGGACTGCTGGAACTGAGCCCATGGGATCTGTGAGCAGGGGACATCTCCCACCCAGGTTCAGCAGAGTTCTTGGCTGTGGACTGGTGTCTCCTACCCCTGGGTGACAGGGCAGGTGGGCAGGAAAGGCTCCTGATTGCTACAGGAAGGCAGCACCACACCTGATCTGGGTTGCAAAGCACTTGGGGAAGATGCCTGTCTTGCCATTGCAGCATCCTTCAAGCCAGTCCTCATTCACTGGGAAAACATAAAGGAGCAGGATGAGCCCTGGGCCATCAGAGTGGGGTTAGCAAGAGATTTCATGGCTGGAATTTAAAACCCAGCACAAGCCAGTACCTCTTGAGAGCCTGAGACAGCACAGGAGAGCCCATCTGCTCCCCAGGCACTGCAAAAGCCCAGGCCAGGCCAAGCCTGCAGACACACCTTCAGAGAGGATGTCCAGCAGGTCTCCCTTGCTGAACTCCAAGTCCCCTGGTCCCTGTGCAGGGTAAGGGTGCTGGGCCAGCATCCGGTAGAGGATGGGTCTGCCCGAGTGGGAGTCCAAGTCCTAGAGGAAAAATTCAGCAGAGAGGTTGCAAGGCAAAGCAGAGACTCCCTTAGAGCCCAGCACAGCAGAGAAGCTTGTGACAGCCCACCTACCTGGCAGCAGAGTGTCACCCTGCCATCTGTCAGCTGCTGCCACATCTTCCCGAGATCCTCCTCTCCCACAACTTCACCCAGGTCTTTGCCATCTGAATTCCTGTAGCTGCAAGGGGTCATCACCATGGCTCAAATCATTTCAAGCCAAACTTGGAGACAATCCTAGCCCTTGGGCATCTTCCAAGCTCCCTTCGTAAGCCACCTCTGAGCTTGTCACCTTGCACAATGACACAGGGCCACCCTGCATGCTCAGCAGGCAGAAGCAGCACTGTTAAGGAGGGACACTGTTACCTCTTCATACACTTAGTGAGGGGAAGATCTTAAACTCTCCCATGAAGTCCCCAGGGCTGTCACTCTCAGGGACACCTCACCCCAGGACCAACTCCCACATTGCTCTGCCCTGATCCCTCTGTATCCCAAAGGCTGAGCTGAGCAGGAGCAATCCCAGTATACAGCAGCTGCACGGAGTTTTTCCTTCTGTTTTCCCATTTCTTGACCATGGTAGAAGTCTCCTGGGTAAGATCATTTGGCTTTTAAAGCCCCCAGCACACAGGCTGTTCTCCAGACCTGGTAAGGTGAGCCCCGTGAGGATGGCTGCGTGCCCACATCTGTGCTCAACCCCTGCTAGAGTTCTCTGACCCCGATTAAACGGTCCCAGGAGACCAGAGGGCAAGGCCTGCATCCTCATCTGCTGCCTTGTCCCACACCCAGAGCACCAGAGGCTGCAGTGTACCTCAGTTTCCCCTGCTCTGCCTGCTGAGCAAAGCAGTCCCGCAGCAGCGCCCGCAGCCGGGGCAGGGCTGGGGCCTCTCCTGCCCTCAGCACCACGCTGCACTCACAGCAGGCTCGCAGCACAACGGCTCTGGCTGGGTGGGATGAAGCTTCTCCTCCAGCTGGTGGGACCTGCTGAGACATGTGGCACCGTGGGCTCATACTGAGGCATTCAGGACTCAGATGAGGAGACCCAGGGGCAGCCCCGCGGCACGGCATCGAAACGCGGCGCTGAGTTCCAGATGGCTCGTGACAAATTCAAAGCTTGGGAGCCCAGGTTGCTCCCCTGACCCAAGAAGCCCATTTCTGGGTTGGATCACACAGGTGCCTCCCAACCCCAAACCTGTCTGAGCGGGGCCTCAATTCCTCCAGCCAGCTGGGGAGCTGCAGCCTAGATCCCCTGTTCTGCTGCACAGCTGAGCAAACATTACTCCAGAAGTCCTACAAAGAGGGGTGGCAAAGACAAAAGGGGAGCAGAGCTGATCTGCAGCTGGTACTGCCAGTGAGGTGCTCACAAGAGCAATTCCAGCTCCATCACACAGAGGTTGGTAACAACATGGAGGTGCATCAGAGGACATCGTCCCAGAACACCAAGATGGATTAATTGTGGTGCCCAGACCACACGAGAGCCCCTCCTTGGAAAGGGAAAACAGGCAAAGGAAGAGAGTTTTTTCAGTGATTTTAGGGCACCTCAGGAATTTTGGAGAATCCGGCTAGGAGTCTTTCACTTTTGACAGCCTTGCTTTCTTTAGGCTGTAGCAGCTTCAGCTTGTGAAACACCTTACCTTGAAGTCCATTTGGGCACCAGCATCATTTGCAGAGGCATTTTCTCCCCCAGATTCTGCAGAGAGCAGAGGAACAGCTCCTGCAGCCAGCAGAGGCAGCAATTCTGCAACCCCCCAGCACAAGGCAGCTGTGGCTGCAAGCAGCCCCCCAGGGCACTGCTCAAGCAGGTGGGGTTGGGCACAGCTCCACATAACCCCCATCCCAGCCTCTGGCCCAGGGATTACCTGGATTCTGCTTCCCATGGAGTCGGCTGGGAGGCACCTGGGCAGGAGGGAGGGGAATCCCATCACTGATCTTCTGCAACAGAACAACATCAAAATGGAGTGAGCAGAAGACACCAGAGACTGAATCACAGAATGGTTGGGGTTGGATGGGACCTTAAAGACCATCTTGTTCCAATCTCCAAGCCCCAGCCAACCTTCAGCCTTCAACACTGCCAGGGATGGGGCAGCCACAGCTTCTCTGGGCACCCTGGGCCAGGGGGTCACCATCCTCCCCCCAAAGAATTTCCTCCTAATATCTAATCTAAATCTCCTCTCTTCAAGTTTTAAATTATTTCCCCTTGTCCTCTCCCTACACAACCATGCAAAAAGCCCTCCCCCAGCTCCTGTTCAAGAGCACTTGGTCTTCACTCAGGGTGCCTCAGGATTTCACACTCTACGTTTCTCTTATGCAGTTGTGCTATCCTGTGATAATCTTACAAATAAATGTCCCACAGGTATCTCTTGCTCCTTCCCTCACCCCTGGCTGCAAGGTTGTCAGCTCACCCATTTATCCATCTTGGAGGCAGGTTCCAGGAGGGAGCTGGGGATACGCAGCTTCTGCAGGACACAAAGCAGAGCAGAGTGAGACCTGAGCTGCTGCTGTGCCAGAGGCAGCCCCAGATCCCTCTTCTGTCACCCCCCTGCACTGCTCCAGCCCTTTCCAAGCCACACAGCTGCTCACCCTGACACACAAGGGTGTCCAGGGTGGGCCAGACCCACCAAACCCAACAATCTGCTCCTAAAACAGATGCTCAGGTAGAGAGCAGCAAGGATGGTGAGGGATCAGCAGCATTTCTGTGTCTTCTCACAATCCCTGCAATAAAGCTAGTTTGTTTGTCTGTCTGGGAACATGGTCACCTCAAGAAGCACTATAGCACTGTCCTGCTCCTGTAATGTTTAGGCATATGCTAAATGCAGATTTTCTGTGGGGACACACTTTCTTTAAAAAAAAATAAAAGAAGAAAGAAAAACCTGATGATATATGCCCATTTTTTCCTGTATTTTAGCCTCTTACGAGGCCTCTCTTGCTCAAACAGCTCAGATTTTTTAATGGTACCATGAAGAATCCTTTTAAATCCAGGCAGGTAATACATTCAGTGGATCAACTGAACCCAGGTGTGCATTGTCTCTCTCAAAGAAGTTAAACAGACACGTGAGAAACAGCTTCTGTCAACAAAAAGTTTTCCATGTTGTCACATTGACTGGTTTCTATTCAATCTGTTTATGCTATGGTTCCCTTGTCTGTAGAAAAAGATTTGCAGGGCTTTTATTCCCCAGGTCTTCTCTAGAGCCCTTTATAAAACCTTCCTGTACAGCTGAAACCCTCCAAAAAGCTTCCCAAGGTTAAATTAAGTGTCACTACACACCAGGTAAGGACCAACCTCTCTCCTCAGCTCCTTAGAGTTCTGAGGTGACAAATACTGCTCTAAATGGTTGGTCCTTGGTCAAGTCTGCTTATCCTACACATAGGATCCTCTTTGGTGGAGAGCAAAAGTGCCCCAAAAGATGCCCTTGCAGAGCTACACAGGGGAATGGGAGAACCTGGTGGGATTATCAAGTGAGCTGTGGGAAGGAGCTCCTGAACTCATCCTCTGCTCTGCAGTGCTACAGGTGAGGGACCAAGGAAGGGTTGCAGCAAGCTCCTGCTCACAAGCAGGGCTGTGGTCTCTGCTGGGGGAGGAGCTGGAAAGCCACCCCATCCTCCTTACCTGTCCATCATGTATGGCTGTAGCCCAGCCATCTGCTCCTCTTGCCAGCACAAAGACCAAGCTGCTGGCTTGCACTGCCAGCTTTTCTGAGTCCTCAGGGTAATAGAGGGACAAAACTCGACAGTAGCCCGTCTCACTGTCTCTGGAAAGAAAGAATGAGAACGAGGACATCTTTACTGAGCCAGAGTTCTGGTGCTGGATGGCTTTGATCCAGAATACTGCACCAGTTCAAACTGGCATGGGCCAAAACTTTCAGTGTTGGGAAATGATGATTTCCATGGCTGCTCTTTGGTCCAACTGGGATCAAAAGGAGCTTGGAAAACAGCTACCCCATTTTTGTTTTACTAATAAATATCCAACATATCAAAACAATTATCAAACTCAGCCCTGAAGTCCAGTATCACACAAAAAAATTACTTTCATGTTTTTTGAACTGGGGCTGATTTTGGCTCAACAAAGCATGGCTGGGACTTGGGTTGGGAACTAGGATGGGACAGCTGAGCATCCTCTGCTACAGACCTGGGCACAACCTCTCTGTCCTTCCATTTCCCAGCCAGGGCATGATCCATGCCTGTTTCCCACAACTATTGAATCAGTTCTTGCAAACCACCCTGAGATTCTTGCAGGAGAGACATGACTGAGCTGCAGTGACATCTGCAGCCACACAAGCTTCTGCATGTTTTTCATTCACTCCACCCTTGATGAGAAGTGGGTGTGGATCCCACCGAATCTTCAGACCAAGATATCAGAGCACAAAACATGAAATTCAGAACAAAAAGAGTGAGAGAAGAGTCAGAGCACTTACCGCAGAGCATCAGCCCTGGGTTCATAGCAGCCCTGTTTCTGGGGGAGGAACAACAGCATCTGTTTATAACAGTGTCTTATACAGCAACAGTGCCATCTGATTTACTGTCCCTCTGAACACCACACTGAGCTGTCTTTGCTTTTGAGGGCATTTGTCACAGCACAACAGCCAGAGGGAAGTTTGTTGCTCCACACTTTACCAGGATGTACCTTCTGTTTCTCCCCTTTCCTGCTTTATCCCATCAAAGGGGGGTAACAAAACCTTTTCCCTGCCATTGCTGCTAAGAAACTCCTACCACAGTGCAAGCCAGCCATGCTTAGGCTGAAAATTTTTACTAAAGTGCTGGGCAACTGCATGTTGAGCACAGCAAGGTCTCCACTGCAGTTCTGACATGGTGAAGAGACAAAAATACATCTTCAAAGGGCTGGAGACTCCCAGAGCTGTATCCCAGGCAATGCTGAAGCCCCCACCCAGCTTTGAAAGACCCTGTGGATCTCATTTGATATTGCACTGGTTTTTTTCAGCAATGTGTTCTTACCCTCCTGGTGTTGGGATCTGAGGCCCTACCTGGAGCTCCATGACAGCTCCATTCCCCCTTTCACAGCTATGTCCTGCTCACCTGAAGTCTGAGAGGCTCAAAGCCAAAGTATTCATCGTTGGGAATGATGGATGAGATCACCTGTCAGAGGACAAAGTAATGACTGAATCCAGGCTGGATGAAGAGGTTCTCACACAAGGTTATCTACTCAGCCCTGATTCCTTCTGACAGCCTACAGCAGGCACAGAGCAGGATTCCCCAGACAGCTCCAACTCTTCATGTCCCTGAGGTTTTTTTATCCTTTCCAAGGTTTCTTTAAAAGTACATTAATTAATCACTTCCTCTCCCTTTATCCATTTCAGAGCTCTCTGGCCTGTGGCACTTGTGCTGACTGCACTGGTGACAGAAGGGACCAGAGGAACACTGCTGACTTGCCTTTGACAAAGGCAGTGACAAAGCATTTGTTTCCCTGTGGTTCCTGGCCAACCACAGGGCTCCCAAAGAACCTGCTCAGGTGTTTCAGTTTCAAGTGACCAAGACTGGCAAGGTTTTTTTAGCACCAAAGTGCAGTTTTGACAGCAGAGGTGGCAATTCAAACAAATTTTGGCTTTTGTGTCTTGGAGGCTGTGACTGGCTGCAAGACCTCCCAGTCCTGCTCTTGGGTCTCCACCAGTGGGTTGGTCAATGGTTATGCTCTCTGGAGATGTCAGAAGGTGGGATTTCCATCTGCTTGTTTTTAATCTCAACAGTCAGGTGTCTGTTACCTTGGGTTTGCCCAGGAAATCTTTTGAATCCAGCTGTTCAACTTCCTTCTTTCGTGGTCTGAAAAATTCCCCGAGAGGAACCTGCATAGGCTCTAAAACCAGACAGTTCTGGGGCAGGAAAGCAGATAAGGGAAAAGCCATCAATTAATACTACATGAAATATACACCAGTGAATGCAAGAGCAGCTCCAGGAAGACACTGGGGCAAAACTGATGACTGTGAACTTGAAAAAGGTCACTTAGGTCTGACAAGCATATGCAAATGAAGAGCTCAGCAGCCACTACCCAGTGATGAGTCAAAGACTAACTGCTGGCATGGGATGGGTGGGCAGGGAGCAAGTGGAGTAAAGTTTATTAAACCAATCTCTAAGCATTTTTGTCTGTTTGACTTCTGTTGTCACTCTTTTCTCCTCTATTCAAGCACTGAGCTGCAAGCTAATAGCAAATATTAACAATACACTAATGGAAAGCACAAACATGGTGCTAGAAGAGATGATCAGATTAGAAACAAAAATAATCTTCTTACAGAAAGGATTCAAGTAAGATAAGTAAGTTTGGAGGTATCAAAATAATGAACCCTCCAGGAAGATCAAACCACAGATCTGCAAGTTGTTCCTGATCATAACAGAGTATAAAAGGAAACTATTCCTTTGAACCAACTCTGGAAACACTTTTATGCTCTACTTAACATGTAAATGTGATTGTCATTAATATCTGAGCTGCCACCAATTGCTGCTGAGGCCAAAGAGATTCAAAAAAGTCAGCCAGGGTCATAAAAAGTGAGACTCTCCAAATCTGCACTTAACCACTGCATAAGGCAACTTCCTGTACAGCATAAGTACAAATAGAACTAAATTTATGGATAGCAGGGAGTAGAGAGCAACTTCCCCACCCTGAGAATTATCCCCTAATTCTCCACTCTGATGTTTCTGTGCTGTGAAGCACTTGGAGCTGATGGATTTACTTGAATTGCTGAAGCACAAGTTTGATAGAGCATCACGTGCTAATGGCTTAGGCTGTTACCAGAGCAGGTGGGCAGACAGGAAAACCCAAACAACAACAACTAGCACATTCTTACCTTGGATTTCAGAGAATCATGGAATGGTTTGAGATGGATAGGACCTTAAAGACCATCTTGTTCCAATCTCCCTGCCATGGGCAGGGACACCTCCCACCAGCCCAGGGTGCTCCCAGCCCCATCCAACCTTCAACACTGCCAGGGATGGGGCAGCCACAGCTTCTGGGGGCACCCAGGGGCTCAGCACCCTCACACCAAACAGTTTCTTCCTCAGAGCTCCTCTCAATCTTCCCTCATCCAGTTTGAAACTGTTTCCCCTCACCCCATCCCTCCAGGCCCTTGTCCCAAGTCCCTCCCCAGCTTTCCTGGAGCCCCTTCAGGCACTGGAAGGTGCTCTAAGGTCTCCCCATTGCAGCCTTCTCTTCTCCAGGCTGAACACCCCCAACTCTCTCAGTCTGGCTCCAGAGCTGCTCCAGCCCCTGGATTATCTTTGTGGCCTCCTCTGTTAACTTGAGCCCAACAGAAGAAGCCAAGAACTCACTGAGGTGGTTTTACCTGCACCTGCTCAAGGGCCATGTCCAGCACTGCTGTTCTTCCTTCAGGTCTCCACACCACAGCTTTCTCTAGGGTGGCTCTGGCCTCCTGCCACTGCTGCAGCCTGCACTGCACTGCTGCCATGCTGTACAGCACCTGGAGTGGGCAGGGGGAGCAGAAAGCAGAGACCTGGGAGTGAGCAGACACCCAACACAACTGCCTGAACTCAGCCAAGAAACAGGGACCAGGCACTGGGACACCACAGACACAGCAGCACCAACCAACACCCCTCTGGCTGCAGGAAAGAGACAGTGAGCAGCACAGACAGAAAAACTTCATCATCGGAGTGGAAGGAGCTGAAAGTTGCACCTCCAGGTGAGCTCCTGAGTGTGCTGGAGCTGCTAGCTCTGCTCAAGGCACAGGCAACACCAGATGAAGACTCTGGTACTGCACAAATTGTACTCTTATCCCTCCTGCAACTAAAAGGCCAATAAGGATCTGCATGGCAAGCTCCATGGTTTGGTGTCTGCCTGCAGCAAGGTGATCTTTGCTGCTGTGCTGAGTAATTCTGACTCCCTTCCACTGCAAAGGAAATTAACAAACCATTTCACAGTGCAGTGGGCTCTGAATGTGCAGACTGTCAACTGGAGCTTGTTACCCTCTAGCAGCACCTAAGTATGGTCAGTGCTGAAGCAGCAGAGTGAGGATTAGAGATGGGGAAACCTCAATCTGTGTGCCTCTGGGACATCTCTTTTTGTCCCTGCTCAGTGTACAGAAAAGCTGTTGGCCAACAAGGCAAAGGTGTGGCCTCACAGATACCCTCTCAGATATCCTCCTTGGATATCTTGGAATCTTATCTGCTTGGGAGATCAGCCTGTAAATTGCTTTGTGGCATCTGGATGCAAGACAGAGGTGCAGCTAACAGGATGCTTTCCCTTCACTCCCTAATCCTGAGGGCAGAAGGCTGCTGCCACCCTGAACACCTACAGGAGCTGCAGAGATGCAGAGAGAGGGCAGCAGCAGCTCTCACTCAGCTCTGAAGTGCTGTCTCCTTGCAAGAGGTAAATATATTTCTGGATGTTCAAACCATAAAGGATATCTCCTCTCCCTAGAGAAGAGCAGCTGTGAGAGGCCAGGAGTGGGAAAAGCTGATGGCACAGTTCTGTGGGAGGATGACATTTGTGTGCTCTGAAAAATGAGCTGCAGGCAGAGCTGAGAGAGCAGGACACAGTGGAAGTGGGATGTGGATCCCCAGTCAGGAGTGGGGAGGGAACAAGTCCTGGCAATGCCTCAAGCATGGGGAGTGAGGCCCTGGGTGTTCACACCAGAAAGGGTCCCAACCTCCTCCTGAGGTCCCCAGGGCACTCCTGCAGCCCTGCTGCTTGCAAAGGGAACCTCCTGTTCCTCAGTGTGTCAGCTCAGAGCAGGCAGTGCTCTGGCACTGAAGCTGTTAAAAACCAAAGGGGTTTGGGTAATACCAGAGATTCCAAGGATAGCTTCTTCCTGCCAGGTGTAAGGTGCATGAAGATTAACCAGACTGAAAGACAGGTCTCTGGGCATGCTTGACTTGAGCTACACAATGGCTCCTCACTCTTGCTGAAGTAAAGAATTAAATCCTCTCCTGAATCTGCTTTTCAGCCTACGAGTGTGGACTTAGAAGACAAAATTAACCCTTAGAGCAGACCATAGTTTTGACAGGTCTTTTACAGTCAGAGTATTCCAAATATTTACAGTCAATTCACACTTAGAGCTTTTTTGAACAGGATGTAGCAAGTTGACTCCACTCACAGGGTAAGGAGCTGCCAAGTGCAGTGTTAGAGAAGCAAAGTGGAGCTGGCAGCCCAGGGGGGAAAGTAAAACACAGAGGTACTGCTAAGACCTTTAGGTACAGGCCTTTATGTATGCTAGTTATTTAAAGTCTTCATTATTGACCAGTTTTGTTCCCATCTGCCTATATTTTAACCTATTTCAGCTTTCAGAGCTGAGGAGTTCACAAAAGTGACATGAATATTTACACACTTGTAAGTGTGGGTATTACATGCACAGATAAGCTAACAAACCCCAGTATAAAATTCCTGTGCCTCTGAACTCTTCAAAGTGTGTAATTTGCTGAACTCTTCAGGGATGACATTGTTTTATGACTTTCATGATGAAGTTCCTTTAAAAAAAAAAAAAAAAACAAACAGAAAGTTTTTACTGTTCTAACGTGGTGTCTTGACCAGTTCTTGGGTTCCCAATGCCTGCTGCTGACCACCTGAGGCAAAGGACTGAGACAGACTGACTCTTACCTCCCATGCATAGAGGATGTGTCTCAGCCCCAGCTGCTTGTAATCAATGAAGGGATTTTTTCTCAGATGGCTGAAGGCTGTATGGTAGTCAGAGAGAGCTTCTTCATACCTGCAGGGCAAAGGGGAGAGGAGAAACTGAGTCGAAAAAAGCTCAAGACTCTAATTAGGAAGTTTAAAAATCAAGCTGGCAAAAAATATTGGATTGTCCAGCCTGGAGGAGGAGAGCTGCACTGGAATGTGTGTCACCCTGGGACCACAGAAAATTCCCTGTCCTCTCCTTGTTGGCAGCTGGAACAGAATGAACACAGGGTGTCTGGGATCATCTGCACAGTTTCACTGCTGGCAGCTCTGTCCCAGCAGATCTCAGGGGACTGGGACTCACTAGGGCTGGGAAACTCCAGGTGCTGGTGAGTGTACCTGCACAGCCAGAGCACTGCACACAGAATGGAGAGAAGCTCTAAAGCTAAGATGGGAATTGCTCTGAATTGACCCCAGCTCAAACTGACTCTAAACAGGAGGTCCCCAGGCTGCAGGCAGTGGTCCAGGAAGGGCTGTGCAGTGAGCATCCCACCAAGAGCCAGGGAGCACAGCAACAGAAGGTGCCCAGGTGGATGTGGGGGGGTAGGAGCAGCAACTGAGGAGGGAAGGAGCCATGGGGTGCTGGTGACTGTCACCCCCTCGGGTGGGGGACAGGTCTGCCAGCTGTGCTGCCCCTGTGTGTGCTCAGGGTAGCCTTGCTCCACTTCTGCTGGCTCTGGCAGTGCTGGGAGCAGAGGGGAACAGGTCCAATGGGCCAGCCAGGGTTCCACCAGCCCTGACTGCAGCTCTGCTGGCACAGGCACTCAGCATGCAGCTGCTTGATGTGAGTGCAGAACTGCTTGGTTTACCTCCCTCCAGAAATAAAGACAGCAATTTTCTGGAAATTAAGGGATAGAAAATAACAGGGAAGAGAATAACTGAACTTCAGAGGTAAGACAGGACCTTTAAAATCTCCCACCTGCCCCTGTGAGCAGGATGTCAGTGTGGTTTAACCCTGGAAACAAAGAGACTCACTCCCATGACACAAGAATCCCAACTGTATGAGATTCCTGGAAGAAGTTAATTTTATGGTCACAGAATCACAGAATCATTTAGGTTCAAGCATAAAGAGTGACAAAAGAGGAGAAAATCAAAGCCTCACTGAAGGCTGAAGGCTGAAGACTGAAGACATGAGCTTCACTTACATTTCCAGCTGCAGGTGGACAAACCCTCTCTGAAAGAAGCCAACAGCCAGGGAGTTGTCCTTTGCAACGGTTCTATTGAATGCCTAAGGGGAAACACAGAGACACATCCCAAGGATCAGTTAGGATCTCTCCTGCTGGTGCCTGGGTGTGTGCACCCTGCTGGCCATGCCCAGGCTGCACTCGTGCTGGGTGCAGAGCTGTCCCTGGGCTTGTGACCAGCTCTGAGGGCCAGCAAACAGCTCCAGGACACCTTCCAGGTCTGTTTAAAAGCTGAGGGGTTTATCCTTCCTTGGTAAAAAACCAAAACAAAACAAAACTGGATGTAACAAATGAGCTGTTTGTGCCATCCAGCATCTTGCAAGGAGAAAACTGCTGCCTGGGGCAGAGCTGGTGGTGGGAGCAGCAGGATCAGACCAAACAGGGAAGGCTGTTTGAAGAGTTAGGGCTGCATGGGAGGAAGCTGAAGGGCTCCAGACTGCACCTACAAGTCAGTATTTCTGAGAGAGGGAGGAAGTGTGCTTCTTCCCTTATCACTGCAGAGATGGCAGGTAGATAAGAAACCAGCCTGGACTTCCCTGAGAGTGCCCAGCAGTGCTACAGGGGTGAAAATACATTGCAGGATGGGAATGTGCCTCTGGGTGAGGTGGTGGCTGGCTTCTCTTGCAGCTCTGACAACACACCTTGCTTTCACAGGATGTTTTACCATGCTATAAAAAAGATTAAACAAGTAACCATCGATCTACAGGGAAGCAGAGCAGAGCTTCTTCCCAGTCAGTGCCTGTTCATGGAACCACTGAAGGTTTGTGAAGGGACCTTAAACCCCCCTGGTTCTAACACCTCCCACCAGACCTTATTGTTCTGCTAATAAAATACATCCAGAGACACAGGAAACCCAGCTAGCACCTCAAGTGCTGTATGTAGCACCTCAAGGGTCTCTGCAGGGTGACATCTCTTTGCAAAGTCACTCTCCAAAATCTGGGCCAGCCGGGTGGGCACAGACTCCACCCACCACCTGAGCAGGCACAAACCCATGTGTGGCTGTCACACAAAACACAACTATCACGGCCTAAGACAACAAAATACAACTAAAAGGTCTCTCAGGCACGACCTTGCTGTGCTCCCCATCCCAGCACAGCCCGAGCTTTCCGTGCTGCTCGTTTATAAACAGCTTAAATGAACCTTTCCCAGTGGGCAGCTGGCAGACAGACAGACAGACGTGTGGACACGCTGGGTGCTGGGAGAAAAAGGGCTTTTCCACGGGGTGCCTGCCTGCCTGCACCACCCCATTTGCACAGGGCAGGGGTCTCCAGCACTTCGGGGGCTTCTCTGCAGCCCTGGCTGCTGGTGCAGGAGGGGAGGAGGGGGGCTGCAGGGCTCCTGTCTGCACCCATCCCTGCTCCCATTCCTGCTGGGCATGCAGGATAGGGAATGCTGGATGGGAATGAGCTTGAGTGTGGAATTAGTTCAGCATTCGTTGAATGAGTTTCAGCATTATTCCCTCAAAACTCAAAATGGGAAAGTCATGCTGCCCTTCCTGGCATCACCTCCCACCCCTCTGGGTGGGCTCCATGGAATCCCATTCTGGTTTGGGCTGGAAGGGACCTTAAAGCTCATCCATTCCCACCCCCCTGCCATGGGCAGGGACACCTCCCACCAGCCCAGGGTGCTCCAAGCCCCATCCAGCCTGTCCTGAGACACTGCCAGGGATGGGGCAGCCTCTTCCAATGTCCCGGGAGCCCATCCCAGTCCCCCCGGTTACCGCAGCCCCTCACCCGCAGTGCCTCCCCGGGCCGCCCCGCCAGCAGCTCCACGCAGCCCACGTTGAAGCAGATCCTGGCCGGCGGCTCCGGGATACCGGCGAATGCATCCAGGGCCGCGTCCCAATCCCCGCCGTCGGCAGCCAACACCCCCTGGTGCCACCTCCGGACCAGCTCCCGGTACGCCATGGCCCCGCGGGCCCGGGCCGGACTCCTTCACCTGCCCGGCGGGCGGGTGCGGCCCCGGGGCGGGATGCGGGAGGACGAGGAAGTCCGGGCGGTCCCGGCCGCTCCCCTCCGCCTCTCCCGGGACCGGCTTTGCCGTGCGGGGAGG
>JAAWXA010000033.1:1692887-1879649 GCA_038090715.1 Florisuga fusca
CCCTAAGCGGGTGACCCGGGCCTGGCACCGGCTGGGGGGTGCGGTCCGGTTCGGTCCGGTTCGGTCCGGAGGCCCCAGGGTGGAGGATGGAGGTTTGGGGGTAATTTGGGGTGAATTAGTTACAAGTTCCCAAAGGAAGGAACCCCGGGGAGCCCTGCCCAGGCAGCAGGGGGTGTGGGGGGTGCAGAGAGCTCAGACCCAACAACCCCCTGAGCTCCCTGTCCCTGAGTTAAATGTGGTGGAAAAGAGAGGAAAAAAAATAAATCAGTGGGATTGGAAGCACCAAGGTTATTGTCCATGCAAATGGAGAAGTTAAATGTGCTTGAAGCTGGTGTGGGTTGCAGGAATGTAATGAAATGATCAGGTAAAACGTAGTGAAAGTGTACAGGTATTACAAATGTGTTGAATGTAGAGGGTGAAGGCTCAAAAACATGGGCTTGGGGAAGAGATTCTTCCTCTGCAGCAAGGGGACATCCATGAATGAGCTGAGGAACAAATCTTACATCTTGATCATTGACTGGAAGACCTTCGTGTGTGGGCAGCTTCCAGTTGGCTCCTCCACTTACTGGGGGAATTGATTCTTTTTTTAAAATACTGATTATATTAACTTAGGGTCTCCAAACCAAGGTTTCTAACCTTTGCTGTTAAAGTTTGCTGTAGGCAGGTGAGATGATCAGTGCCCAGCTGCTGCTGTAGCCTGGTCTGACCTTCATGGTTGGATTGGTTCCAAGTGGGAGAAGGATTTTCATATCATGGAACAGTCTGGAAACCATGACAGCTTCTTGCCAGCAAGACAGAAGTTGCAGAGAGTGATAAAGTTGCATCAGTGACACAATATGAACTTCACAGTTGTGGGAAGAGTTGATTTGATTGTTGGGGTTTGGTGGTAGGTTTTTTTTTTTCCCCTTTTATTTTTTTTTTCTGAAGAGAATCAACTGGGAGTGATCCTGTGTGCACATGGATGGGCTGCTGGAACATGATCTCCAGCTACAGTAGCTCCCAAGTAAGATAGAAAAATACTGGAGAGTTTAGAGGAGGCCACAAAAATGCTCTGGTTCTGGAAAACAAGCCATGAAATGGACTAAAGACACTCAGTTTATTCAGGCACGTCCAAGAGAAGAGGGTTAAGAAGTGACTCAGCCACACTGTGGAGATCTGTGCCTATGGGAAAGTTATCTGATAGCTGAATGTTTTCAGGCTTTCCAACAAAGGCACAATGAGGTCTGGTAAATGAAAGTCAACCCTACCCAAATTCTCTTAAACTTTTACACAATTTCCTAGCAGTGGTGGAGGTTAATGACAGGAATTGTTTGCAGGGGAGGTTAAAGCCTGGGCATTTAGGTCTGAAGTTCTTGTTATCATTTCAACTCTGAAAGCTGAAACAATAACAATTTTGAAGATGGGCTTAAACCTGAAATCTTGTGGTGCAGGGGTGTCCCTGTGGCTTGGGGGAAGTCACTGAGGTTATCAGTGAGCCACCTCCTGGGACTCTCCTTCTGAGGCTGCCTGGCTGCAGAAATAGCAGGAATTTTAGGTTTTTTAATGTTGTTTAAAAGGCTGTAGTTCTAGGTGAAGTTAGATTTAAGCAGTCTTGCTTTTGGATGAGCCTCTGCTTGAAGGGGTAACTCCAGATGCTGTTCTTAGGGAGGAGTTAGGCTGAGGTGGTGTCTTTCTTCCTGCACTGCTCTTTAAATCCTCAGCATCTGGCCACAGAGAGCAGACCCTGTGCTGGACAAATAGGGGAGAATCCCCTCCCTCACTTGCTTTGTCTTCTCCCCCCTGTGTCTGCAGTCTAATGCAGATTTGAGGTCAGAAAGGGATTCCAAATGCCCAAAGTCTGATCAGTTGAGGCATTATATGAGTTTTACACCCTCAACAAGAGAACAGTTTTCAGGCTGAGGCCTCTTTTCCCAGGGGGTGTCTTGTTTCTTTTGTAAATCCTCCTGAAGGTTTGGTGTTGCAACATGACCACATGGCAGTCACTGTCACTCTGTTCCTACAGGCCATCCCTGCTGCTGGCAGTGACATCACAAAATGGTGACAAAGCTGTGGCTGCAGACTTGTATCAGCACAACTTTCTGCTTCATGGGTCAAAAGGCACATGATGATCATTTTTTATTTTCACTGAACCTTGTTTGAGCTTTTTTTTCCCCCCTTTTTTTTCTTTTTCCTACCCATCCAGGACACTCTCTGTCTGCTGCTGATCTTTTTCATGTCAAACTCTGCCTGAACCTCCTTGAGGATTAAACTGTTACGTCAGGAAAAAAGTTGGCTGGGACGTAGCAGTGCTGTGAGGAATGTTTGGAAACGTGAGAGAGCAGAGGAGGAACCCAGCACTGCCTGGGAAACACTTGCTGTGCAACACTGCTCCATCTGGCCTTTCTTAGGCTGTACAATTGCCTCTCAATTTTTGGAAAAATATTCACTGGGGATTAAAATCTCTCAGTGTTAAAAACTAAAGGGAAGTGGCTTTGTGAAGCAGAGAGAGTGCAGTTTTGCTTTACAGGATAAATAGCTGCTTTTCCAGACTGCACAAAGCAGGTTTTTATTGGCCAGAGGGTCCAAAGCATTATTGTTTGGTTTTTGTTCTGTGAGCAGCAGTGACTGCTCGGTCATGGGGATGGATGGGAGTGGATGGTTCCTGATGTTCTCTTTGTTTGAGTAACCAGCTGAGGTGGGTGAGGGCTGTGGTTCCCTGAGTGCTTTGTGCCATCACTCTGGTGAGCTGGTGAGTTGACCTGATCTGCACATTGCAGTAAAAACGTTCAGCAAGGAGTAAAAAAAGTTGGTGATGGGTCAGACGGGCTGATGATGACATTTGGGAGGTGCCAGCATCAGTCTGTCCTGGGTAGCACAGCACCTGGTGCTGGGTTGGGCTCGGTGGAGTTGGGGTGCTGTGGTGGTGAGGGTCCCCCCAGCTCCCCCTGGTTAAAGCCCCTTTGCTTCCTTGCAGCTCTCCACGGCAGAGGAACCCCCGGCAGCACCCATCGGGTCCCCCCTTCACCAGGCTCCCCCAGGGTGAGTTTGCTGAGTCTCCTGTGGTTTGACAAAATGGGGCCAAGCCCAGAGCTGGCAGGCTGGGGGCAGTGCAGCTCAAGGAATTCCTGCCCCTTCTGAGCCTCTGGAAAAGCAGCATTCCCAACTGGGAGGGTTTCCTCGGTCGCTTTCACCTCAGGCTTCTGGCTTGGGTGTTGGGGGGGACAACTGAGTGGGATGCTTTGGTGTGGGACAGGGTGGGAGGATGGGGGCAACAGTTCCATGGGTTGCTCTGACTGCTGATCTGGAGTGGGTCCCTCGTTGCATATTTACAGATAGATTTCCAAGTCAAACAGTCCTATGCAGTGAATTTGACATTGGGATTATTCATTTCTGTTCTGGGAATCCTCACCAGCTGTTCTCTGCATTTTTTGTTTCTGAAAGCAGTGCAAACATATTCTGTTTGCCAGATGTATTAGTTAGTTGCCAGATGTATTCATTAGTTTATGGGGGTAGGTGAAAGGGAACTTGACAGTAAAGCAAGTTTATGCACAACCCCATGGTAAATACCATTTCATCACTATAGCTCATGTGACCATGCCTAGATGGAGACATTGCTTCAAATTATCAATATTTTATGGTCCTGTGGTATATTAGGGAATAGATTTAGGAGGATTCCATTTTGATTTGTCAACTTCTTTCATGATATTAACTTATTTTTGTAAGGATTCATCTAACTACATCATCCTATATTGAAAAGTTACCCAGCAGTTCCTTACAGACAAAGTAGATTGTGTAGAACTCATTTTAAGAAGTTGTACTGGGTTACCTGCCCTGGTACCCGATCTGATTCCAGATCCTTTCTTCTCTCAGAATGGGAGAACTGTGAGTTTTCCCACCTTTCTCTGTAGCACTGCTGCCTACAGAGATTTGTACCAATCAGGGCTTGCATAATACAAGGAAACCTAAAATGTCTTTGGAGGAGCAGTTACCAGTTAGTTGGGTGTCATCTAGCAGGTTTACCCCCTCTGTTCAGCTGGAAACAAAACTTGGTGTTTAGGGAGGAATTTCTGGAAAGTCTCATTTGGGGTTTTTCTGGTCTCCCTTGCATCTGTTCCCACACCAAGCTGCAGCTTCGTTAGGGGGCACTCCTGAATAACCCATGCCAGGATGCTCTCAGCATTCACACTGAGCTGCTCTCCAGAGAAAATTCTCCACACAAATCTAATTTGCTGCCCCAAGTGCAAGATGGATTACCCTGTGCTGTCTTATGATGCAAGGCAAGACTGACTGCTTTGCAGGTTGATTTAATGCTTGTGTTGGAGACAGTGAATTATCTAATAGGCTGTTGCTTACAGTTTTCCAACTGGATGAATTAACTTGCCTTTCTCATTGCCCTTACCCTGTGGACTTCCATGATCCTATATGTGTGTCCATTTAAAACCTTTCTGTTTGTGTTGTTACTACCATCTTAAAAAAAAACCAAACAACCTTTTAGAAACAATAAGGTGCTTCAGAAGCTCTTGGGTTTTAATTGCAGCCCTCACATCATCCTGTGCCTTTGTCAGTTTATTTTATCTTCTTTGACTTTTCTTCTGTAAAAAAGGGGATAATGGTTTTTACCTTGGGAGAGTTAATCAATGTATATAAATGTGCTTTGAAATCTGAAGCAGTTTAGATTTTATTTTTTAATCTAAAGAGAATTAAACTATTGAACAAAACAGGAGTCAGGGAAGTCACATTTAAGACCAGAATACTGCTCAGCTGCTTTGGTGCTTCTTCTGCTCTGGGCAGATTATAGCTCCAGATCATTTGCATTACTTTCGACTTTCCTTGATTTTTTTTCTTTTCCAAGGAGAAGCATTCTTCATATGCAGGAGTCAGATTGTCTGTAAACATAAATGTCATCTTAACTTGCTCCCAAACATCCCTTGTTTTGCTTTTTAAACAGCACACCAAACCGGTGGAACTCGAAACATTTTTCTGAGCAATTAGCACTGAATCATCCCCACAGTGGGCAGGCTTGGCAGAACTGGAGCACCAGTTTCCTATGCTGGAACTGTGCCTACAGAGCATGAATCTCACCTTTAATACGGGGTTTTCCTCTGGCCTCTGAATTCCCACCTCTGTCTTAGCATCACTGCTTGTGGCAGGGTTCTGACCAGCCCCTGGTCAGTGGTGCTCAGGGACAAGAGGAGAGGATGGGGTTTGAGGAAGGGCACAAAGGGCAAATCTCAGCTCTTGTGATTGCTGTAATTAGAAATGACATTTTGAATGACAGAGGCTTTAGGCAAAATCTTCTCCCCTTCAGTGTTATACTGCATCCCATATGAAGATGCCACCTCCTGTTTTACCACACGAACAGTTTGGGTGTTCTAAAAAAAATCCCAGCAATGTAACAACCAGTGACACCTCCAGAAGGTGCTGAAGAGGAGCTTCAACATGCTGCTATCAAAAACTTCTCTTCAGTGTTGAGTTGCATCTCCTAGAAATATTTTCTCACACAGCTTTTCTGCAGAATTGAAAGTTTATTTTCATGCTGATTTTTTTTTTTGGTTTTTGTCATTCTTTGGAGACTAGCTAGTGTTGCCTGGTGACATGGTTTATGGGTTAGCCAATGCCATCTTCATGCATTAAATGTCATTAGCAGGTGCTAGTGATGTCTTTGCTTTAAACTCTGAAATCAGTTCCAGGTACCATCTGATTTTTATTTAAAAAGACAGCTGCAGTTCTTGGTCCCATCTATAGTTAGAGTCAGTGTTGTCCTTAAAATGTTCTGCCAAGTGTTCCTTATTTTTCACTGCACATCAGCAGTGTCTGGGCTTTTGGGCATCTGGGTTCCATGTTTCTGGGCAGTATTTGGGGGGTGGGATTGTGACTGGAGTCTCTTGAGCACCTCCCTGGTGTTGGATTGACATTCTGCTCTGGCAGGTTATCACAGTGGTCTCAGAAGATGATGTGGGACCAAATGTGTTCTGATGTAGGTAGCAACAACTGGAGACCATTTCCTGCTAAAATAAGAGTGAAAATGTCACTAGGAATAGAATTTAAGGGAGAATTAGAGCAAGTGTTATAGTATAGGAGAGGAACATCATGGGGAAGAGCAGAAATTTAGGCTGGTCTTCTGTCTAATGTAATAATGCAAATGGAGCAAGCAACTTTTTTTTTTCTTTCTTTCTTTTCAGTAGGAGCAGTGTAGCTCAGAGCTCAGTGGTGCTGGCTGCCTGACTTGTCATAGGTTTAGGTGCCAAAAAGTAAGTATTTCTGAGTAAAGCAAATGCAAGACTTTTGTGTTTTAAGTATATCCCCAAAGAAAGGAAAAAAAAAAAGCAAAACTGAAGAAAGCCTTTTGTGTACAGTGTCCAGAGCAATTTTGAAATGCTCTTGCTCCATGCCTAAGCAAATGGAAGTTTCAGCCAAAGAGAAATCTTTCCTATTGATTTATTACAGCAATTTAGGTAGAAGCCCTCTGTGCAGGGTTGTCAGTTTAAGAGAACAGCTTTCTTTCTCATTTCAGATTTAATTCACATGTTGTTTTTTCAACAGAGCCTTTGTCTCTGCTCAGTTATGAGTTATCCTTTTTTAATAAAATTAAGAAATAAAGTGAAAACACATGGTTTTTAACAGCCCTGTTACAAAAAAACACAGGATGACATAGGGGAGGACTGACCATCAAATAGTGACTAATTTGGAGGTAACTTCAACGTAGTACTGCAAATAAAAGAGTGAAAAATGGACCTTTCACCTCTCCTCATTGCAATGGCTGTGGACAGCCCATCAGTGACAGGAGGAGGCAGCATTATCTCTGGCCAGGATTTCCTAGTTTGTTTTTTTATTTTTTCCCCACATTGTGGAGTGATGCTAAACATGCTCATTTTAGTTAACTCCAATTTCCTTCCTTTTTTTTTTTAAGGTGGGACTTATCCAGAGGTGTATGTAATTCACATTTCCTCCCTTCCTGCCTCTCTCCCCTGCAGAGAAGAATTTCTTTTTTGGACCCCTCCTGTTTTTCAAATGGAGAGGAATTACTCTCAGGAAACTCATGAATTTGGTATTATTTCTGTGCTTGGTTGTCTGAGGAAACATTTACTTGAGTATCAGTGCTTATTTGAGACCTACAGGAGGGTTCAGAAGTGCATGTTAGAGCTGCCCAGTGAAGCAGTTCATTACATCATTTGATTATAACCTTGTCTTGGACCTTATCACCCAGCTAGTTCCTGTAGCATCATGAATGGGTTCTGGTTTAGTGGTGGCCTTGGCAGGGCTGGGTTAACACTTGGACTTGATGATCTTAAAGGTCTTTTCCAACCAAGATGATTCTGTGGAGATTTACATCCTGACCTGGCAGCTTGGGGGGGCTGAGTGCAGCCAAAGGCAGAACAGTTGCAGTATCTGGTTTCTTCCAGCTTGTGTTAGATCCCTGGCACTCATCACAGCCTCCTAGAATTATCTTGCAGATCTCAGCACAGCAGATCCCACCTCTTGTGTCAATATAATTATTTGCAGGGGGGTGATTTTTAAAAGAAGTTAACAATCAGGTGTCTTCAAGCAGAAGGAATTTTGTCTGGCAGTTAAAAAATGGGGACACCATCCTGTTCTGCTTCATGAAGTTACAGAAGAGAGTAAGAAAAGATCCACCTTACAGGCTTCAGTAGTCAGTGATGGGGAAAAGCAGGTTTGTGCCCCTGGTGCCTGAAGCAGACAGGGGCTGGCAGGGATGCTGCAGCCCTGAGGAAGGAGTGGTCTTGCTGTGCCAGACAGATCCACCAAGCTCCTGAAACAGGTTTACCAAATCCTCAGCAGCCTGTGTGCAGACACGAGGACCTGGCAGTGTGTTTCTGGAGCAGTTAAACTGGTCTGGCTTTGGCAGAGGCCAGGAGAGGCAGGTGCTGGTTAGCAGCCTGTGACAGGAGGATCAGACTGTGCTGGTTTCAGGCAACTTTGATGCTATCATATTCTCTGGATGCTAACTCTTGCACAAGAAGGAAAAAAAAAGCATCCCTTTGAAGATGGCTGTGGAATGCAGAATTACTGGGGGGGCTGTTTGTTTTCCTGCAGACTGGCCTTTTGCCACAGCCTGTGCTTTTCTTAGGACAGCTGAGCACACCTTTCCAACAGGAGATAAAGCATAGATCTTGGGAGGATTATCCTTCCCAGGCTGCCAGACAGTCTCCCTTCCTCAAGTCTGCAGTTTACCAAGTTAAGTTCTCCAAACCTTGGTACTAATGGTTATTTAGATTAGATTTGTTTCCTTTTAAAGCTTATCACTGTTCTTAGTGGCAACTGGCCATTGTTACTGCTCCAAACAGCTGAGAACTTGAACCTTTCCAGAGCAGCAGCAAAAGGGCTATTCAGCTAGCCAGAACTATTTCTTTATACATGAATTTTGCAGGGTATTGTGCTATGTTGTGCTTTCATCTAAAATATCCATGGGCTACCTCATCCAACTTTGAAGTTGGCCATCCTTTGAGCAGCTGATGGGATTGCAAACCTCCAGAGATCCCTCCCAAACTTACTTCCTCTATGATTCTGTTTTCTGGTAGAGTTCTGGCAAAGATGATGCTTTTGGCTTAGTTTATATCTCTCTTCATGCTCAACAGCTTTCATGATGTTCCCATCATAAGCAGTTCTTTAAACTGAAGTGATGTGTAAACATCAGGAACAGTTTCTAAACTGTAACATGAATTTCCTTCCTTTGTAGTTCAGACTGGATTTTATGCTTCCATGTTCAGCTGATATGAAAAATCAATGTTTTTTATTGACATTTTAAAGAGATGATTGCTTTTCTCTAGGTTGTTTTGTTGTTCTTGCTCTCCTCAGACACAAATGTTTTGCCATGGGCTGATACAAGGTATAATTTTTTAAAAGCTAATGGGTCTTGTTCTTAGGTCAGCACTCCTTGTGGAGTTCCTTTGCACTCTGTGTTGAGAAGCTGCAGAAGAAGGAAAGACAAAGAGAAAAGAGCCATCTTGGTATTTGGGATTTCTAAGAGTATATCATTACTGCATTTTGAGTGAGGGATGCATTTTTGAGTTAAAAACTGAAGTTAAGATAAAGATACTATTTTTATAGATATTGGCACCTATTATTCAAACACTTGAGCTCACTTTACACTTTATGCTGCACAGTATTTTACTTAAAATTTAAGCAGTTGCTTGAGTTACCTTCAGTAGTACTGAAATTCACAATGTGTCTTACTGATTCAGAGCCTCTGTGCTTGAGAAGGGAATGCTGACAGTTTGTTTCCTTGCTTGGATTTATGGTTTTTTTTTGCTGAGGGCAGAGCAGGATGGTGGGGCAGTTAAATGGGGTTACATATACCAAATGTATAATTTATCACGTATGGACTCAAAACTGGAGTTGACTAATCTTGCAGCCCATGCTTGCTGGATGCTCAGACTTTAACCTCTATGTTTAGATTGCCAACGTGGTGCCAATTAGTGGGACTGTGATGTGGACACTGAGGGACATAACTCACTTCACATGGGTTCCCAAACAGCTAGCAGATGTTGAGCTAATGGTTCTTGGCTGCTACCAGCCTGACTTGGATTTCAAGCCAGAGGTGAAAGAATTTATTCCTCTCCCTTTACCATTTCCCTTGGGCCATGTTGTCCCAAGCACTGAGAATTCCTTCAGGAAGATGATGTAGACATTTCTGCTCCCCCTTAAACCTGTTCTCACTCTGTCTTGCATGGTCCTTTGTTTTTATGTTGATTTGCCTTCCTTGGACTATTGTACTGGTAGCTTTCATGATAAAATGTAAGTTAAAATGAAAACAACTTAAACATACAACTGAATTCTTCAACAGAAGTCTGTGGGTGGTGTGGGTCTGCATCTCCAGGATGTGACAAAAGGACTATCCCAGGATTGCTGTTACTACTTGGTGTAACAAAGACCATAGGAAGTGGTGAGTTTGGGTTGCCTGGGGTCCTGCCTTGCTTTGTTCTCTTTGCTGGGTGTTGTACTCTCCAGCCTTGTAAAAAGTGTGACTGCAAGGCCCATAGTTTTTGTTCTAGGGATGAGTCAATGCTGAATAACTAACCAGCAAATCTTGCAGTGTCTTTGGTGGATGATGTAGGGAGTTTGTGAGTAGGGAGTTTTTATGTGAGAATGTCAAATGGGGCTGTAAGAAAGTGGATAGAAGGAGAACACCAGCTGCAAGACCCTGATAGTGACAGGATGGTTCAGACCTCTGGAGAATTTGTGTGGTGTCTTAAAGGTAAATGTCAAGTCAGGAAGATAGCTGGATTAGCAACAGAATCCTTAAGATGAGAAAATCTTGAAACTTGGAGATAGGAGAACTAGAGAATAATAGAGAGTATGTAGCTTTACAGTAGGAAACACCAGGGGAGAAAACTGCACCCCAGCCCTCTTGGACAACACAAATGACACCTTTGGGACACATCTGGACAGAGAATTCAGACAGAGGATTTTCTCCTGGTAATGGTGCAGAATTTGGTGCAAAATGTTCCAGCCAGTGGCCCTCCTGTAGGTGTGAACATGAGTGTTTGCACATCCCTGCAGAAGCAGTCCAAGCCAAAAACTTGAGAAGTGACACTTGATTTCAAAAGGGAAAGTGCAGAATGAGGAAGCTGGTTAAAAAGAAACTGAAAGGAGCAGTGAAAAAGGGTGAAATGTTTGTAGGTAGTGTGAAGATTATTTAAAGGCACTGTACTGCAAATGCCTCAGCCATGTCAAAACTGACTGAGAGAGAGAAAAGTTATGATGTGGAACAGCAGGGAAGAAAGACTTCAGAGTTGAAGGCATCCTTCCAAAAGCTGAAGTCATGACCAAGTGAGGAAGACAGAAAAGAACAAACACTTTGAAAAGCCCAATAAAAAAAACAACATACTTTCAGAAAGTATAAAAGGTAACAGTTCTTTTCCAAATATGTTTGGGATAAGAAGCTTGTCTAAAAGTTTGCAAAACTCCTTGAAGACTGAGGTGTGAAGGAATCTCTTGCAGCAGGTGGAGAAATGAATCAAATGAGCATCTATGCTCCTCATGGTTTCTTCACCAGAACCTTCTCAAACCCAGCTATTCAAGGAAGAACTTAAGAACCCAGTGAGCAAAAACTGAATGCAGGGACCATGATGTCAGAGCCCAGGAGGGACTCAAGGGAAAAACTGTTGAATTATTATTAACACTTGTGTGCAACCTTTTAATTGAAACCTCCTTAGGTTTATTTAGAGAACAGATAGGAGTGATATGATGCCAACTTGCAGGAGTTCCAGGGCACTTGGGGAATAGCAGACAGAAATCTGGCTTTGTATTGTGCAGTGTTGTCAAAAGAAAAACATAGACTGGAATTATTTGGCACATGGTTTTATATGAACATGGAGGAGTCAACATGGCTTTTCTAAATGGGAGTTGCACTTGATGAACCTTTAAGGACCTGAAAGATTCAGCAGATGCCCAGATCTGTGTGGAAAGTACCCTCAGATTTTCAAACAGCTTCTGACATGGTCCTTTCCTGCAGCTTCTTAAGGGAATTGATCTTTTGGGGGCTAAGAGAGCATAGTTTCAGTAAACCTGGACTTTTTAAAGGTTGAGAAAATGTCTATTAGTAATAGTTTTATTGAAGTGTGGTTACTGCTAGTATCACAGGAGACATATGAGGCTGTTTCACTCTTGCAGGTGATCCAAGGAAGGCAATGGCAGAGAAATAAAGCCTGAGTGATTTAGAAATACTTTGGTAAAGTCAACTCTAAAGCTGCAAAAATACCTACATTGTGGTGCTGTGAGACTGGAAAATAAAGTAGCAGGTGAAGCATCAGTAGATGCAGAGGAACATGTGAGAAAATGGAATTATCTCTGTGTACAGCTATGGCTAAACAAGGTACTGCCTCCCCCAGTAGCACATGATGGAACAGCTTGGAACTGAAGAGTTTCTGGGCCTGAAGAAGAGCTGCCTGAGTGAGACAGAAGATAAGCAATCACTCCCCATTTCTCTTTCATTCCCCAACAAAAAGCAGGTACATCAGATAGAAGTAGAAAGTTCAAAATAAACAAAAATAAATACTTCTTTGCATGATGAACACAGTGTGGTTGTTGCAACAAGACTCTGGTGCTGAGAGTTTGCATAAAAGTGGCTGGATATATTCTTGGAAGAAATATCTGTTGAGTCTGGTTTATACCAGTGCAGAAGACCTGGTGTGTGGAAGTCTTTAGGTACAAGTTATTGCAGGCTCAGAAAATGTGTTGGAGAATGCAGCTGCTTATTTCTTTTCCTTAGGCATTGGCCACTGACCACTGGCCAAGCCATGAGGCTGGCTGGGTGAAGATGTGATCTTACTTGGTAAGGTTTGTCTTGGGTGCCTTCTGCTCTTCAGCATTATTTGGCTATTTCTCTCCTTGTCTGTTCCAGCTACTCCCTCAGCTCTTAGATGCTCCTCCAACAAAACAAATGAAGTTTGTTTTTTATGAAAACACGCTTTTTTGTCCTTTTTTTTGTTGTTGGGCTTTTGCTTTTTTAAAAAATTTTTTTGGTGTGTAGTACATTGAGTTGTCATGTGTGTAACAAGTTTATTGTGTTTGTGTACAGACTTCTTGGAGAGAAAATGGAGCTGCTGCTTAAGCATTCCCAGATGTGTTCAGCTTTATTGTTCAACTATATGCTCCACCTAATGTAACTTGTAAAAATAAACATCTTTACAGTATTATTTTTATGTGTTAATGGAACCAGAGATGTTCCAGGCCAGCGTTTGTCCCTGCTGTGGATCACCAGGAGGCTGTGTTGTGTCCTGCTAGTTTTCAAACAACCTACAGCTTCATCTCTATGAACTTGATGGCCAATTAGTTGATCACTCTAGGAGACTTCGCTGAATATAATCCTCCTGACATTTGAACACAGCAGAATACTTGAACATTAGCAAGTTTTCCATTTATAAGTGAGCTGTTTGTTAAAAGTGGAGAGAACAATCCCAGCTCTGCCAAGTACATGCTCGGCGTGCGCAGCCCTGCTGGCCTCTGACTTAACATGTTGTTACTTTTGTTTTTATTTAGGGCAGATTTTCAAAGCTGCTGTGTTGATAGAGACATAAGGGGGTGTGTAATATGTCCCATCTGTGTAAACTCCATTTTCTATATGCTGCCTTGCACAGACGGTATGCTTTGGTATGGGGTATTTTTTATTTATTTTGCACTTGAAGCTGAAAAAGCCAGGTTTGAGGAGATGGGCCGTGTTGATTTGTTCATTTATAAACTTGAGATAACTTGTGGGTGAAGGGGTAGGTGGCAGGCACAAGTAGTCACCTTAGTCCTCTAAGTTAGCCCATGTCCCCCTCTGTTGCCACATTTCATTCCATCTGTGGAGTTGAACCACTTATCACTGTAGGAGGAAGCTAACAGGAGTCCTGGCATGGAGACTGTTATCTCTTTGCCTTCTGTGTGAAAAGATGCTTATATGGGAATAAAAATTGTGAAGGTTGCTCTAATGTTGTTTGCTTTCTAGTTCCCAGCTTTTCTATCACCAGTAGAAACAGGAAAAGTGGGGTGAGGTTTGAAGAGAGAGTCTGTAGCCTTTATATACAAGAAGAAACTAGTTCTTGACTGTTTCAGGGTGTGGGAGGAAAACTTGTGATGCTGTAGGAGCCTGATGATCATTCCTGACTAAAATTGGCCAGCATCTCCTTAACGTGGCTGTGAGAAGGACAGAAAGCAGCCTGGAGGCTTTCTAATGCTGGAGCATGGGAAGGCTCTGGAAGTACCTCCTGGTCTAGGATGATGTGTGGTCACCCCTTGGTACTGTGCCAAGATCACATGTGGCTTTTGTCTAAGTTGAATGAGGATTTAGATGAGATTTCAAGTCTAGTTTGGAGCTTACTGTTCTTGAGGGAAGTTGTGCAGAGAGCTGGATAGAATCAGATGCACTGAAGAGTGAGGGATCCTGGGTGGCCTTGGAGAGCATCCTCAGAGTTCATGGGTGATGGGATGAGAGCAGTGGGCCAGGGCTGTGGGAGGTGAGCTCAGGTTCTGCAAAGGAGTAAGTAAATATACTGATCTTCTTGCCAAAAAGAAGCTGGCAGGTGTTGGAGTGCCACTGAACCATTTGTAGAAGGAAGCAACTTCCTTATGGAAGATTAATGTTTTCTATTTGCCCAATCTGAGTCTTTGTGTTACCAAGAAGTAAGTATTTGTGTTGTTCAGAAGCATCCATAAAATGCAGTTGTAGATTATGGAGCATTCTGAAGTATTTTAAAGTCTAAAGGAGTAAAAAAAAAAATGTAGGAGCAGCATAGAGTTCCTTTTCTCTGGTCTCTGAATAAGAAAATTGTTTCATGTTTTCTTAAGTCTTCCCCACTACATTCTGCCTTGAGGAGCTGCATCCAGCTGGAGCAGTGCAACCACACTGAATTTCTGCAATAATTCAGTTACTTAATTTAACAATTATGTTGTGGAGCAAATGCCAGCTAGAAGTAAGGTGTCTTTTTCAAGTATCTGTTTCTGTTGAGCAGAGAGAAAGGAAAACATGATGCTTCAGTGACTTTCATTTTCCAGTGCACAATACAACCCAGACTTGAGCCTGACCCAGCCGTGCCCCTGAGCTTGGGCTTAGTTTCACCTATTTCTTAACTTCAGACTTAACAGCCAGCTCTGCAGATAGATATGATGTGCTTTGCTGGGTGTTTAAAGGAGTATATTAGGAACAATGGGACATGGAAATTGTTTCAAGTGTTTATTTGACTTTCCTTTTTCACTCTGGGACAGTTCCACAGACAATCCTTGAAAGCTGCTGTTTAATTCAGTCCCGTTTTCCCCCTCTGCAAAAATCAGAGACCAGAATCTTGCTTTTTTTTTTTTTAAACTCCGTGTTGTTGAAGATTAAGTACATTCTTGGGATAAGGGCTGTCTGTGGTTTCTTATTCCCACAGGCTTGGCAATGTTTCTGGCTGACTCCCCAGCACTGCTGGGTGCAGCAGGAGGATGGTAACGTGGCTTGGCTGCTGGGGGTGCATCGGAAGCCAACTTGCTTATCTCCTGGTCCACCCCCCCTGCCCCAGTCCCTGGAGAGCCCTTGACCAAATAGTTGTGGGAGGTGAAAAGGATATCATTCCCCCAAGTCCTTTCCAGGCACATGCTCTCATTGTTCTTATAATTGGAAAGGATTTAAATGACAATCCATGCTGGTGGTATACTCACAGCTCTCCTATTCATTTGATATTTATTGCCTCCCTTAGAAACAGCAGCGTTAAATTTAGAGGAATGTGCACCATTCTGCTTCCCCTCACTCAAAGCTGAGGGCTCCTCTTCCATCAGTTTGGCTAATAGGTTAAAAACAATGATAAAAAGGGCCCAGCAGATTTATTTAAATTAAGTCTTATTCTCTTTTCTGCCTTTGAGCAGATGGCCTGAAGAAGTTTATTGGTAGATGTTACAATAAATGCCTGATGATGCTACTCTGTCATTGATAACAGAATCCATCCCATTGTCTAACTGCTGCTGAAATGGATGTAAATTAGAGTGAGGTCTGAAATCTCTCAGCCTCCATCAGAACAGCATTCCTCTCTGGGTTCTTTGGAGGTACCAAAAAATGCAGTGAGCCATGTGCCCTGGGTGCTGGAAATGCAGGTACTTACCTCTGCTTTTGAGAAAGATCCATGCCCTAATTCTGTTTAATCACAGAAGTGGATTAATTTCAGATGTTTGTGTTCAGTTACATTTTTGGAAACATAGGAGCAAAATCAATTGCTATAGTTTTTCAGTTGATGTAATGTCCAAGATAAAGGAAACATTTCCAGAGCCTTGAATTCATCAACTCTAAATTTTCAGCATTCCTGAAAGATCTATTGACTGAAACTTTGTTTCTCTGAAAAAATGGATCGAATTTAGAGCATGTCTATTCTCAACATTTAAATATTTTTATTTTTTTTTATTCTCAGCTACTTTTCAGCTATTGTGACAAGTCAGTGGGATGGTGTTGGGTTTCAACGCTGAGGATCCCATCTGTTGCACATTTCATACAGTTGATTATTGAAATAAAGAACTGAAGTAGGAAGAGATTGTTTCATCTAAACCTTTCACTGTTCTTTTGAAGCTCCACAACTCTGGTATTGGTATTGTGAACAAAGACATATTTATCATTTAGCACAGATGAGTTATGGAAAGCTTTGACAAGGGGTGGTACAAGTGCTCAAATTCTTGTGGATTCCAGAAGCAACTGAACAGATCAATAGAAAAACAAAAATCCATCAAAGACCTCTATGAAGGTACAAATGCAGCCTCCATTTCTGCCTCAGATCCCTCGTGCAGCAGATTTCTAGAAGCTGGGACAATGTTGGTGAAGTATGACTTTACACCTACTCCATTTTGATAGTAATTTCTCAGCCTCTGTTTTCCACCTCTGGAGCCAGGACACTGGCTGGATGATCCCTCAGACTAATTCTGCTTGGAAGGCAACAAATGCACTTCTGTCCCATGAATCAACTTCAACTTTTGTCTGTGCAGCAACCCAGCCAGGAGCTAGCAGAAAGTATAGGCAGCACTGGGGGGCATAAAAAAATGAGATGACAATAAAGACATGACAAAACACTGACTGAAGACAACCTTAAACATTATTTTCAGGCCAGAAGATGGCCCTAGTAACCACGGCGTTAAATATTCAGTTACATTTTTTGCAGACTTAAGTGAACCACTGGCCTAAAGAAGAGAGCCTGATTACATACACTGCCTCTGTAAACCTTTCCTAGGATGCTTACAGCAACTTGGAATAATGAGTGACCTTTGTATTGAGTCCTGTTTTAACGTGGTAGCTTGACATCAGTCCTCTGGCCTGGTGGCCAGCTTCATCTGCTCTCCCATTTGCTGTGTTGCTTCACTGAGCTGCCAATAAATTCAACCTGCAGAGGTGCCCCATGAGGGGACAATTCATTCTGCTGAGAGGGGAAGGATATTTTAATTGGATAGAGTGTGTTTACAGCAGTCTAATCCCTTGGTTAAACATTTTATCAATTTTCTGAGCTCCTGTTATTTGGATGTTGTGGCCAACCTCTCTTACCCAAAGGGTGAAAGGGAAGCTCTGGCTTTTGTTGTTTTTCCCACAGCTGCATCTGAAACAGCTGCTCTGATTTGGAAGTGGGTGCACAGAGACCTGATCCAATTGCCAGAGGTGCCAAAATAGTTTCTGTGCTTGTTACAACTGTAGGAACCCTCCACATGGAAAAGCTGCTGGCATTCCTGCACTTCACTGAGATGGAAAGGACAAGGCAAATACAGAAAAGCAGTTTGGCCAAGCAGGCATTTTCAGCATCTCCACTGCTGCCATCTGTCCTTGGAAAAGAGTTTCTTCTCCCCCATATGTGTCTTCAGATGTTCTGTTCCTCTGGCTTTTTTTTTTTTTTTTAGTTCAGACCTCTTGTTTTCCCCAAATGCTTTATTCTGTGTCTCAGTTTCCTGTTCCTCAGTATCCCTGGTGAATTCTGCTTTACAAAATCTGTGGACATAAATTGACCCATCATTAATACAAAAATGAAATAACAATGAAGAGACACTTCCAGATCCCTTTCAGGCTTTGGTGTGGTCTGTCTTAGGACTGTGCCCATGCTAGTCAGGGACTTGTGGCTTGTATGGGGCAGTACTTAATGGTAACACCACAGATCCAGTGGTGAGGTCATGGTCTTTTCTTCACAGAAATCGGATCTGGAAATTGTCTTGCTAACACGTTCAGTCCATTTCCTTGCCATTGTCTGATTCTTTCCTGCAGTACATTTGTTGGTGGCATGCCCAGTCTCTCATAAAATACCCACACAAAAGAGCTTCCCCTGTTTCCCTAAGGAATAATTCCTTATACTGATTCTCACTCTTCAAGATTTTTTTTTTCCCAGATGCTCAGCTTACCTTTTGCTTCATCCCACTGCAGCCCTGCCTGCCTGTTGGTGTAGCTCTTGGTATGGTGTGTAAAAGTTTTTACTCTCAAGCCTTGCACCTTTCAGATGGGTCTCCTGGGCTCTGCTTGAATCCTCCCTCCACCTTCTCTCCTCATCCTGTGTTCAAGGATTCCCTGATCCTGATAGTGTTTGTTCCAGGACATGGTGCAGCAGACAGTATTTTCCTGGTAAAATAGCAGGACTTCAAAATGAGGGTTATTGTGTAGGACAGTGAACTACAACACCCAGCTGAGATCTGCTTCTTGACCACTTGTACATGAGCAGAGCAGACATTTCCCCAAAGCCCCTGTCTGCACTGTCATCCTGTCTTCTCTGAAAATCCTGGGATGCCTTCACACTGGGCTCTTGTTGCTTATTCACATAAGAATGTTTTTCCACAGTACATTTAGTTTACTTTTTTTTGGTTGTTTTTTTCTCAGACTTCCTTTATTTTTCATTCATAAGCTTGAGGTTATGCAAGGTTTCTCCGTTTCTGTGGATTTCTGCCAAACCATTTGAATGAGAAATCTGCACAATTTTTAACATATTTACCAGTTGTTCAGAATTGTGTAAGAAAGATAAAGCCAAGCAACAGCCAGCCTCTTCCCAAAGGAATCCAGATATTAACTCGAAGATTTTATTATGATGTGCATTTTACCTGATTTTTCCACTGTTATTAAAGATCAAAAATAAAAGTTCTTTCAGCTAGTCCATTATGGTTTCTTTTGTCATGAGCCTGCCTTATTTTAAGAAAATAATTCTAAATTGATTGAAGCTAATTGCAAAGCATAAAGAATTAATCTGTTGATACTCTTTCTGTTTGTCTCAGCATCCAATTTCTAATGCATAAATCTCATTACTACCAGGAATATTTTCCTTTGTGAAAACAAATGTTGTGTTGTGTCACAACTCAATACTGGTGATGTGCAAACCAGAAAAAGGTTTTTTACCTTTCACATATCCTCTCTTTCTTAACACAGCCATACTAGCTACTGGTAATCACTACTGGAAAAAGTTGTGTTGAAACTTGGTAAATACCCTCAATGCATTTTTAAAACACTTTCCTGGATTGCAAGATAATGCTATTTACCACACACGCCAAACAATTGCCAGTCCTGCACATGTAGGATGTATTTCATTTATTATTGTTCTGTCAAGCAAGTGAAAGTTGAGATGTGTACAGTAGAAGGATTCTGAGCTGGAGCTTGAGTAAATATTCCAAAATTCACATTGAAATTCTGAGAGTCGCTAAGAATAAACAGTATGATTTAGAGTTAATTTTAGATGGAAGTGATGTTGATCAGATTTCAGTAACATTATGAAGTTCCTGTGATACTCCTAGGCACAGTTTTGTAAATATTTTTCTATGAGTATCAGTTTTTACTCCCTGGGCACAGTGATATCTAATACTGATATTTTTGGAAAGGCATCATATGCGAGATTCTTCCCAAGTCTGGAAGTCGATTTTAACACTGATCCTAGGCCAAAGTCCTTCAAGGGGAAAAAAAAAAAAAAAAGAAAAAAAGGCAGTCCCACAGTCCCATGCAGTGTTCCTAGAGGCTGGAAAAGGAGTTGGTTCAGTTTTTAGTAACAGTCCATGTGTGAGATCCAGAAAAGTCCATTCTTGGCTGAGACATTCATGTTAACCAAAAGGCTTTCAGAGAATGCTCTGGGAAGTCATTTCAGGATACATAAAAGTTGTAGCCTGGAAGAGGTCTACATGCATGTGGTTTTCAGAGGGGCAAAAATCCTGGTTTCTCTGAGCTCATGTGGAAGGGAACATAATGTTCTCTTTAGAAAAAGGGCACTCAAAGAACAGCTGCTCCACAGCCCTCTTCAGTGAGTGTGCTGTGCATCTGGAAATAGATTTTTTTATTATAATTTGTTAATGTTAAGCTATGATCTAAACTTATCCATGTCAGTGCTTGTACAGTCTTGTAGTTACAGTCAGTGTACATAAGCAGCACAAAAACTCCACTGGTACCTGAAAAAACCACTTAACAACTTCTCTTTTTGCAGCCTCTTTCCTTTGGAGTGATTTTTTTTTTTTTTTTAGGCTCAAAACTCCTTCTCTCAAGCAGGGTGTGGGCTATTGATGAGTGGGCACCCTCCTTTGCCAACCCACTTGTCAGACTGAGGATTTTGTCAGGGGTGAGATCTTGTCCTGGCAGAAGGCAAGAGACAAACTCCTTCTGCCCTTTTCTTCCTGTGTGGTAGTAGCTGTTGTTACTGACAAGCATTCTGCTGCTCCCTTCAAGTTTTTCTTGGGAAGAAAATGTGTGAGTATGTGTATGCCCATGTTAGTTCCTGGGGAGGAGGGAGGCAATCAGGCACAGACAGTCAGGTGTTGCCAGTCAGGAGGAGGAAGGCAGGAGCTCCTGTTCAGCCCACCTGTGCCCAGTTAGGGCTGGTCCCAACTGCACATGAGGATAATTGGGGGATCAATAAAAGGTGAGCTTGAGAAACAAGCAGGGTCACTCCTGACCAGCCTGAGGAAGAGGAGAGTTGACTCCGGAGCGTCAGCACCGAGACAGACTGACTGATCCTAAGGGAAACTTTTGCGCCTTGGTAAGAACACCCACTGGACCTCGAGACAGGGTGGTCCAGGAAAGGATTGTCTGCAGCACTGCTGTTCTTGTCCACTTTGAAGAGAAACAATGAAAGAGTAGTATTGAGTTCCTTGGTGAGTATCCATGTTGGAAAGGTTTTAGCAGTGGATTTAGCTAAATATCTGTTGAAAATGGAAGAGCTACAGTTGATCCTGCTTTGAGGAGTAAGAGAAAGACTGGATGAGCTCTTATGAGAGAGCTTCCAGCTCTGCTCTTCTCCAGTTCCCTAACAGAGTGAAATGTTTTAATGCTGTTCCTTATTGTCATCACCAGTGCAGCTGACAGAGGACATACCACCAGAGCAATGTTGCCAGGCAATTTAAGTGACATTTTGTATGCTTAATACAAGCTTATTGCCAGGAATTATCCAGCCTTTTCAAACTCAAAAAAATTATAAAAGATGCTTAGTGAAAGCAGTTTTATCTGTATTCCATTTTCAGTTTGGTCAAATGTGGATTCATCAGAATCTGGGAGTGTAAAGGATGTGGAAAGAAGAGTATTGTCCACCCAACCATCTGGTGGAGAATGTAAAGGTCCCTTGAGATGGTACATTGTGCAACAGTTCAAGCTCATGATTTACCTTCAAGAGCTGTAGATAGAAACCATGTGGAGAGGGAAAGGCAAAATGTAAACAGTAAGCATGAAAGAAATAATAAAGCTGGCCTGGGTGCAGCCTGATGTTCTGACTGTGAGATCCAGACAGTCAGGGTTGCATTATTCAAACAGGAAACCAGAGGAATGTTTCTCCAGTGCCTGTCTTTCCAAATCCTAGAAGCTGAGCATTATCAGCTGATTGTTAGGCTGGGCTGATAGGGATGAGATGTTTGTTCCTCTAGCTGCAGTGTTGCCATTCCTGGGATAATCAGAACCACAAATGATGTGCAATTTGTGTTCCCTCAAGAGTCTTCTTCATCAGCATCCAGTGTCAGCTGCTGCCCCCTCTCCTGCCTGGACCCATAAGCCCACATCTCAATTGTTGCTTTTGGTCTTTCTTGAATCCTGAAAGAGGCAACCAGTACTTCAAGCCCCGAAAAGGGGAATCTTGATCCACTATTTGGGCTGGTAGATCTGGTCATCAAAGCCATCTGTGTCATTAGAAAGCCAACAGAGACAGCAATAATGCCCAAATGATGAAGCTGTTCCTCTCATGTGAGCTATGAAGAGAAATAGCAGCTCCCAACTTATTTTTTTCCGAAGGTCTCTTAATTATAATTAGCTCTCTGTAAAATAGGAACTCTGAAGGGTGAAAACAGAATCGTTAGTCTTTGTCTGGTTTACCCCCAAAGCAGCTCTTGACAGCAGCATTCTTCATCCTGTAGCAAGTCTGTTCAGTCTTTCTGTCTGAGTTGTGTGGAATGGTGCTGAGGGATGGCCCCAGCAGCTCAGGAGTGCACTGGATTCAAGTAGCCCTTTCTCCAACGTGGCAAACACTGTTTTTTTTCTATCTGTTCACTTGAAATTTGACATTGGAAAATGTCTATTTGCAAAAAAACCCAAAAAAAACCAGCTGAATTAGTTGTAACCCATTTTGCTCTTGAAGATGATGTGAATAGAAAAGAATAATGTTCTTTCTTCCTGATGATTTGCACTTCTTTTACTAACATACATCCTCTCTTAGAAGTGATTTCTCCTTTCTTGGAAAAATTTCCACCTTTGAAGTATTTAAATTCAATGCTGTGCTGATCTCTTGTCATTATTTTATACCCTGGGATTTTTACAGGGTCCTTTAATGCTGTGCTGCTGAGATGGCTTTCTTTATCCTTTGTCTGAGCCTTTGGGATGGCATCAATGTACCCTCAGTGCCTTCAGGTCTCAGTGAGACCTGACTTTTGGGTAATTGGGGAAAAACTCTTAGTAGAGATCTCAGAGTTGATTGTCTGACTTGGATGGAGGAAGGAGCCTCTGGAGGCACAGGGAGATGATTTAATTGAAGAGGACTCCTAATGTTGGTCCAGACTTGAGAAGACAAGACAAAGGTATTCTCCAGAGGTCCCTTCTTACCTTACATCATCATGGTATGGTTTGGGTTGGAAGGGACCTTAATAATTCTGCAGAAACAAGACGGTGCTGAGACTTTCAAGCAGAAGGATAAAAACTTCACAACAGAAGCCCCGTCCACTCCCTCTTCTTTCTTGGATCCTCTAAATGATGGTGCCAGGTGGGCAGTGATGCCAGCAAAGCTTCATTTGCTTCCAGTACCAGCAAGAGAACATTTATGAGCAAACTCATTCTAATTTTTTTTATTCTGTTCAGGTCTGTAGCTCACCAACAAACTTGAAGGAAATGGCAGGCAGCTCGAGGCTTGTTACAGGGAGAGTGATGACAGGCTAAGTGGACCCCTGAAAACTTTATTGTTCTCTGCTGACTGGATTTCTGTGTTACATGCAGTGAACCTTCTTGTGGAAGCCAAGAGCAGGAATAACCCTACACCTGATGTTTTAATGTACGTTGGAGTGTGGAAGGGGGATGTGTCTGCTTCAGCCTCCTGTGCCTGATGAGGGTTTCCCCTTTGCAAGACACTCCATGGTTCTGCTCCTTCTGCTCTTGGGGTTGATGCTGTGCACAGCAGACAGGGTCTTTTCTTCAGACCACCTTTATTTTAAAACAGGGAAGAGCAACGAAGTAAAGAGGCAACCTGTGTTGGGCTTTAACTTTTCTTGCTGCCTCAAAATTAGTTCTACAAGAGCTGCCCTTGCCTGCCACCTCTTCTCAGCACTTCATCCTACAGATGGGATGTGTGGTGGGCAAATATTGACAGCCAAAATGTTGGCACACTTCTATTAAAGGTTTTAAGCCAGTGGTGTTTATCATGTGGGAATGCCTTCCTTGTAGTTGGATAAAAATTTATCCAAAGTTTTCCCTGGGGCCACTTGATCAAGTCTCCTCAGAAATGGGTCATTACACGAGTCCTGTCAGGAGAGGAGTTGCCTTTGATTTACTGTGGTGAGTCTGCTAGAGGAGGAGAGGTGTAGGAAGTGGTTAGTGCTGTGTATTGGGATAGAAGTTTTCTGAGTCTTTTAACCATGCATTGAACACTGCCAATCATTCTTGTTTTATCAGGTAGTTACTGTTGTTTCTGGTGAAATACGGCTGAGGAAATGCACAGCTTGGCTTCTGGAGCAAAGGGAGCCCTTCTTAGGAAGCAGGGACTTCTCCAACATGAGTAACTGATTAGTACCGGATTGCAAGGACTCGTAAAATGATTTGGAGTTGGTTGGAGAAGTAAGAAATAAAATAAGAAACTGGAATGAATTGCAGATGTCCGTTGTAGATTTTAAACTGGGAATCCTAAAACCACTTGCCTAAGTTGAACCACATTAAGGGCTTGAGAAACACCAGGTCCATGGGAATCCTGTGCTGCTTGGCTTTGTGTCCAGAAGCCTCTGTTTTTCAGGCTAGACACCACATTTTCAGCTAGAGACTGTTTGGGTTCCAAGCAGATTTTTTTCATTTTGTTTCAAGCTAAATTAAAAAAAAAAAAAAAGAAAAAATGCAGCCAGCAGCCAGAAGAATATTTGGCTTTTGTTTCTTTACCAGCTGTTTTTGTTCTCGGAAACTCATTTTAGCTCCTGGTGTGTTTCTTCAATTTGTAGCTTATGAATTGCAGGAGCAGATGATCCACTGCTGAGTGCACCCTCTGCACAGAGCTGTGTGAGAACCCCGAGCTGTGTGCTCACCAGGAGAGGCAGACAATTTGTCATTTATTCCTAGAAAGAAGGAGCTCTTGGGTGAAGGTCACTAGATGGGATCTTGTGACTGAGAAGTTGGCTGCTCTTGGAAGAAGGTGTTCATGAGCTCCTTCCATACCTTGAAGCTGTGCCCTCCATCCCTCCTCCTCATCCTCCAGGGTCTCAGCATTCCCTTTGATCTCCTGCTGCTCAGCCTTGGCACCATGACTGCATCTCTAGGGTGGGGGCCAAACCCTTCCCTCCTGATGGCTCTAAACCCAGAAGTTTGGTTGCATATTTGTTGAGATGCTTCTTATCTCAGCCATTGTTTCACCTTTCCTGCTTGTTCCCGTAACAACCGCTTTTGATCCCGCTCCATGGTGACCAACCCATCCCACACCCAGGCAGGGGCACATCCTGAGCAATGCTCTTATCTCCCAGCTGGGGCTAGTGGCTTCTATGCTATTCCTCATTTGTCTGGTGGGAGAAGGAGAAAGAAAAAGACTGTGTTGGGACCTCTAATGGTGTGAATGCCTCTCTTGTCAGCCCGAGTCCTTTCTGAAGCCATTTACTCTACACTTTCTTCTCTTTGATCTCAGTCCCGTGTGTTTTCTCTGTAGCTTTTTTTAAAAAAGCTTTTTTTTTTTTTTTAAGCCCTTGGTGCTTTATCATGTGCTTAATTTTAAGCACAGAGAGAATGTGTATGTGCTCAAGCTCGTTTACAAATGTGCTTCTGTCTCAGGACTGGAGTGTGAATGAGGAGCCAGGGGTAGGGGCTTAATTCTAGCCAGGGATCTAGCTGGGTTGTTGTCATTCTGAAGAATTCTTCTGTAGAGACATCACTTCTTCTGCACAATTAATTTATGGTGTGGTACGATAAAAACATTACAGAGATTTCAAATGCCTAAACTGAGGAAATGCCAGGAGTTGAGGATGCCTGCACAACACCAGCCTGCCACAGTGTGGGTGTCAATTGTGACAGTCTTTAATTACATGACCACATACCAACTTTTTCTTTTTTTTTTAAGAAGAATTGTTGCTTTTCACATTGCTGAAGATGGATGTGCTCTGGAGTGTGCAGTTAAGACAGCTCTGGTCTGTCAGAGCTCTGCCTTACTTGTCACTATAATGAGAGGGAGTAGAGGGAAGGCAGTGGGGCATTGCCTTCCTACCCAAACCTGATTTCTAGTCTTATTTCCTCTACAGAGATTTCATAGAGAGGTGGCTGTCTTGAAGCTAAGCACGCTCAGAGCGATTGTTCAGAGTTTCATTTAAGAAAAGAAGGGAAAAGGCAGGAATTTTTTTTTTTTTTCCTGAAACGAAAAGGCTTGTGGAATAGAGAGGAGTAAAGGGTAGTGTCAGGGGAGCAGGACTGGTAAAGGTGAGCTGTGATGAGAGAATCCTCTTTTGGGAGGAAAGAGCCAGATATTATTAGTTTGTAGCCTGTGGAACTTGATCAGTGGATGGAGGAGGAAGTTTAAATGACACAAAAATCCCTCCTGCTAGAATACCTGTGGTGGGATTCTGCCTAAAATCTTGCATAGTTTTTCTCACCATCCAGGCTGGGATAGTTGAGTGAAAAGATACTTGATGACAAACCTAGAGCAACGTAGCTGTAACAGCACCTCTTGTGTGGTCAAGCTGAATGCTTGAAAAAAAAAATAAAATCCCAAGTTTCTGAGATCTCGGGACATGTGCCTGATGGTAGCAGAAATGTCTCTGAGTTTCAGTTTCTCATCTGGGAGCTAGAGATAACATCACCTGGTACACTTGCTTTCTCATCCCATGGTTTCCAGTCTCGGCACTGGTGTGTGGTTTGGTTTGAAAGTGGTGACTCTGGGGAAGGGAACATTTGCAGAATTGTAGTTTTTCTTCATCTGATTTTGTTCCTCAATGAAAACTCCAAATGAACACACTGGCTCTATTTTCTAGATAAATTATCCTTTTTTTTTTTCCTCTTTAATCCTAATGTCCCAAAACTTCTCCCATTCCTGTATCTCCAAGGTGGGAGCTCTGAAAGCTCAGGGCAGTGCAGGTGGGATGAGCTGGGTATTATCCTGAGCTATGGATTTGTTCAGCCTGGAGGTGGAAGAGGTTTGGAGCAGCTCTCTTTGTCTAAAGATCACTTTAATCAAAGAGGAGGTTTTAAATCAGGATCTTTCAGTTGAGTTCCTGGGAGAGCTGAGCTGAGCTCTTCTAGGAAAATCCAGTACTGGTTTCTGAGCTAGGAAGATGCTGAGTATTGGTGCTGGTTGTCTCAGTTGTGTGGGCTGACAGTAATTTGGGATGCATCTGTGTCACTTCTGATATTGCCTCAAAAGTTACAATTAACACAGCCCTGTAATTACTGTGCTCTGGGTAAAGTTGGTATGTATTACACTGCATTTTATGGCATGTTTTTCCATTGTTTTCAATTAAATATTTTTCTAAGACCCAAACCCTGCAGGCTTTGAAGAGGATTGCCTGTTTTCAGAATCCTTGGCACTGTGTTTAGTTTGCTTGGTTCAACATTTCCATCCTATCCTTGTGCCAGGTTGTGCAGGTGTGCTGAGCCCCTGGCATGCTGTGGCTGCCTTACCTGAAGTAAAAACTTTGTAAATGCAACAGTGAAGAACACGAAGTATTTTTTCAGGGATACTGTACTTTTGAAAAAGAAAATCTGATAGGGTGGTTCTTTTAAGCCTCTTGAAACAGTTGAAAAGACTGCATTAGCTGTTGCAAAAACTGTGATTTCTTCATTTGGATTAATTTATTGAATTTCTTGGATCTGGGGATGGAGAATTGCTTAGCAGCATAAGAATATATGTAATTCCCCATTACTTTAGCCTATTACCCTTCAGCAAGTCTGTTATACTTGATGCTCCTTTGTCCTACACAATCCTCTCACTCTATAGTGAATCCACAGTACCAAGAGGGGGGAAGTTTGTTGGTTTTTGTTTTTGTTTTTTTTTTTAATGAATAGCAGCTTGTTGTAATCTTTTAAGTTCAAATTCTTTTCTGTCCAAAACATGCTGTTACTGAGGCTTGGGCAGTTTGAAAAAAAAAAAACCAAACTGATGAGCAATTTACTTTTAATTTTTGTCTTACTAAGCCTGATGATTGTTGTAATTATCCATTGTTACTGTTTGTGACCTTCCACTAGAATTTTTCAGTATGAGTTTAGGAAGATTCCTGCTTTTATGTGAAGAGGGTGTGACTGCAAGGAAATGTTTGTTAAGTTGGGTGGAACAACTTATCTTTCGTCTGCTTTCTTTGTGGGACATTGATCTTCAGCTGAATGCTGCAGGATCACTTCCTGAATTATCACCCCCAAAAAGAGAGGGAACATCTAGATTTAGGGGACTGAATTGTCTCATCCCCTAAAACCTCCAAGTGATTCAGTTCACTGGGGTGTAATGCTTGTAGGATGGAGTTAGTGCCAAACCTGTAGCATGTAGGAAAAGAAGGGAGGAGTTGGAGGGAGGGGACTGGGCAAACCTGGAAGCTGCCCTCTGCAACCCAAACCTTTGGGCTGTGCAAGGTAGCCACGAGGCAGTGACTGTGCTTTAAAGAATAAGTATTAAAATTGTCACTCCATAATTTGGAGCTGGTGCTTTCCTGTATCTTGAGGAGTTAAATTCCTGTGTGGTGGAGTCAGCATTTTGATGTAATGCTGGGAAGCAAATGCTGCCAATTTGGAGTCCATGGCTTTAGTAATTGGTGGTCCTGCTGCGTTATCCATAACAAATGGACAGTTCAAAAACTTGATGTTTATAGAACTAATTTCCTCATTTAAATGCCTGTTTAAAGGCTCTGGTTTAGTGTTTCATTTCTCAGTGACCCTATTGTATTGAGGGATTGAGTTTCTGATCAGTCTTCCTAGATGTGTGGTTCAGGAGCCCTGCACTGTCTGAACTGTACTGAATATGAAGGGCAGCAATGAAAACCATACATATTATGTGAGATTAAAAGATGTTAAATATGTGGCTTGGGAACAATTATTCTTGAAAGCTTTATAGCTTGGAATCCTGACCATTGTGCTACAGGCCTGCCTATTGTTAATAAAATAATTTTCAAAGTGGCCACCTTGTCTAATGCTGATATTCAGTGGTGGATACACTTTGAAAAGTGTCTGATGTATGAGTTGTATTCAGCTTTTTCAGAAAGGAGAACCAGATTCATATTTGTAATGACCTATGCACCTTGCTTTATATTTATATTTATGTGCCATTCAGTGTTTAAAAAACAGTTGCAAAGAGTTTTATGGTTAACATCCATGCAGGTTTTTGAGTGTTGTTTAGGGTAGGAAAGAAACTAAATAGCCAGAGGCTTGACTTTTTTTAGCAAAGGTTTCAGTACAATTACTTGATATACAGATTAAATTTTTGTTGTTTGTGTAGTAGTGACCAGGAAAATAAATATATATATTTGAACAAAGCAACTTAGCTTACAGTTTCACTGCCTTTACCTGCAGAAACCAGTCTATCATTTCAGACCATGCACATTTGGGAACAGGTTTATGTTCCAGCTTCTTAAAAATGTCACCTCTTGTTTGAATCAGTAGCATGCTTGTTGAAAATAAACCAAACCTCCTGGGGGGGGAGGGTGAAACAAATGAATAATGTCCCACTTTTCATTAGAATCTCATTAGTTTTGCAGTTAGGAGGTATAAATCAAAAAACATAAGCGAAAACAGCAGTTCCCAAAACACAGTTTAGATTCCTGCTAATGGATGTCTGGCTCCTTATCCTTCATGTCAGCCTCTGACTGGAATTCAGGGCACTGTGGGGCTTTTAGGCTTGGTCTGGTTAGTATAGATAGCATGAGAAAAATACATCTGTTTAAGTATGCATTCAAAAGTGATTTGATTCACAGGGATGTGAATAGGTGGGAAGTCTGGTTGCCAATGTAGTCATGAGGGTTTCTATACACAGTGCATCTGAGCACATTTAACTGAGTCTGAAGAAGATGCATTTGTAAAGAATTTCTGCCATGATTGTGAAAAACTGGGTTGTTGGGGTTTTTTTGTGGTTTTTTGGTGTGTTTTTTTAAAATTAGGCTTAATTGAAACTTTTTGTCTTGGATGTGTTTTGCAATGCAGTGATTTTAATTTTAGTGAAATATGGACATTGTGAAACTACAGGGATCTGAAAATGGGCACGAAAAGAAAGGAAACTTAAAAAGGAAACTTAAAATGTGTTTCCTTCACACACAGTTTTTGCAAGTTTGTGTTAAACCAGGTATTTGCAAAAGCAGGGTGTGATGGTTCATGACTTCAGCAGCTAATAAAACTTGCAGAGGTCAAGATGAGGAGGTGCACTTTTCTGTGTTGTAGCTTTCGTGGTCTTGGGGGGGGGGGGAAATCTGCTATAATATAAAGATTGGTTTTATTTCCAAGCTGTGCTCTCTCGTTATGTTCTCACAGGTAAAAGATATTCCCACATGAAAACTAGAGAATGGATGGAGAGCAGCCCTGAGGAGAGGGAAGGACTTGTGGGTGTTGGGTGATCAGAAGCTCAACATGAGCTGGCAGTGTGCTCTGGCAGCCCAGAAACCCCCCATGTCCTGCATCCCCAGCACTGTGAGGGGAATGTCCCCCTCTGAGACCCCCCAGGGGTAAAGCTGGGTCCAGCTCTGGGGTCCCCAACACCAGAAGGACACGGAGCTGTTGGAGCCAGTCCAGAAGAGGTCCTGGAGCTGCTGGGAGGGCTGGAGCAGCTCTGGAGCCAGGGGGAGAGAGTTGGGGGTGTTCAGCCTGGAGAAGAGAAGGCTGCAATGGGGAGACCTTAGAGCACCTTCCAGTGCCTGAAGGGGCTCCAGGAAAGCTGGGGAGGGACTGGGGACATTGGTTTGGAGGATTGGGATGAGAGGGAATGGATTTAAAGTGGAAGAAGGGAGGTTGGGGTTGCTTGATGTAATGATATGGATAAAGTGGAAGAAGGGAGGTTGGGGTTGGACATGAGGATGAAATTCCTTGGTGTGAGGGTGCTGAGCCCCTGGGTGCCCCCAGAAGCTGTGGCTGCCCCATCCCTGGCAGTGTTGAAGGTTGGATGGGGCTTGGAGCACCCTGGGCTGGTGGGAGGTGTCCCTGGCCATGGCAGGGGGTGGGAATGGGTGATCTTTATGGTCCCTTCCAACCCAACCCAGTCTGGGATTCTGTGAAAATAATGAGTCAAGGAGAAATCTGATGGCCCTGTGATGGGGTAAGGAGTGAAGCAGATGAAAGTGTTCTCCTTTGCTGATCTAACTGTGGCCCACTTGTCTGTAGGTCTTGTCTGAAAGGACTTGGCTGGTAGTTAGCTGAGAAGATAGGGGTTGGTTTGTTGCTGTTTGTTTATATGAACACCAGACCCACACAGGCTGCTGGGACCTTTGCATATTAAGGCCTTTAGGACAAAGCTAGACTAGTTTGATGTTTGTGGTTGTGTCTGCTGAACCACATGGGTTTCATTATAAATATAGTAGATAATGTATACAGCAGCTCAAGGAGAGGAAAATGCTGCCAGCTGAGCCAAATTCTATGGAAAATTGGTTCCCCCTTCTAGTATTACAGCAAAAAGCATACCTGCTCCATCGAGGTAACACCAAGCATGTGTCATTTGAAAAAGTGATACTTTCTTTCCTACAAAAAATAAACTCTAAGCCCAAACAGATTTAATAGCTGAGATTGGAGGGTGCGTGCAAGTCTGTTCAAAATCTTCTGTAATTTGACATGAACTTTGATTTCCTGCCAGCCTGCAAATGTAGGTCAGGAAAAACAGGTACTTGTTTCTACAACAACTGTTTGATTCCTCTGGTATAACTTGCAGAAGTGTTCTTTTTTTTTTTTTTTTTTTTTTAATATATTTTCACTGATTTATAAATCTTTAAATCTGGAAAGGCAAATGGGTCTTTCATTTTTTCCACCAGTGCATCATTCTTTCCACAGTATGTGTTTGGAGATCTTTTATTTGGAGAGCAGGAGAGAAAGAAGGTGGAATGCCTGCCAGTTTGAAATGGTTTACATTTTTTAGAGCAGTGCAGGCTGCACTAACAAGCATTTTGAACCCTTCCCTCCAGAGTGCCCTGGGATGCCATGTGGCCTCATTAACTTGGCTACTCCAGGAACAGATTGAAAGCTGCTATTTTCATGTATATTGTTTAAAACTTGGCTGCAGTGATGAGGTGGGGAGGGAACACCAGGGAAGGGAAAAGACAAAAAAAGGGAGAGAGAAGAAAAAGAGCCTTCAGGCTGATACTGCTGCTTGTTTTGTTACAGATAGACAAATTTGTGCAGTTTTCCTAGGATAACATCATTTTGGCTTTGCTTTATTCCATTTGGGATGTCTTCTTTACACTTGCTTGAGTTTAGCTTGGATTAAGATGAGAAACTTGTGGAGATTTGAGCGTGGCTCTAGAAAAGTCTCTCTTGGTGGTAGGTTAAAAATAGAGCAGTTTTGCATTTTTTTTTTTCCCCTGTTGTGGTCTAGATGAGGTGCAAAAAGGAACAGACATTTTGTTGGATGTATTGTCTCCTGGGTTTTGTTCTGGCCTGAGCACAGGACACATCACTGTTGTTCTCTGGAGGGTTCTCATCTTTGCATATTATTCAGCCTCCCTTCCCACTGCCTCCTTCCTCTTCCTCCTCACCTTTCCTACAGAAATATCCCATTTCCTCCTTACTCAAAGCAGCAGACACACAGAAATCTCCTGACATCAAATGAAACCATGGTTATCCCTCGTTACAGGTGGTGCAGCCACCAGAGCACCCTGGAGCAGACTGTCCCAGCCCATGTCCCCAGGGCTCAGGGAGCATCACCTGGGGCAGGAGTGGGTGCTGCCACCTGCCTGCTCTCCACTTCTCTCCTGGGAATGGCAGTTCTGCAAATCTGGATGTTTTTCCAGGTGATGCACTGTGGGTTCAGGCTACTGCATTTGAACTCAAAATTTCAAAGTCCGGATAGTTTGAGTTTCCTACAGAAAGGAAGTCTGGATTGCTGCCAGTGGTATGAGTAGGAAAACAGAAACTTTGATGAAGAAGAGAAGTGACAGGGCATGGCCTTTGTCCCAACCACATCTGGGGGGTAACAGAGCTGTCACCCCTAGTGACAGGGGTGGCTGGAGCACTTTCACTGAAGTCTGGAATACTTCCCCTGTGTCAGGAATACAGTGAGGGGACCTACTCACATCCTTTGGATGCATCCTTTGGATTTTGCATCCTACAGGAACACTCATTTCACAGGAGAAAACTGCCCTCTGTAATTCCTGTTTCTTGTGGCACATCCACACACCCAGCTGCTCTGAGCTGTTCTCCAGGGGGCCTGGGGCTGGAGCTCAGCACTGAATGGGACTTGGAGCTGCAGTTGAGTTAACAGCTTGTGCTGCTCTCACTGTGCAGATGTGTGAGCAAGCCTGATGCCATCTGATCAAAGCTTTATCGTTTGCAGCCTCTTCTTCCGTGGTACTGAAGCCAAAAGAAGGTCCTGGAAGTCCTTTCGTTTTAGCATTTTTTGCCGTTTATAGATCAATATAGTTTTCATTGTCAATTCTATCCAGGAATCGCATCTTTCCTCCCTCCTAACAGTTTGCTCAGCCCTCCTGAGGCCTGGGGACTCTTAATGGCATGGTGTCAGATGAGTTGTTGGTGTAGCTGTGGCATTATTGTCCTGAGCTTGGCTTCTGATGCCGCGTGCAGCAGCGGAGCTGTGAGGAGTGACAGATGAGCAGGGGCAGCGCATCCCCCAGCTGTTTGGAAGAATTGGGGGACAATAAAAGGAGAAAGGCAGATTATCCCATGATGTTTACAGGGCACCGGTCACTCAAACAATGCCTGTCCCCATTGACAAGAGGACTGTTTAATTAGTTAAGGGTTTGATAAAGAGATGATGGAACATACCATGCTCTGAAGGCATCTGCCTTTTGGTACAGCAGGCACCTCCCCTGCTAGTGCTGGGCTCCTGAGGAGCTGTTCCAAGCCTAAAAGCTGGTTACTTTGAGCATGTTTCTGAGTTTCTGTTGTGTGAGAAATAAAATTATAATTTAGCTGCCTGGGAATTAGATCTGAGTATTCAGAAAGAGAGAGGCAATGCAAGTTGTACTTGGAAAGGCATGGGGTTTTATATATGTATTCTGGTATCCTCACTCCTCGGGTCCTTATTGCTTTTCTCTTGCTCCTTTTTTCTTATTTTTAATCTGTGACAGGTGTTGCCAGGTTGAATTCCCTCCCACAGACTCTGAAGTGGACCAGAGTGAGAATCTGTGTAAAGGGATTATTAATTATGCATAGATGAGTGTGAAACAGTGAAATTCAAAATGTTTGTTGCAGTGGCTGGAAGTACAGTATGAAACTGCTTTCTCCATACGTTGCATTTTGAGATCATAAAATCCAATTGGAAATAACAGGAACAATGAACAGAAAGTGAATTCAAGTATTATGATTGGGTTTAGCATGTATTCTAGTCAGTAGGTCTTCTCCAAACCAAGGGATATGCAGAAATCAAATCAATACTTAGTACTTTGTGAAGTGTTCCATCTTAGCCATGAAAGAATACATGTTTAACATCCTGGTTCACTTGCAATGGTTTGCTTGTTTTGAAGTTGGCATCTGCCTTTGTAAAGTAATACTGACAAATAATTATACACAACACATTCTGTGTAATAAGAAACAATGTTGTAGCAAATACAACTTCTTGTAATGGAAGCCACCTGAAATGGTCCCCTTGCTGTATTGCACTCTTCAGCCAACACTTAGAAGCCACTTATTTCTTAGTGTCTACTGTAAGTTTCAAGCTTCGTGGTATTCTTTTTCTTGGAGGCTTTTAATTTTTGTGGTGTTTTGTGACCACACGAATACTTAATCTCTCAGAGCCTGCATGCCATGAGGTGTTTAATTACAGCAAGCACGTATCAAGCATTTTAAATTCATAGAGGGACCATGCATCAGGATTCATGTCCAGCACTGGGGACAGACTGCCTCAGTGTCTTCCATTTATTGATCTCACCTTTCCAAGGTTCCTCTTTGTTTGCTGAGTGTGACAGAATGGGTAGGCTGTGCCATGTGTCCTCTCTTACCAGGGGGGGAAGAAAATGCACTCGGCATCCCAGGCGGCGGGGGAGCGGCAATAACGCTGCGAACGCTGATGTAAGCATAGGTCAGAAATGCCTTGGTCTTACAGACTGGTGTTTATTTTCTCAGAGTTTCTTTCTTAAAATGGCTGCTGTGAGTTTGCCCTCAACCCCAACCAGGAAAACGAGCAGTTACTGCCTTTCTTAAGGTTGGTTAAAATGTACAGACATAATTGCAGCCCTTCAGAGATGCTCCGGATAAGTTGAGAGATCTTATCTGGACACAAACCCTGTGCCTCTGGGGGACTCTGTCTGCTCCTTCTCCTTCATGTCTCCGCACAGGGTTGCTCCTCTGTGGCACTGGGCAGGCACTGAGGACAGCAGAGCCTTCACAAGTGACTCCTGCTGCTCATGGCTCTCAGGGAAGTTTGTGGAGTCCCGTGTTTGTGCCTCACTTGCACCGTTTCCGCTATAGCTTCCCAGAGGGATGCACAGCCTTGTAAAAAAGATGTTTTTCCTCCCAATAAATAGCAATTACTGCCAATCAACAGCTTTCCTCCTGCTGCAGCACCCGTGTGGTGTCTGGTTCAGGACTCTGTTGACCCAAGTTGTTTCTGTCTTCCTGTTTTCCACAAACTCTGGGGCTAAAGGGGGTGGCGAACATACCTTGAGAGAAACTCAGGTCCAGTATCTCATCAGCACAGGATGCTGCTTTGTGCTTTTGTACTAGTGAAGATGAAGTTTCTCTTTAGTAGGAGCTGTGCCAGCTTCACCACCCACAGCTTTGACAAAGGGTATTGTTTCAGCATTTGAAGTGATTAATAATTTTTAGGAGGATGCAATTTTCCATTTTCAGCATGTCGCCTCAGATTTCCTTTTTGCATCCCAGACAGCTTTGGAGAAGCTGAGGGGCACAGGAATTCCGAGGAGCTGAGGGGCATGGTGAGGAGCATTTGCATGTCTTTATGGTAAAAAATTTACCTCTTGTGTCCCATTGAAATCTCCCTCCCATTACCCATTACATTAGACCATTACATGGTCTTATCCATGTGACTCCTTGCATATAGGGAGTCTCTGTCTTCTTTTAAGTACTTTCAAATACTGGAACATCATAATAAGGTCCCCCTAAGCCTTCTCAAAGCTGAACAAACCCTGTTTTCTCATCCTCTCCTGGTATGGCAGGTCCTCCTGTCCTCTGATCCTCATCCTTGTGGCCCTTCCCTGGGGCTTTTCAGACCCTGCAGTTTCTGGTAGGCATCTGCAGACTTACAGGGTGGAGAGCTTCAGAGGAGAACACAACAGGGTGAGATCTTTTTCCAGTGGTTGCTTTGATCAAGTGTGGACTTGTGTATACATAAGGCTCAATGTGAGTGGTGCTTTATGGCCCTGTGGCAAAGCAGTGCAGATTCATGCTATCTTGATGTAGCCAACTTGCTGCCCTGTGAACAAGTGAACTAGATCATAACATCCCAGAGCAGACATGGCATTTCATGTTGAAAAGGGAAGGAATCCCAATCTCTCCGGTGGTTGCCCACAGCTCTGCTGCTTCACTTTGAGTTTGTTGCCAGCTGTTGAGATGCCAAATCATTTGGCAGACATAAATCAGATATTCCTGCCTGTGCCTAAAGGAGAATAATATGTTAGTTCTAACATTTGTATTATTTTATGGGTCGATTCATCATTACTTAAAGGTCTTTCAAAAGGTGGTTAAAACTATGCATAAATTGTAGTACTTTCTGAAAAATTAGACCATGATTATTGTAACTCTAACTGCAAGTAATAAATCATACTGAGAAAAACACATGCCTTTCAGGTTAATAATATTGTGTATGGATGCAGAACAGTCCAAAAGCTGGCTAATACAGCATTTTTCTCAACTAGTGAAGAACATGGTAGAGATTCCTGTAACTATTGTGATCTCCTGATGCAAGTGGGCAGTTTTGTAGTGACTGTGCCTGCCTTGCTTAAAACTCTACTGAAAATTAACCTAAGCCTTTGAACTTGGATACTTTATTCCCCTGAGATGGTCTGAGCCACTTGTTGGGTGGAATGCAGGAGGCTGGAAGCCCTTGCCTGTTCATTATAATAAGAACCAAAGGGCCATGAGAAATTTATTGAAGACCCATCTTCCAGTCACGAGGAAAACCCTGGCTCACTACCCAGGAGTGGCTTCTTGGTCCCAGACTTCCAAGAGTGCTGTGAGGAGATGAGAACACTGATTTCAAATTTTCCTAGTTTTGGACAATATCTCCCACAAACTTGGTTACAAGCCAAGGTCCCATGTGAAAGCTGTTAATGCCACCAAGGATGACCTTGTTAATCCTATTTATGGCTTAATCACTGCATTCAAAGCCTGCTTTCTGGGGAAGACCTTCTCCAAGCTTATGCAGGAGATCATTCAGGGTGAGGAAAAGCCTCAAAGGAGTTTTGAAAGCAGCTCATTGTCAGGCATGATGTAGATAACACTGATATGGCTTGGGAAGAGACAAAAACTCAGCACACAGTGGGTGGTGCATAATGTGACTCAGCTTTGTGACCTGGTGGGGTGTGATGTTAGCCCTGCTCTTCAGGAGGATGCTGTTTCTCATGCTATGGGTACAAGCACAAGGAAGCCTACAAGAAGAATGTGGGGAAGTCGCTGGCTCCATGCTCTAAAAGCTTGGCAAAGGCTTAATTGACTTTGATAAGGAGGCTTAATTGAACTAGATGTCATTTGGTGATGAAACTTGTTCAGAAAGCAACAGTGAGAACAGGATTGACAGAAGGGTGTCAATTCCTTAGGTACCAACAGGTGAAATTGTTTAGGACAGAGGTCTTCTCAGAGAACAAGCAAACCAGACCAAGCCAGTGATCAGTCTTTAATCTATACTTCCAGGATTACCCAGGATTTTCTGCCACAGCAAAGCCAGGGTCTCCTCCAGCTTTTCAGTTGTTACCAATCATTCAAACATTTTGATTGTTGGCAGTTGATCTCTGACTGCTGCAGCTCCTGCCTCTTCATCCTCCCTGTCACCCAGTGTTCCTCCCTGTTGCAGCACTGAACGAGGAGAATGTTCCCTTAAGGAGATGGGAGGACCCACAGTGTAAAAGAAACAGAAATAAGAGGCAAAACTTGCTAGAAAAGGTCGTTTCTTGTTGACAAGGTGTATCAGATCTAAGGTGAGAAAAAAAAACTATGAAGGAAATCTAGGTCAAGTCAGCTGAAATAACCTAGAAATTAAAATGCTTGTGGGACTCCTGAATTCTGAAAATGTTGGCAAGGTGTAAGCAATGCCCTCAGGAGCCAGCCAAGGAGCTTGCCCAGAAACCTGAGTGTTATGGGGAACCTGTGGAAGCTGCAGAGCTGCTGGCTGGGGGTCAGCCAGGCTGATGGTGACTTTGGACAAGGACAGGAGATGAGGAGCCCCAGAGGGATTTGCTAGCAACAGGGATAACAGAGGAAATGTTGAGTTGAAAGGAAATCCTTGGATTATTCTGCTTTGACTATAGTAGGATTTAGACATGGTCTGGAGTGAAAGTGTTCAAGAAGAAATCACCAGATCAGAGTTTAAGCTCCTCTGAGTAAATAGAAAGGGGAGATGAGCAAGGGAAGCAGATCAAGATGGAGATAATTTACTGGATTACTGAAATTACTCATCCATCCTCTAAAAGGCTCATGTGTTCAGTGTTGTGTCTACAGTTACTCAAGCAGAGCCTTCAGGAGAAGGGAAGCTTCAAGTCTTAAAAAAAAGAAGGGCTATGTAAAAGGAAAAATTTCCTCCCTTCCTCCTCCCCTAAATGCCTGGAGTCTTAAAACTGTATCTGTGTTGGCTGAGAGCTTGCTGAAGCATCTGTCAGTCAGGAGGGGATTGTTTTTACTGCACTTTTACCAACATAATTGCACTTCCAAAACTTGGTAGTGTAGAGTCTCTCTTCATGATCCCTTGTGAGCAACTCCCCAAATGAAGTTTTCAGCAGGAGGTCTGAGTTCAGCTCATGTTCCTACACCCATTGATGAGCTGGGATTGTGCTCTGGTCCATGTCTGCTGGCCAAACAGCTGCAGGAATTTAGGGGAGGACTGTCCCCCACTGTTTATTAGTGCTGCAGAAAGAATGTGTCCTTGTACCTCTGTTTCTCTAGCACAGAGCTCAGCAGATTCACACAAATTCTTTCACCCACTGTTCACATTTCTGTGCCAAAACTGTGAGCTTATGGGCATACAGGCTCCCAGCCAGCTGTGCTGTCTCCCAGCAGAGAAAGGTGACAAACAGCTGGCAGGAGCAGTGCCTTCAGCTGCTTCAGGTTTGTGTGCCAGAGCCCGTCCATCAAAGCCTTTTAGAAGTGCCAGACTCGAGGGGATGGTTAATGCATTGTAAAAAAAAGAAAATGCAGAAGTTTATTCAGGATGATGAAGCTTCCTCAGCAATCCCAGGGAAAATGATCAAATGCTTTCTGTCACCCAGACAGATGTTCCTGTGTCTGGGTTCACGGCTTAACAGCAGTGCCTGAACTTGAAATCAAATTGCTGGGAAGCAAACAAAGTGCCTGAAGAAGTCAAAATTAAACAGCTCTGGCTGTGTTTTGGGAAGTACTAGAAGTCACATACGGAGTCCCCGGTGTTGTTGTGCTTTAGTGTTAACACAAAGGCTGGAAAGAAGGAAAGCAACATAAGCTTGGTTTTCATTTGAGAGCTTGAGTTACTGAATTATCAGCATTTAAAGTAAGTACACTGCATCTCCTAGTATGAAGGATTTACTTATTGCTATTACAATAATCTCGATTATTTAGTCCCCTTTAGTTTTTCAGATTTTTTTACATTATCATTATTCAATCTTGGCCAACAAATTGGAATTAAGTTTGTAAAGTGTGTAAAGCACCTTGACCTGTTTTTCTTTTTGCTGAGAAGTTATTTTGAATCTGGTTGAAATTCTGCATTGCATGTTTCCAAAGCTTCCTTGATTTTTGTTAAGGGGCTGGTTTGGAGGTTGAATGATGCTCTGGAATTCTTTTTACTGAAGGGGAGATTATTCAGTAGGTTAAATATAACATGCATGTATTTGAAATAGCATTTAGAAAGTACCAATGTGAGGGTTCATCCTGCAAGCTGTCCTGTGCTGTACACAGCATTTGTTGACTCTCAGGCAAGGCTTGTTCTTCTGGCTTTTCCTTCACATGAAGAAAGAAAAAACAAGAAGAAGAAAAATGCAGATAGTTACAGGGCTGAAAATCTATGTCTAAAGTTAATACATCTCAGCAGATCAGGTTTCTGTTTCACTGTGGCCTTTGCACAGGACGTTCTCTCTTCTGGGTGTACATTGTTCCACAGGAATCTTCAAGTCCAGCAGAGCAGGGCCAGGATGTCATGTCAGGGATTCCACTGAGCAAACCCCTTTGCCCCTGGTGTCATCTGAGCTGGGGCATCACTGATCCCCTTCAGACATCTCAGTGTCTCCATGTGCCCTTGTGTGAGACAGAAGTGGTGCTGGGATGCATGACAAGAGGTGTATGGGGGATGCCCTCCCTCCCTGTGTCAGTGCCAGGCTGCAGTGCTGGGGAGGGGTGACACAGAGGTCCCAGTCCCTGTTCTGGCTTTCACTGCTGCTCTCCTCCACCTCCTGGTCCTACGGCCCCAATTCAGGGGCATGGAGCAGTCATGATGCTACAGATGCTGTGTGAAAAGTGTGGGCTGGGAACTGTTGGGGGAAGTGTGCATCAAAAAGTGGGGCACTGGAAGTTTCCTTCCAGGGGTGATGGTCCCAGTTACCCTTATTGGTCCCAGTTACCCTTATTTGGTTCATTGCCCTTTTCAGTCTCCAAGTTACTCACGGTGTCCCTGGTACATAGGTTTTTGGTAAGAAGGGAGAGGACATGTGCTGGGGGTTGTTGGTAGGTGGGAAGGAGGAGACATTCAGGGGGTTTTGGGTACCACCAGAGACAGGAGAGTCGGGCACCTTCGTTTACACTGAGTGCCCCACTACTGGAGCAAACCAAGGGGAAGAAAGGGCATCTGAGGTTATTTTAATTTGACAGAAGTATCTGGCCAATCAATAAGAGGAAAGAAATGCTAAGTTATGGAATGTTCATCTTGAAAAGGAGGTGAGACTTGTGTGCATACACTGGGCAGTGCTGAGTTCCCAGGGATGAGGCAGGTCGGGGGGTGTTTGTCAGCAGAGGGTGCCAGAGACCATCAAACAATCCCATTCTCTTTCAGCCTCCGAAGGAGAAAAGCAGGTGGGAAGCACAGAGCTGAGCTGCATGGTCAGCTGGAGGTTGTGAAAGGCTGGGTGTGAGCTGCTTGGCTTCAAATCTTGCTCTGGTACCTGCATACAAGACTTGTTTTTATTCCTGGTATCCCATTGATGCTGAGGATGTGTAGGAAGACATTCTCATGGGTTCAGGTTTTATTTATTTATGCCCTTGATGTCACAACAGTTTGCTGATTGATGTTAGAAACGTGGACAGGAACTTCCATAAAAAATAAATTCTCGTCCAGCTGGCGGATTTCACCATGCTGAGGGGGACAGCCTTGATAATCCATCTCACTCTGATAGACATCTGTTGATGTTTTCTCTGCTGCTTTCTAGTTTTAGTGTCAGAACTAATGAGGTGGAGGGTGTACACTAGAACCATGTAGCCTGATTGGTTTTTGCTTTATTTGTTCTGTTTTGAGCCTTCAGCAGTTCCAATTAATCTAAAAATTATATGAAATTACTAAATCATTCCCATAAATGACCACAGCTTAAAAAAGCTGCTCCAGATCTCTCAAGATGATCCCAGGTTGCTGTGATGGAGGTTTTGGTTCCCTGCCCCTCATTTCTATCCAATGAGCCTAGCAAGGCAAAGAAATCTTGTCAGAGTCCTGGGAATCTGCCTGAGGGTCTGTCTCTGTTGGTCACTGGTGAGGATTCATGTGACACAGCCTGGGAACCCATTGCTTGCAAGTGGGGGAATTGTCCTTTGCCCAACTGCTGAGCGGGGCCAAATTCTTAAGAGCCTGGGAGCATGAAGGTGCCATGGCAGTGGGATTGTCCTCCCACAGGTCACTGCTGAATTACAACCCTTTCTGGCAACTGTGGGGTAAACTGCACTTAAGCTAAAATATATTATATATTTGTTCCACTTTTGGTATCTTCTCCTACCCTATCCTCACCCTGGTTTTTTGGGTTGTGGTGTTTTTTTTTTGAGGGAGTTTGCTTCAAGTGAAGGTCCTTTGCTAGCACAACATGTTGAGCTTAATTCTGTCCCACCAGAGCTCATTCTACACCTGCTTGCACTTATTGGCTTGGCATGAGGTGCCACCAAATGTGACCTCCATGGTGCCTGGTAAGAATAGAAACCTCTTGAATCCTGAAGCATTAGTGAGAGGCTTAATGTTAAGTGTCAAATAGATGTTTTCAAAGTTTTCATCCTTAGGATGTTACTCTGAGAACATCTGGTTGCACTGCTTGTTCTGTGTAATGTCCTCCTCGATGGTGCCTCACCACTAACAATAAAACTAATACAGAGATGTACACCTTTAGCCTTTTGTACAGTGACTTGAATCACTTGGTGTTATTGCCAGTCCATTTGTATCTTTCTAAGCATTTGTGTGCTCAGAGTGAGTACTCTTGAGGGGGAATTTCCTTCCTGATAAACAACTCTGTGATATGATTCAGCAGGAAGGATGTGGTGGTTAAGGCACTGGATGGGGATTTGGAAGGCATGGGTTCTGTTCCCAACTCTACCACAGTCAAGATGTGATGGGTGGAAGGGCAAACAAACAAAGAGGAGGAGCTGTTTAGCTACAGCAAAATCATACTCTCATGTGGACTGTTAGTCCAGTTTGGAAGTTACATAGGTCTGGGTTTTTTGTTTGGTTAATCAAGTAAACAGTGTTAGAGCCTCCTGTTTGTGCAACTGAAATCTGAAAGCTCATGACAACCTATTCTGGGAGTTCACATGTTGTTTTAATTTCATGTGGCTTTAACATGAATGAGATTGCAGGTGCAACTTTTCAGCATTTCTTGGTTGACTTAATTGACTGATTCACCATTAAGTTCAGTCATCCTCAGGCAGTGTGCTATGACTTCTGTGCTAAGTTGTCTTTGCACAGCTTCACCACTATCTTGCTTAGATGCAAAGACAACAGACCACACACAAGATATTTCCTTTGTCATATTAGGGTGAAGTTCCTATGGTTTGATAGTAACACCACAGTTTTTCTTTTCAGAAGGAAGAGCTTGGGCTACCAATTCTGAGCTGTAGACCACTAAGCTCAGCATCCTGACTTGGTGCTGCCTTTGGGATGAATCAAGACGGGGACTCGAGTGATCAGCCCGGGGGTGAGTTTTTCTTGTCCAAATGTTTGCTTATCTTTTCCTGTTTGTTCAGCATGCTTTGCTTTCCATTTATTTTTCTTAGTGCTATTGGAGGAGAATGCTGAGTCACAAGAAGAGCAAAACTTGTAAATTCAGTGCTGGATTGCGTGCCACGGAGGTTACTGGATCTTTGAGGTTTCCTGGTGCACATCTTGTTATTGGCATTCTTGGAACTGTGTTCCAGGTTGAGACTTTTTGAAACAACTTCTATTTATAACTTCTCACTAATTCAGAACAACACGTGATTTTTATTACTGTGTTACACAACTCATTCAGATTTTATTTGTAGTTTAGTTTTCTTGTTAATTGCTTTTGCAATGGCATTCCCCTGTAAAGGAAGGTCCAGGGAAGATGCACATACATATTATTTTTTTCATGTATGTCCCATGAAGGTTTGTTAGGGTTCTTGCTGGAGAGATTGAATGGGCAGGAATTTGTTAATCATTCTGGCTCAAACCTGCCATAAATTTCCTCTCCATCCCCATCTTTGGTTATTAGAGTTCAGTGTCATCTGCTGCTTCTGGCAGTTTCTGCAGAGGAGAAGGGCCTGAAGCAGTGCCTGACTGCCTCCCAGGCTCCAGCTCAGCTGTGTACTTTTTTGGCTGTGTGAAGGGGCATTCTTAGTTCTGATGTGAGGGCTATTTTTTGACAGTTTCCATTGTTCCCTACTCTTTGTTAATGGATGAGGTCTTTTTGTCTGATTCCTTTTTCAGAAACAGAGGCCATTTGAGTGCCGTCTGCTCCCAGGTTTGGGGATTTTTCTTTTGTTGTCAAGAGTCCAGAGAATTTCTTCCTCACTTTTTCAGACTCGTTTGGACAAATTCATCCAGACAATATCTGCCTGAGGGGATTGTGAGGGGATCCCCTTGCTGGAACAGGAAAGAAAGTGGCACCTTGTGCCATGCTGTTGCTGTCACAGCCCCAGGTTGATGGCTCTGGGGTTCTGAACACCTGCCTACACTGAAGTTCTTGCCATTGTCTATGGGTTTGAATCAGGGAGTTCAGGATGGAAAATATTTTGGCAAATTCCTGTGGTAACATGGAATATCTGTTCTTCAATATTCTGCACGTGTTTTTGTTCCTGTGAACAGATGATGCTGACATGTCAGGATATCATGCAGATGCATGAATCATCCACAAAAGGACCCAGAGGTTGGTTCTTTGGAAAAAGATGTTCAAGGGAAGTCTCTGTGTAACACAAACCATCCTGGGTGCTTGTGAGAAACATGTGGATCTCATGGTTAGAATATTCACAGATTGCTCATTGCAACATTATTTTTTGTAGGGCTAATAAGTGTTTTGCCCTGAATTTAGATCCTCTCCTTAAAATGGGCACCAGTATGAAGCTCCCAAGAGAGTCACATTTCCAGTGTACTGGTGTAGATTTTACACCCTCTGTCAAGTGCTTAATACTGTTACTCTTAAAATCAAGATACTGGGATGGCCAGATCTGATCTAACCATGATTTATATCTTGGCTGAACTCAGGGATCTTGCAGTTTGGACCTCCCTTTGTTCAGCCTCCAGCACCAGCCCCTGCAGCCACCCAGTGAGTTTTACATTGTCAGTTCATTTAATTATCTAAGCCTTTCTACCACTGCAGCTATACTTAGAGAGGAAGGATATTATAATCTTGTGAAAGATTAAAATATTTTTACTGTAATCCAGCTGGAGGGGTAGCACTTTTCTCAGGGTAAGGCACAGCCAAGGTTTTTCCCATTCTGTCCTCCCCTTATATGCAGGAAGGAAGTGCTGGCAAAGGCCCCCTCAGCTTCCTGCCGACTTTGGAGCACGTTTCCAGGCACAGCCTTCTCCACCATCCATCACCCAGCCCAGCCAAACAATCCCAGCCCCACAAGGGGAAAACACACATCTCCCATAAACACTTTGGAGGCAGCCTGAGTGCAGACCACTGGGATCTGTGGGCTGTGTCTGACTGCAGGTTACTCGGGGATTTCTTCCCTTGCCCTTGGCTACTGAAGTACTTGATTAGAAAAATTCCCCTTTAGAAGAAGCAGCTTAACAAAGAAAAACAGGGGAAAAAGCAGGAAAAGGGCTGATGATTAGTAGAGGAGATCCATCACTGACAGGCTGTGGAGCCTTAAGCCAAGGAAGTGACTGGGGATGGTCCCTGATCCAGAGCACCCCAGGGTAATGTGTCTGGAGACACAGGAGAAGGAAGTGATTCCTGTCTGGCAGAGGTTCTGTCAGGTCTTCAGGGTAGAGCAGGGATGAGGCAAACACTTATCTGGGAGGAAATAAATAAGGTGGAGGCCTCACCTCTAAATGACTCACCTGTGCTGAGTCTGATTCTGTGCCCCTCTCCAAACAAAGACTCAGAACTGAAACATGATCTTTTTTCTCATACTACTGGTGTTGTTTAAAAGCTGCCATAAAATATTTAGATAATATTTTCAGACCTATTCTATCTGTAACATTTTTTTTAACCATTCCTTAAAACAGCCACTTGGTGGGTGTTTTTGCAGTATGGCTCTAACGTTCTCTCCAACTTTGAGCTGGGAATTTCATTTTGGTTCTGATAGCAAGAGATGGGCTGTTGAGAGCTGATGAGCAATCACCATATAATGCTGTTTTACAGTGGGTTATGACAGAATCTCAAGAGTCTAAAATTCAAGTCAGAGTCCAGCTTAATGGTAAATTCAAAACTTACTTACCCTGAAAATTCAGCAGTTGTTTATAGTGGAGGAATGTGGTATTTAGTGGGGTTGCATTTTGCTGAAAGAACTGGCACTACAGGATTACTTCAACCTTTCCTCTGTTCTCCCTGAAAAGGCTGCTGTCAGGAATTTCTGCAGTGGGACTCTCTTTGCAGGGTGCCCAGTGTACTCAGTGTCAAAAGAGTATTTACGTAAGGCTGCATTTTAGCAAAGTCATGATGAAACTTGAATAAGAGTGTAAGCTCTAAAATAAATAAACAAGTAAAATGTTGTTTTAATGATAAGATTTTTAGGCTAGAGTTGTGGAAGTTGGTGAAGACTTTCCAGAAGCAAATTGCATATGACTGAAATTTGGCCACTCTGACCCACTCTGCATACTGCCTGATGTGGTTGTACATGTTTCAGAGCAATTCATTCTTTTTATATTTTTTTACCATTAAAAAATTCAGTGTGTAATTCTTAACAGTCCTGATAAGCAAAAAAAATCCCCAGCTCTGTGTGGCTACCTGTGTAAGCACCTCATCTGCCCAACCAGATGTGCCTTTCTAGGGTTATTTCATCCTTTCACCTCTGCTTCACATTTTTATTATCATTTGTCTGGGCTTGTAGCAGGCATGGGGTGGAGAGTAAGCTGTTTAAATGCCTTTACGGTACCCTGTGGGACAGAAATTATTTCTTATTTAAGGTCTTTACAGAATGCAGTACTGTGGACTCCTTACTTAAAATCTGAAGGCATTTCTGCAATGCTAAGAATTAGTTTTAAATCTACCAGAAATGCACATAAATAACACCAATTGAAAAAGAAAAGAAGGTAAAAGTTACCAGGGGTGGAAAGGATAATAAACAGCAGTAATAAAACCTGAAGTCTGATCTGTCAGGGCAATGGCCTAGAACTAGGGAAAATCAGTTTTTTCCCCAGGTCAGGGCTGCAGGTAGATGCTGTCAACTTTAAAAGGGGAAAAAACCCAAAACCCAACCAACCTGGTTTCAGGTCCTGCCATGGACTCAAGGTCCCCAGACACTTTGTGGCATTTGGCAGTCTCATTTCCCTGTTTTGTGAAAGGATTAATCTTCCCCTCTGTGAAGCTGCTTGCCTGTACATGGGAAAGTGCTCCCATTAACAACATGCAAAATTTCTTAATTTCCTTCAAGAAAATAAATTGTGTCTTTGCTTGTCCTGGCCATCCTGTTTGGAGGAAGAAGACATGACTCTAATGGGCTGTGGGTGCAGTTCTGCTCGGTTCCCATGTGTGCTGATCTCTTATTTATTTTATAAATCTAATTATGCTCTGTGACAGCAATGGGTTAAAAAAAGAGAGAGAGAGACAGACAGGGTTGTGATTTGTTGTTGGGTCCCTTTTAAGTCCAAGAGTGCTAAGTTGCAATCAATCCACCTCAGCTTGCTGAGCAATGTCAGGAACGCGGGAGGGCAGGAGTGGGATCAGCTCTGCTGAAACCACCCTGGGTGTTTATTTCAGGAGGCTGTGGCTGTAGGACTGGTGATTCTCAAAGAAGTGAAAGCAGGCAGGGACTTGTGAGCCCCTTTTGACATGTGCTGGTGGCTGTCATGGTTCGTGGCTTGAGGAAAGGCAAGTCCTCAGGGCTGCCAAAAGTCTCTGGAAAGTGAAAGAAATGGGTTTGTGATGGTAAATGCTGTTTGCCCAGGGATAGGAAAACACTGTCTGAGGGAGAATTATGTCTTAAGTGGGGCATGTGGGCATGTTCTCCATGATTTGCCTGCTGATCCCTGCATTCTTCTTTACAAAAAGGGCTAGAGCACAAGAGCTAATTCCTCCCACTCTGGTTCTTTGACATCAGTCTAGTGAAGACAAGGGTCAGGTTAAATCTAACAGTCCCAAACAAGCCCCACACACTCTATCAAGGTCCAGGTAGCAAACCCTGCAGGAACAACATCCTCTGAGATCAAACAAGCAGTAGTCAGGAGAGCAGCTGGAGGTGAAACCGTGTCTTACAGCCCAGGACCATATTAGTGCCTCTTGGTGCCTGGCACCATCAGCACCAGGAGGGATGAAGGCTTTTCTGCATCCTCCTCTCCCTAGCTCCACAGCTCCTGGTCCCTGGGCAGATGTCCTGTGCTTCCCAAGAACCTGCTCTGTAGGAGCAGAGGGGCTGCCTGCAGCCTGGAGCTGCAGATCCTCTCACCCAAGGTGTCTGCCCCTCAGCCAAAGCATTTGGGAGTTAAACCAGAGCTTCTGTTTGTGTGTGGGGAGAGAGGGATGACTGCCACTGCAGGGATTCCTGGGTGTTTTACTGGGGGCATGGGGGGGCAAAAGAAATGTCCTGCTCTGAGTCTGAAGCAGTGCTTGCTGTGTGTGAGATCGTGAATTCTTTTAAATTAAACTATTTTGCAAGCACTTCCTTCCTGCATTTCTCAGAAGGAGGGAGGGGGGCGTGCAAAGAATGTTTAACTGCCTTTGACGGAGGAAAACTGAGGAAAACAAGAGATGCAATCCTAGCTACTGACCTTTTACTTGAGCTTGGTGATGTTTTTCAGCAGCAGAGCCTCCAGGGAGTAACAGCATCCTCCTTGCTATTGTGCTGCCTGCCCAAAAAGGGGGCTAAAGTTCAGCTTTTATGATGTTCTCACTCTGGGCTTGTGGGAAAAAGGCCACATTCCCTTTCTTAGGTCATACGAGTGCAAGAGATGACAGAGTCCTACAGTTTAACCCCAGGGCATTAGGCCAGTTCAGAATGAGACTGGGATAGACAGCTTGGTAAATATGCAGCCAGCTTTTTGGAGATTCACAGCAGGTGGGAGGGTAATTTACATTGTTAAATTAAAAGGCACTGATTTATTTTATGTTGGTGTGTTATTGTTTCATAAAAGCACATGGCTTGCCATTACTCATAATGGATTCTTGCACTTTATTGTTAAATATCCCTTTTCCACTTCAGCCGATGGTTACTGGAAATGAATATTGTCCACTGAGACAAAAAACAAGGGGCAAATAAGCAAAAAACACAACCCCAGCCTCCTCCACAAGAGACTGCAGGTTTTTAGGGAATCCTCCGTGGTTTTGAAGACTGAAATAATTGCAGTAGATGTTCTCAAATTGTGCCCCTTGTCTGTCAGACTGTGCCCTGTACTTCATGGCAGGGGCTGCAGAGCCATTGGTCTCTTTGCTCCCAGGTTCAGATCAGGCTTCTCATCTCAGAGCTGCCACCTCATCTTTAACTCAGCTGTCTCCAGTTCCCTCAGCAGCTTCTGGTGTTTCCATCCACTGAGATTTCCTTCAGCCTTAGTGTTGAAGATACTTCAGTGGATACTGAGCTGGTGTTTCTAAATGGCACAGTCCTGGCCATGGAGGGCTGGTTGTGCTTCCTGAAGAGTTGAGCAGAGGAGGAGGTTCTGCCTGGAAAGATACCTACCTTAGGGATAGGTATTCTTTTAAAAAAGTTTTAAAAAAATCCAATCTGAATGGTACTGACATCCATCTCTGCACCTCCATCCTTTCCGCAGTGCTTGCAACTCCAGCTCAAGGTGCTCAGCCTCAGCCTGGCTGTACTCAGCTGCAGCAGGATAAGAGATGCTGTTTTGTGGCTGATGTCTGAGTTTTACCTGGAGTTGGAGCCTCCTTGTTTGCATTGTGGAATGTGTAAAACTCAACGTTGTACCTCGTTACCTTTTATATAATTAATAATGTGTATCTCTGCGTTACAGGAATAGAAGTGGGTCTTGGCAGAGTGGAGCAAATGCAAGTGTTGGCTGATCTAGCAGCTTAACTGCAACTGCAAGGGAAGGATCTTGCTCTCTGCCCTTCTCCCTCACACCCCTGTACCCAGCCCTGGGTACAGAAATCATCCTCTTCACTTCAGAGCTGCTACCTCGGACCCTTCACTGAGTTGGTTCAGTTCAATGGCCCAGCAAAACCTGATCTGTATTTTATTTTGTCTGAGTTAGTTTATTGCCACTGTCCCTGCCAACTTCCAGAGAGTGATTCTGGCTTTACAAAATTGGAGGCTTTGGCTATACAGATCATTCATTTGATTTTATTTTACTTTTCCCTATTGTGAGGAGGTCTCTCTTTTCCTTTTCTTTGGATGCTCTTGGTACTTAGCTACACAGACACAGGAAAGCAGAAGAATTTTTCTAAACTGTTTTGTTTGTTCTTGGGGAGAAAAAAAAAATAAAATTGTTACTGGTTTTTTCTCTTCAGGCCTGTACCCCAGAAAAATCTTCTGTAAATCAATTTTCAGCTTTGACTTCAAGAAGCATGTAGCAAGCTATCAGTAATTCAGCATTTTAAAAGTTCACGCAGTTCAGAGCTTTCATGATTACAGAGAAGCTTTTCTTGGGATATTCAGAATGTCCTAGACACAATTAACAGAATTTCTCAGCAATGCAGAGGGTGCAAGCTGCAGACTCTCCAGCAGATGTAATCACTCAAGGAAAACTTTGTTTGGCTTGGCTGGGTCGTGCCTTCCTTCCATGCTCTTTCATCCTGCCGCTGCTCTTTGTCTCTCAGTCTTTTGCAGTCTCTCTGTCCATCTTTGTCTCTGTCTTTCCCTCTTTCCATCTGCCCCAATCTGCCCCACGTTCCCTTGCAGGCTGAATGGGATGGTGTTAACCTCACTACTTCCAAGCCAAACAGTGAGTTCCATAGAAAGAGGGGGCCTTGGGCTGTCCGGGAGACTTCGTGGTCACCCACTTCCTAGAATTAAAGGCTGGGAGTTGATCTGTAAGCCAGCCAAGCCAGAGACAATGATTGGGTTTCTGTTTTGTTCCTTTGATACTGACTTAAATATGTGCACCAAACGGGAAAACAAAATTTACATAAAAGTCAGGAGAGATCCACTTTACATAAAATCACGTAGAAATCTGCTTTCTTACACCAATCTGTGTCTTCTGATGTGGGTGACACAGGTGGCAAAGCTTCTCCCTTGTTTCCTAAAGGACTGTGGAAATCAGGTCTGCTCCAAAAGAACTGATCTGGAAATGAAATCCTGACCGTGGTTTGGTTTTTCAGTACCCCTGAGAAGATGGGATTGGTGCAGCTGAAATCAGTGTGTGAGTGGAGACTGCACAGAGGTGTGGCAGCTCCAGGCTCAGCTCATGGGCAAGGTTGAGAGTCCCTCTGGTCCCTGCCACCCAGGAGGGTCCTTCACTGGGGGGGCTACATGATGGGTGTCCAGAATGCTGTCACCAGGGTACAATAAATAAGAAGTAGTTGTTAAAACAGATGGATCCACACTGGTGTGAAAATGGGGGAGGTCAGAATCGTGCACCAGTTCTTGCTGCTTGTTTCTGGGAGACTTGGGGTAAACAGCTTCAGTTCCCATTGGCCCTGTGTGGAGTCAGCGCAGCAGCAGCATCCTGCTTCAGAAGCTGTAACTATAGCCTGAGGTGCAGCTTTTTAAGGAAACCAACACCTGCTCAATGCAGAAAAAGAAAAAAACACAAGCATGGAGCACTGTTGTCTTTGAAGTAACACCCACTGTTGGCAGCTCTTTACGATGGTGGTTCCTTCAGCACTGCTGCCTTGGGGTGTGCCTTGGTACCATCACTGACTTGCAAGAAAATGTTGAAATGCTCACAGTAAGGACTGCAAAAAGAGCTCAGCCTGTCCTTGGCTGCATGCAAGTCTGATAAGGAGTTTCCAAAAAAAACCTTTGAAACAAAGAAAGTGGTGGTGGAGGGGGGCAGCAGATTTTAGGGAGCTGCAGTTCACAGACAGTGTTAGGCTCAGGTACCTTTGTGTCAAACTTGCTGGTTTTGCAGTGCCAAGTACAGACTCTCTTTGCACTCCCTGAGGTCCAAGGCCAGGTTCTGCTGAACCACTGGCAAGCTATTGTGCCTTCTAAAGTCTGTTGCAACTCCTTGGTGGGAGATGAGAATTGTTGAAGGTTCAATCCCATCTCACAGGGGTTTGCAGGATGGAGCTGCTGTGACAGGGCACAGGCACTCTGATCTTTTAACCCTTAGCAACTGCGTGGTGGTCTCCTTGGAGAGTTTTTCAGGGAAACTGCTGCTCCCCATGGCTTACTCCATTCTTTAAACTATTTCTGAGTCCACGTATTTATTGTGCATCACCTCAATATCTGCTTGCACTCATTTTCTGTTTTACGCCTTTCTGCATTCTTTATTACATCATAACTATTCTAACCATGTGCTCAAATTGATCTGTGGTGGCTGATGTGCTACAAAACAAAGTATTGTTAATATCAGGTCCTTCATGTCAGGTCATGTGTCTAGCAGTGTGCAGTAACACAATTGTACTTGTGAAAGATTGGAGCTTTCAGCATTAAACTGCAACGTGCTGCTGGGCATCTTGATCAGTGGAGAGCAGTGATTGCAGCACCCAACCCTGCAATATGAGTTGGGGTGCAAGTTCCTTCGTTGATGGAAGTATAATGAGGAGTTGCAAGGTTCTCTCTCAGGCCCTGAGGGATGTTTAAAATGCTCCAAAGCACCTGCAGCGATTACTGGGGCTGAGTGAAAGGCCTGAGAAACAGTGCTCATTGCCAAGCCAGCTTTACAGTCCAGCCTGGTGTCCCTGTCTGGAAGTGGGGCTGGTTCTGTGTATCCCACCCCATCGGGGGGCCCTGAGCTGAGCAGCTCTTGGGGAGGTGGCAGGATGTTACACACTAAGCTGTTTTTCTCCGTTTTGATTCAGCAGTGTAACTCAGTATCTCCCACTAAAAGGACTTTTCCATTGGTATTCAAGGCTCATGTAACAGCTCCTCAACTGCTTCCTGCGGTTCCAAGGGAAAGGATCTTTCCATGCATAATTGAATCACATTCAGCAGGGCAGCAGTTGGGTTTTTGGGGTTGGTTGGTTTTTTTTTTTTCCCACAGAAAATCTATAACATCTTGTTAGTTAAATCTTATACTTTTAGAAATGTCAGTGGGTTTGCTTATCTCGGTCATTCAGATAAACACCTCTCAGCATCCTGTTTTTCTTATGTCATACGAACAGGAAGAGAACGATTGTTTGAGATGTGCGTCAGTCCCAATAGTAACCAGGCAGCCACCTTACCCTCCCCATTGCCATAGAAACCAACAAATCTCTTCAAACATGCTGGGGGTGAGCAGACAGGTACCCTTTCTTTTCTACTTCACCTCCCAAGAGCTATAATTTTACACATCATTGGTAGGACCTCTCAAAGACTTTATTTTATCCAAGAGGATGCACCAATAATTTGGCAAATGAAAAGCCATCATTACTTTTATCTTAAGTAGCAGTGATATCTTTCATTCAGCCTTTTATCTAGTTCTAAAAACACTGAAAAAAATCAAAGGCAAGATGTTCAGACAAGTGTGTGAAGCATTGGTTAAGTTTTTGCCTGAGCCTTTGAATGATGTCTGGGATGTGTCCTAGAGAACAGTTTGGGCCAGCCAGCTTAGGGGAAAGGCTGTGCTGCAGTCATTTGAAGATGACCTGGAGAGCTTTATACATGGAGCCAGTAGATTCAGCATTTGAGGCACATTTTGGAGTGTTTGGAACTGTTCCTGGCACCTCAGGATGGGATTTTCAAAAGCAGCAACATAAGCAGAGAGATGTATGGAGAACACATTTGAATTTTCTTGCTTTCTGTGACAATATTGAGTATCAGTACTTGAGAGAGAGTTTTAATGTAACATTCTGAGATGTAATTAGCTATAGGAAGAATGAATTTTTCAATGTTGGAATTCTACTATTTTTTTTCTTCAGGGAAAGCAAAGTAGCAATTGCACTTGGATTGTTCAGTCTGGGGAAAAGGAGGCTGAGGGGTGACCCCACTGCAGTCTGTGGCTTCCTCACGAGGGGAAAGGATGGGACTGGGACTGATTTCTTCACTCCTGTGACTGAAAACAGGACTTGGGGAAATGATAGGAAGCTGAATCAGGGGAGGTGGAGGTTAGATATCAGGAAAAAGGTTTTTCACCCAGAGAGCAGTTGAGGAATGGAACAAGCTTCCCACGTTTCCTGAGCTCAAGAAGTGTTTGGATGAGTCTGGTGGTGTGATCCTGGGGGGGTCTTACACAGGGACAGGAGCTGGACTTGATGACCCTGGTGGGTCCCTTCCATCTTGGTGTGTTCTATGATTTTGCTCCCTCAGAGTAAGTCATCATGGGCACTGTGTGAGGATGTTCCCAAAGCTCTGTAACTCCTTCCTGAGGTTTCATTTTTATTTCTTCAGCTGGCAGCAGATCTGAGGGGCAGATTCTGCTCACACACCATGTGCAGTGCCCAAAAGTTGTTGCTGTTCAGGTGTCTGAGCATTGAGTGGGAGAGGAATGTGGGTGCCCGTGGGGCTGGGGGAGAAGAAGGTCCTTGCTTGGAGTGCTGGGGTGGGGATGCTCTGAGCCTGCAGCCATGCACAGTGGGGCTTATCAGCAATTCTCCTTTCTCTTCATTGGCAAAAAGTGCTAAGAAAATAAAGAGGAAAATGTTGTCGGCTGCTCTGCTCAGAGAAGTGAGCCTTTTATTTTAATGAGAGTGCATTTCATTTGATCTCTGGTTTTTTGGGGGGAAATGATGAATTTTATCCGCTATGAAAACAAAACCCATGGTTATTTGTAAGGATTGTTTTATAAGAAGCATATGTGTGCTTTATTATTCTTTTGCTTGAAGTGTGGGGATTGTTTTCAGTTGGGAAGTTGCATTAGAAGAATGTGAACTTCTGACTCACTGAGAAATAGAGCCTGTATTAGTGAAATTGTGAGGTTTCCTATTATGTTTTCATAACTCGTATTTCTCAGAATGAAAGGGTTCTCTTTTGCTCTCAGTAAAATAATGACTTTTACTGCCATTGAGAAAGACCAGATTCTTTTTCTAGAAAAACTTCTATTGCTTTCAGCACACTTCAACTCTACCCACTATCTTCACTTCCCTGTCTCCTCTCCAGCATGGCAGTTTCTCTTTCTCAGTGTTCTGCCTCTGCAATTCACCTTTCAGCCCTATTTCTGCTTGCTCCCTCTGTTTTGACTTTTCCATAAAGATGTAGTCAGCAGAATAGACTGAGGTATAGCTTAACATGGTGAGCTCAGCTCCTGGCATCTGAGGAATTCCAATTTTTCTCTAGAAGCATCAAATAAGAAACATGAAATGAGCATTGAATGCTCAGGAAAATGCTTTATGATAAGCTTTATTAGAGAAAATATCATTAGTAGAGCTAACCCTATGATGTAATGTTGCATGCTGTCATATTAATACAGTAGATCAAAACCAGAGGCTGCAGTTCAGGAATCTCTGGCCTGTGCCTTGCTGTCATGCTACATGCCAGGTACATCACTGAATTAGATGTTGCTCTTAAATCAAACCTGTCTGAAAGATGACAAAGAACCACGAGAAGAAAAGCTTCCAGATGCCGAACCCCCCAAAAGTGAAGGAAAATGTTTTCTGCTGAGTAAAATAACTGTCTGATATGAATTGCAATAAAGCATCTTAGACAGGGAGAGAGCTGGGGTAGGGGAGTGTGGTGGGGTTGACCTCTCTGCCCTCTTGACTGAAACACAACCTGACTCTGCAGTTTGAATCATTGTCTGGACCATATCATGGCAGGGTGTTGGGAACACCTCTGGTTCACCCAGGCTGTACCTCATCTGCTGTAGAAAGACTGCAGGGGAAAGGCAGCCATGGCCTGCAGACCTCCTCACCTCTGGCAAGGGGCAGGAGCTGACAGGCATGTGAGAGTATCACAGGGCTGGAGAAAAAACCTGTTCTCTTTTGGGTTATTTTTCCTCCTTTTTTTCCCCCCTCTTCTGTCTGGTGCAAATGCTTCCACCAACTGTTGAGGGTGAATCCCAATGTGTGAATGAAGAACTGGAGCAAGAAGCCACAAATGCTTTTCCTTTAGTGAACCTGGACTCGCAGACCTCCCAAAAGGCAAAACCTTTAATGTTAAAATTATAGGGGAGGTGTGTGGTGTATGTATGGAGTTTTTAAGGCTGTGGTAGCTGTGTGTGGTTATTTCCCTTCTGAGATCTGAAGCGTTCTGTGCGGTGGAGTTCAAAGCTCTGTCGATTAGAAAGCTGGAGCTAAAATTGGAATCTGAGACAGAGGCTGGGGTGAGCCAGACATACCTTAAAAAGAAGGACCCTCTCCGTCTACTTGCTTCATTTCCTTGGTGTTTGAATTCATCTAAACCCAGGTAGTTCTACGTTTAAAAAGTGTATTTGTCCTTTGTGGGAGACACAGCTGAGGAGCTGGCAGCAGGGATGGAGAGTGAGTTTTGGAGCCTTGGAAATGGTGCTAAAGCAGAGCAATTTATTGCTTCTGAAATGAAATAGTTTAGTGACATCTGATCCTCTTGTAAATCTTGCACTGGAGGATTCAGTGGTGGGATGTAATTAACATTTAAATTGATCAGGCAGCATTCCTCTGCCTGTCTGCAGATGCTGCTACCGAGACATTTCCCTGCGAGGGAATAGCTCTGGGGCCTTTATTCTTAGAGGGAGTCTCACCAGTGCAGTCTGTGGAGGTTGGAATGAATCACCAAGTGATTACTCCTTAGTCATAGTGTTTTTGGAAAAGAACTGTTATCATTCCTGGAAATATCTGTTTTTTCAGAGGCACAGACTCTGTCATGAGAAAGTATTAAAGAGCCTTTGACCCTCTTGGTGCAGGTGCACCTGAAATAGCAGTGGACCCCCTCTAGTCAGTGGAAATTCAAACCCTCCCATCCCCAAGGTGGTGCCAGTTTACAGTTCAAAGTAAGTTGCAGGGATGGAGAAGGATGTTTGTAGTTTGTCTGGGTCATGGTGTTATTTGAACCTGATTGATGCTCCTGAAAAAAATCACCCTCCCTTAAGCCAACTGTATGTGACTGAGCTGCTAAAGACAAGGTAGCCCAGGGCCATAGGTGCTAAAGCCCTTCCTTTGGAACTGGTCTTCTTCCCAGATTTTCTTGGTAATTTGGAGCTCTGCCTCCTTGGCTGCCTGCTAAATTGTTTGGGTTTCTGATTCTTTCTGATGAAAACGACTGTTTCAACTTCTTCGCTCCCAGTTGTAACTTATTTGATCCAGTGCCACATCTACTAAGAAAAACCCTTTGTGATATTCATATTCAAAAAGTTAATTGATTGAGAGCAGGGAAAAAGTGGCCTTGGGTTTGCAGAGGATGGTGGCTGTCTCAACATGGTGGCTCCCATATCAGCGTGGACACCAAGTGGGTGATGCAGGAAATATGATCCTTGGCACTGTTTGGAAAAATCCAGGCAAATTATGGCCGTGCCATTAAATGGCATTTAGAACATGTGTTCTCAATAAGAACTGGAGGATGGGTGGGTGCAAGGCAGATGGAGCAGAGATGCTGATGAACCCACTTTGCAGGATATTGGACTGATGAAGTTCTGACCAGCTAAAAGCCACCTCCTGCCTCTGTAACAGCTTCTGATGAACCTATTACCCTCCACCACCCCCTGCATCCCCCCCACAATCCCCCTGCCCCCAGAAGCCAAGGAAGAGGATGACATTGGTGTTGCTGCAAGGTTGTATTTTAATTGCATACACCTAGGATGGAAACATGACAGTTCTTCCAAAAGAACCAGTAATAAACAAGAAGTTTGCCTCAAACTGACAACTCTGGGGAACGTGCCGTGTAGGGATGCTCTGGGGCAGTGGGTGGTCTCTTGTCCTCTGAATTTCTGACATATCCCTGTTTTGGTCCTGGGTTTGTGGGAGGCCTGCTTTCCCTCTTGGATTGCTGTCAGTGTGAGGTGAGTGTGCAGCACAAGGGGTGCTGTGACAGGACCAGACACTGCTGCAGCAGCATAAGCCTAATGGGTTTTTTAAAAGTGATTAATCTGTACCTTTAATCTGAATCTTTGGATTGGTGACTGCTCTAGCATGCATGACACCTTTACCCACATGGTTATGTGGAATGTCAGGTATCTTTCCCCAGAGAAAACCAAGAACAAATTACTGGAAAAGCCTCCTATGAAGGAAAATGAGAATGGCACTGCCATGTCCTGCTGGCTGATACCCACAGTCATGTATACAGGCTTTTTCTGAAGTTTTTCTATTTATTTAAAGATAACATAGCAGCTTACTTTTTGTTTCCATCTTTTACCTACTAGCTTTTAAAAAAATTATTATTACAACCCAGAATTTTACAACGTGTATTGCATAATACTCTATATCCTGCAGTTGGGTTTGTGTCTTTTAAACATCATTGCACATTGTCAAGAGAAATTGCATATGGAATTATTTTCTGAATTGAGTGTGTTCATTAATAGCATGCACAGCCAGACAACCTCGAAGTGTAAAAATATGTGAGTTTCTGTATAGGGATTTTGTGTCTTTTGAATTAAGTCAGCCTGTGCCTAGCAATTCAAAAGTTGTCACCAGAAAATGCATGCATTCATTTTTTGCATCATCCAAGTGATCCTACAGCTGTTCCCTGCCAGCCTGCTCTCCTACTCATTAAGCATACACTTGGTGTGAGTTACAGACTCATGGTGACAGAAATGATGCACTCATGGTGACAGAAATATCTGGAACTTTGATTTTGCTTTCAGAAAAGTATCTCAAATTCACAGAAATTCACTCAGATTCACAGAAGTTTTCACAGAGAACAGATTTCAGGGATTTACTGGGGTGAAAGGCACACAGAACAATAGATAAAAGTAAAAATGCACTGATTGTTTCCTGGGTAAGTTTGATTTATTATATATTCCATTAAACATTTATTAAAATCCTGTTAATTTGCAAAGCAGAGGTGTAAGCTCTCTGCCTAAAGAAGACTTAACCATTAGCATTCTGTTCCTGACCTTTTCTGTCCCTGAATTTCAGCTGTATGGGGGGTGTGATCCTGCATTTCAGCCCCATTTTTTTCCCATTCTGTGTCTTTTAATTAATTGACTGTAATTCTTCCAGGTCTTGGGCCATGGGGCGTTTAATGGCTTTTGACACAAAGAAAAAGTGTTGAGAGATTTTTTCATTGGTAAATTTCTCCTCTGGGGCTGAATGTCTCACGTTCCCCATGCAAAACACACCAGGAGCCTCAGTCCAAAAGTGGGTTTCTCTTGCCAGGCTGTTTCAGAAAAAAGCAGTGAATAATACAGCAGAATTTTGCAAGGATGCAATAGCAAAACCACTGCTTTATCTCACCAGCCCACGGGCACTGCTTTTGTTGTGATCACAGCAGGTTTTGAGTGATGTATGCACAAAAGAAAAAGAGAATGAACAGAAAGTAGTTTATGGCTTTCCTCAAAGGCACTTTTCTAACTCAAAAATACAAGCCTTGTGGTTTATATGGTTTTGAAATGTAACCGCATACATTGAGAACTGGAAAAGATTTGATTTACCATCTCCTCCAATTCTGGGACCAGATTCGGGGCAGAGGAGATTTATTTTTGGAATGAAAAATGTTGAAAGAAAATACAGTAATGTGAAAAATTTTAAAACAGGAACCATACTATTTGGAGAAACTTTCAGATTAAGAGATCAAGGTCCTTTGCGTCTAGATGGAGTGGGTGCAGATCTCCACCAAAGTGCTAGAACCTTGTTTTTGTGAAGCTTTGCCAGATACCTAATAGTTTGCAACCCCCTTTTTTGAGCTGTGAAGGGGCTGTCACTGTTGGATTGAGGACTTTCCCTTTGAGCTTGATCTTGGGATCAGCTGCCTGGGGCACACCTCAGCCTCTCCAGCCTGCCAGGTCAACCTGACTGTCCTCAGCTGGTTGCAGCAGGGAGCAGAGAGCTGATGCTCTCCTACCTGCCAGGCTGTATTTTGATACTCTTTTGCATGGCCTTTTCCTTGGTTTGTTTGCTTTGCTCATTGCATGACCCTTGCTAATAGCTGGATGCACCTTCAGATGTAGGAGACTGCAGAATTTGACTTTACTTCAGGGGTGGAGATTCTGAGAGTTCTTGGTCTGACATAGGAAGGTCTTTTTCTGGCCTGTCCTTGCTTTTCAGGCACTGTTCTGTCACTCATTTAATGTGTATCTTAGTAATTCCTTCTTCTTGCTCCTACTACAGCATCTGGAGGTTACTCCAGAATTTTCCTTTTCTTGTCCTCTGAGTTGAGCCCAGATGCACTTGTGGTTCAGTTACGACCATTTGGTTTTCAGTCTCTTTGCTTTGTTCTTTCTTCCCTTGTATTTCTTCTTCTCTCCCTTTTGTGTTGAGCAATCATTGCTCTCCAGACTTGTTCTGGGAGACTTATGAAAGTCCTTGTAAGGTCTTGTCCTTTTCCCTTGGGTATCCTCACATTAGTTTCCTGCTGCTATTCCAGTTCTTTTTTGGATGTGGATGAGCAGGAACCCATCTGCTATTCCAGTGGGAACATAACAATACTGGGTTTGCTTCATTGTCCATGACAGACACCAATTTTTTACTTTTTTGGGGTGCCAGGAGAACCTTGAAGATTCTAGTCCCCCAAAGAGCTCCTGCAGGAGAGAGAAAAGATAAATTACTCATTTTTTTCAGGAGCCAGAATGATGTGGACCTTCATATTTGTATCTTCTGTCCTAGTTGGAGGGCAGGTAGATACAACAGCTCAAGACCCACCGTACCCATCTGCCCACTCTGGTGGTTCTAGGCATATTGTTGCTTTGTTGTCTCATTTCTGTTTGGCTCTAGGAGTCACAGTTGGGTTATTTTGTGATGCTTTTCTTCTGATGACATTTTGTCCTGGGATAGCTCCGAGGCTTTGGCAGGTAAGGAAGGAAGCAGCACTGTACCTCAGTTCGTATTTCAATGTTTTCTTTCCTTGGTCCATCCACACTTTGGCCCCTTTCTTAGGCACAGACTGAACAGAGAGCAAATTCCTTGTGGTCAGGCCATGCCAGGATCAGGGTGGTTGCCCTGCCTGTGGTTGACCTTCTCCTGCCCATGGGGTTCAGCTCTGGCCTGATAACCACACCGTGGGTGTGTTTGTGTCCAGGATTTGGGGGGGGGGTTTGTTTCCTGCCCCCCTGTGCTTACCTGCTGGCAGCATGCTGAGTCCTTTAAAAACAAGCAGGGAGAGGAGAGGTTTCCCTGGGCCTGGGTACTGAAAACTGGTGAGATTGGATTGCAGATTCAGGGAGGTAAGGGAGGAAAAAGTCACATAAGAAATGGGCTTGTTTTGTTGATTGAGGTTTAGAAAGCTGTTTAACAAGTTGAATTATTTGCTGTATCAGAAGTGAAACATGGCTCTCCTAACTGCTCTCATTTCCTGTATCATTCCAGCTTGTTCACTGCATTAATTACTGTTCAGATTTACAGTGGATTTGGTTACACACTGGGTTGCATTCTGATTTTTTTTTTTTCCTGTGTGCGTATAAATTTATTTGGGAGTCAAGCCAAGGGGAGAGTGAGTACAAATGTGGGCATGTGCAGCACACATGGGATGAATTTGTTAGTTGCTAATTTTGTGTAGGAGTAGGGATCTGGATTTTCTTCTGTTTTGTTCTAAAAAGAGGTTTTTTTCTGAAGCAGAAGCAGTAGCTGAGAAAAGACAGCGTTTGGAGAGTTCAAGATTTCAGGACGACCAGAGATGAGAAAAAATATTATCTTAAGAATTGTAAATGTGGCATTTTCAGCTTGGCTGGTGTTTGCCAGAGCTCAGGGGATAGTGGGAATACTATCATTCTCTGGGCTCAACCAGTAATCAGCTTGCTACTTAAAATATTTTATAAATGCAGTGCTCAGAGTTTAGTTGGACGAGGTAGAGCTTTTCACAGTTGGAGGAGCTTTTTGTGACCTGAAATATGAAGTGAGATGGGATACTAAGCACGAAAGCTAGAGTTTGGAAATGAGCCATTTAGGAACCCTAGAACACAGAAGGTGATTGAAAGGATGTTTCCTTTTCAGTTTAGCATTTTTCTTTTGGCTTTATGAAAACACATGAGGAGGAGCACTTAATATATGAGGAGTGTTTTTGGACAACTCATTCAGATTTAAAATTCATTGTTCACATTTAAACTGTTGGTGCAGTAGAAGATTTTAATTCAGAATATTCTGAGTCATGGCTTTGTGAGTAAATGGTTGTGAAATAAATAGAACCAGATATGAAAAATGTTACTGGTTATAAAATGAAATATTCCTAACCATTTGGTTCAGAAGTACTGGTGTGATGAATAATGGTATGATGAATCAGACTGGCCTGGTGAATGATAATAGATGAACAACTGAACGCAAGTTCAAAAGTAAAAGAGAAGAATTCCAAATAACCTTGTTTTAAAATAATAGGTCACTCTTTTCTTAGCTTTGCCACTCATCACAGCAGCATTTCACCTTTCCTGAACCCCTCCAGAGCCCAACCTGCCTGCAGCCCTGTGGCTGCCCCACTGCTCAGCTCCCCAGCACACAAAGGTTGCCCTGAGGGATCTGCCCATACAGTCACCCACTTGCATCTTCTGTTCAGGGGGTGGGATGAGGTTAACACATTCAAATTGTTTCATTAAAAATTAATGTGTTGGTAATCCTTTTCAGCCTGGGCAAAATACCTGCTCTTCTAGGACAGTTTTATTTTAATATTAAAAGGGAAGGGGGGGGATGGGACTGCTGGGGATGTATTTGATGCATAGCAGCAGCATGATTTAGTTGTAAATGCACCAATACAGCTTTTCAGTATTTGAGCTCGTTGTGGCTGTTTAGTTAAAGCCATGCATGGATGATGTCTGTTATTTTGTTAGGATTTCAGAGTGAGGGATTTTAGCACTTTAATCCTGACTGACAGTTGGAAGGTTGCTGGTTTCAAACACAGTGGCACAGAGCTGATTTCTCTTCAGTGAAACAATGCACCAGTGTGTCCAGGCTGCCTGTACAGAGCCAATAAATCTGTTTTGTTTTGTTTTTCTCCCCCCTTTTCTCTCTCTCTCTCTCCCTCTTTCTTTCTTTCCCCTCCTCCAGGCCAGGACCCACTCCTGTTGCTGAAAACCCTTCAGCTTCTCTGGACAACGAAAAAGATGAAGAAGGTAAGGGTGAACCTCCCCTCCATGCTGCAGTTCATAACTGCATGCAGAGCATGTCCAGACACAGAACACTTAGGTCAGACCTGCAATTCTTCATGACTGCTTTCAGTTCCAGCACACAGGGGAAGAGCCTCTGCATTTGCAGCAAGACGTGAAAAGAAAAGGTAGCTCTGTGTGATGTGGAGCAGCTCAGGGGCTCATATAAAAGAGCTGAAGTTTACAGGGCTGAGTTACAGAGGAAAAAAAAAAATTCAAAGTTGCTTTTGTTTTCTTTTAAACACTTTTTAATCCTTTAAATGGAGGCTCTTTGAGGGAGGGAGAAGAAAATTTCTAGTAGCTGAGAAAACGAGGGTTGAAGTCAGTAGAAAAGGCCTCTTTGCCAAGTGGAATAATATCAAAGCCTTCATATTCTAAGTATTTTTACCATTTTTTCCAACTTAGTTTGGTTTTGCCTTTTAGAGTGGTGAATGCAATTTACACTCTATGTCTAAAATTAGTGCTGCATTTTTAAACAGCACCCAATGAGCTCTACATGGAGATTTTTCATAGGGAGTAAAATGTACTTCAGCTAAATTTGGAGCTTGAAAACTAACAAAGACACGAGATACATCAGCTTAGTTGTGAGTTTCCCATGTTTAACTCCAAGTTTTTCAGACAGGTTCATAGCTGAGATACTTTTTTTCCCAAAAGACCCAGAACCTGCAGCTCACCACATAGCCACATGGAATGTTTCCTGTGTGAAATGTGTACCTTGGTGTATGGGCTCCATCCGAGGTGTCTGGTGTGTTCAGTCATTATCCTTGTCAGCCTCACTTAGACTTTCCATTACTGCCAGTCTGCAGCACAGTGGTAGCACAGTGTGAGAGGTGCTTTTTCAAATGGTCACTCACCAACATCGACTTGAGCTCAGCAACTCTTAAGCTTTGAGTTTTCTGTCATGTTTTGTTACAGTTGGAGGAAAAAAAATATTATTTGTTAGGTCTTGAGGGCAGCTAATCCCACAAAACAACAGTAGGAAAGAGTAACCATCAAAATTTCTGTACTGTGTACCCTGGGATGTGTGTGGATTGTGAAGAAAAATACTCTGAAAATGGCAAAGCCTCCCATTGATGTGTTCTTGGGCAGAGATCACCACAGCTTTCCTGCTGAGGGTGGAAAATGTGGAGGATCCCCATGAGTCACCCTTGCAGCTCCACTTATTCCCCTTGTTTCTGGAATGGTCATCCCAGAGAGATCTGTGGTTTGCAGAGCTGCAGCTCCCCGTGGGGCAGGTCTGTCCCCCATGGGCAGAAGCAGGTTTCTGAACCAGGAGGATGGAGAGCACAGGGAGGAGGAGGATTGCTGTGAGACCAGGTGGTGGCACAGCAGCTGCTGCCTCCAAGGTGAGGACCACAGCCTGAGTGTCCCCAGTGGGTTCTGCTGGATGCTCCTCGTGCTGTCACTGAGTTGGCTAATCCAGGCTCAGGGCATTGCCACACTTCAGCCATGTAGTGCAGACACTTTGTTGAGAGGCAGCTGCCGTGGAGTTCTGCTGTTTTCCAAAGCCCACCAGCATCCAACCCTCCATTTCAGATAACCAAGGGAAGTTCACTTGAGGAGGACTTGTTCTGCTCCATTGATGCTGAAATGGCAGGGAGCTCCCTTGCCCTTGGCAGGCTGTAGTCAGTGCAGTTTGGTTACTGGTGTGGATCAGCCCCTCTGTCTCAACTGCCCATGAGCAGAAGGGTACCTGACCACAGGGTGACCTCAGTTCTGGATCAGGGTTATAAGAAGTGGTCATTTCCTACATAGGAAAAACAGTTTGGGAAGCATCAGCAGACTGCCCTGAGCTGTGTAACTGGAAATAAAGCACGAAAACTGAATGAAGACTGTGTTGTCTGAGCATCAGCAAAATTTTCCTGTTCCCATGATCTGTCAGGCTGTAGAAATCCCCCAAGGAGTATTCCCTGCCATGGGATTCAATTGAAATGGAAATAGCAATTACACGTTTGAGAGGAATCCTTCCCTGGCAGAGAGAGCAGCCAGGCAGCACAACACTCTTTCCTCTCTGATTTAGGTGTCTCATGCCATTTTGTTACTTCTCTAGTTCTTTCCCCCTCAAACTATACATACCACAGCTGTAACCCTCAGATTGCTAGGGGGTTTTGGAGGAGACTTTACTCCTGTTTGTCAGAGTCTAGCTGGTACAAAGTCAAGACAGTCTAGATAACAACAGTGGTTGCTCCTGGCAGTGGTGTCTGGAGATGCTCTGTGGGAAAGCAACCTTGGGCTCTCACAGGACCTGGTGTCTGGGGGAGCCCACCCTGCCAAAGCCCAAGGAGGAGCTGAGAGGTGTGGTCCAAGCTCTTGTTCAATCTGAATGTGCTGAGGTGGGCTTGGGGGGTGAGAGGGACAGGGGGGCCTTTTATAAACAGTCTGATTTAGTTGGTGAGTTGCTTTGTTTTCCTTTGGCTGTTGTGTTGGATATTTGTGGTTGGATGAGAGCTTGCCTTTTCCTGCTGCTGAATCTCACAGTGAAGCTGGAGCCCTTTGTTTAACATCACAAATTCTTGCCACAGGGAAAAATACTTACAGAGAGAAATCTGTTATCTAAAGTCACATCTTTGTTAGTCATCATTTTTTTCATACTGTGTTTGGTAATCTAGTGAGAAAGAAAAAGTTTCTGTCGTAGGTTTTGTGGTTTTTCCAGACATGAAAGACACCATGGAAAATAACTGTCTTCCAGTAAATATCGTCGATGAATAAAAAAGAACAAATTCATTAGCAAATTTGCTGTAGATTTTCTGTTATTTTTCATGTCATTCTTCAAACTTTATGTTGTTTCCATTGGAAGCTGCAACCGAGGCCATCAGAAACAGTAAATTACAAGTGCTGGCTGCAAGTGGGAATGAGCATCTTTTGGATTTTGCTTTTTTGCCAGAAAAGAAAGAGAGCAGCTGCTCTTGGTGATTTCTTGTTTTCTGTCTCTGCTTTTGCCTTGCTCCACACTGGTACATGTACCATGCAGTGAAAGGTCCTCTGTGGGTACTGAGGGATGCCACTTCTTCACCCTGCCAACCCTCCAAGCTCCTGGGAAACTACTGCGAATGTAAACATTATAAAGATATTGCTCAGTACTGCTAATTTATCACTTCTACCAGATGGGTAGTAAGTAGCCTATTAACATTCACAAAGTGAATGTCCAATTCCTTCACATTTCTAAACACATCACCCTGGGATTCCTAATGGCAGAGAGTTTTCCCATGTTCTGAGCCCCTTCCCAGTGGAGGTGTGCAGTGCCTGACAGGAGGCAGCTGACAGCCAATACCCTTCTCGAGTAGGTCTGAGTGAAAGGCTCATAGGTGTGTAGGATGGCAGTCTGACAGGGGTGGAACTCTGCTAGTTCTTTCTTTTTAAGCTTTTGTGGAAAATCCAACCCATTTTGGTATGTCCAAATACTCCTGTTACAGTGAGGAGCATTATGCCATTGTGGCTGAAGTGGGCATAAGGTCAAATATGAAAGCTGGTGGTACAAAAATGAGGAGGAGGGGTTTAGATGCCTTATTACTTGTAGCTCTGTTTGATGAGTAGATTTTAGAGCCCAGTTATCTACCTTAAATATTGCCATTTTCCTAATAACACCCCATTCTCCAGCTCACTTCTTCTCTCCTCCTCCCCCAAATCCCAAGCCCCTTTGTCTGCCCCACAGAACAACTTCTCTGTCTTTATGGGATAATTAGTGTGGACAATTGCTGCTTTTCCCATTGGGTTTGAGGTGCAGTGAGCCATGAAGGAATCTGTAATGACATGAAAAGTCACTGGAGGCGCGGATGGTGGCTGAATAGCAACAGTTACCTCTCTGAATAGATTAAATAAAAAAAAATAAAGCTTTGTGTTCAGCTGAGGGAAGGGAGGATTCACTAATCTTTTTGTACATGACAATCTGCTTTTGTATCTCAGCTTCAGGAAGAAATCAGGCGGGGCTTTGCAGAACTGGAGGACCCATTGGCAGGACTCCTGGACATGCTGGAAGGCAGCAGTGATTGGAAGGGGAAAGGGCATTCCCTTGGGTATTGCATCACCACCGAGTTGCAGCTTTGGATAAAAGAGCATCCTGCTGTTCAACAGGTTTGAAAAGGAGAGAGCAAGAGAGCTGGGAGAAAGGAGAGTTTCGTGTCCCTCAAGTGTCCCCAGTTTCACTTTGTTCCATAGTCCAGCATCTTCTCTGTAGTCTCATACAAACGTGGTGTGATGAGGTGTGAAATTTGTACTGAGATGTTGTTATCTGTTGCATGCTGGCCTGAAAATGAAATAGTATTAGAAGCTGTGATACGAGAGCTGCTCCCCCTTCCAGGCTGGGATTTCCATCTCTCCAGATCAAACCACTTTGATCAAGCATTGTTCTTGCAGCCTTTGCCTGGATGGAGGCTTTCCCACTGGAGCTCACATCCCTGCTGTCAGGATAAAACCAATTGCAGTAATCTACTCTGGATATTCTTCCAGGTCTGCAAATAGAAGCTAGTTAGTGTATGATTGCTTAACTCCTGCCATATGGTGGGGAGCTTTTATCATCCGGAATGCAGAAAATGGTAACAGTATGACTTTTCAGCAGCTGAATGATTAGCTTTGTAACATTGGGTCATCAGATTATACCTCCTAATGTTTACCATTCCTTATGCCTTCATATATTCTGACCTATTCAGATTTTATCTTTTTTTTTTCTTTCTTTTTTTTTTTTTTCATATGGTTTTGGCTCTGAGCTGCAAGCTACTTTTGTATTTGTGCTGTTTCATTTCCCATTTTTCCAAATGGCTGGTTTTAGATGTTGAGCTCTGTCATTACAATATCTGCAAAGTGCAGTGAAGTCCTACTGGCTCTGAAATTTCTATGTCATAAGAGAATGATCATAGAGGAACACAAGGATTAATACTTCTATTTGTGCATCTTTTGATGATGCTTTTGCTTTTCCTGCCCTTTTTGCACCCAGGAGCAAGCCTGGCAATGAATATTGATCACCTGATAGGTGAGATCTCCCTTGAGGGGAGTTTCTAGATTCAAAGATTTTCTTCTAGAAATTAGAGGGGAGACTTTCTAACTAGCTGTGTTAGTAAAAGGGGGCATTTTTCCAGTTTCATTCTTAATTTTGCACAGGCCATGTGCCTTTTCGAGAATTATCCTGCAAACATTTAGTGTTTTTAAGTTGGATGCTGTGAAAAAAATGTGTATCATATTGTTCTGATTTCTGCTTGCAGACTTCATGGGGAAACTGGAGAATCCCTTCCCAAGGAATTGGCTTATTCCACTCTTTAAACAAGCTGTATTTTCAACTGCCATTGAATCGTAGCCATCTTTCCTAAATCTGTGTTTGATTTTTTTTTTTTTTTAAATTTTATTTTTTTTTTTTAATTTTTGTTTTCAGTCTGGCATCAAGCTGAAGAAGCTGCAGGCCCGTGTACTCAGCATACTAGCAGAGTGCCCAACTAATCTTCTTGACCCTCTGATTAGCATTTACCAGCTCCATACAGCAGACCGGAACTATTTGCTTGAACATGTCACTCATCTTTATCACAAGGGCAATTACAAAGAGGTGGGTCATGTCTTTCAAATAAATTTACCTACGCAGCTCTCTAGTTCTGTGTTAATGTCTGTGTCCTTTTTTTGGATGCATTTCAATGTGAATTCCATTTCTTCACAGCAGCTGCACGCTGTGAATGCTCCAGCTTAGCGTGGTCTTCCCGTGGACATGAGGAGGCTGTGTTCAACCTCATTTTTTTAATAGCTGAGTACAGAATGCCAGGGAATCCTTTCTCTATCCCTTTTTTGACCTTTGAAAGTAATAGGTTAATAGGGTTTAATTTGGAGAATTTAAGGGGATGCTTGTGTTTCTTTTTTGTTTTCCTTGTCCTTGGCAAGAAAAGAAGGGATTTTAGTAGCTGGTCATAGACCTGCTGTGCTATCTCCAATCTGCCTGCAGCAAGGAGGGTTTGGAAAATCTTTCTGTTCCCACATGATTTCCAAAGGGTCCTGTCTGAGCTTCAAAGCCTCTTTACCATTGAGGCTCATATTCAAGATGTGTTACTAATGTATTTGAGTTGGCATGGCTGACACAGTTCACCAAACCCAGAATTTGATATGTTTACCCTGTGGTTTAGAGTGCTTGCAGCATCTTGAGCATCACCATGATGTCCTGGTAGCCTTGTGGGTGTTTTCATAAGCAAACTACAATACTGAAATGCATTTATTTTTTTGCTTAGTGCACAAAAGCATAGGTTTGGGGTTTTTTTAAAGGATGATGGTTCACTTTGACAGTGTAGAACAGCTTGATCTTGTTTATCAAAATAAAAAATGAAATAGCATATGAAAAATTCTATTCAGTAAAACCAAATTCCCAAGTGAGATCATGGAATTCCATTCTTGTTGATTTCTTTGAATACTGAAACAAGGGTATTTCGTATCTGATATGTTCACATGTAGGTGCTTGAATCTTACTCCTACTCAATAAGTTTTTGAATGTGAGTCGTTGAAAAACCTACTAGATGTAATATTTTACTATATACAAATGTGATTTTTAAGTTCATGACTCCAAAGATATTTATTGTTGTCATTAGAAATGCAGATTTGGTTTTGGAAGGCTCTAGATTTTTTTTTTTGTGGAATTGTTTTTCTGTTCTTTCTTCAACAGAAGACCTCATTTACTAGTAATTCCCAGTGTGAAGAACAGGAAACCTCAACTGTTGCTTACCCTCAGCCAGGACTTTCTTCTAGTTTTGTTTTGTTGCCAGAAGGATGAATAGAATTATCTTCAAGAATAACAGGAAATCTTTTACTGCCCATGGGGACTGATCATACCTAAGTTCACAGAAACTAACCCCCAAAAAACTGGAACTAGAGCTTTGAGCAGTTGCAGTGGGCTGTGGTGGGTCTGTTTGTCCTGCTCTTCCTTGTCTTTCAGGTGGGGCAGTAAAGCAGTTTGATACGGAGGATTTTTGGCTCTTCTGTCTCTCACCTGAATGGACAGAAATTCTTATAAATCCTTACTGTCATTTTTTTATTTCCTCACTATATTTACACTAAAACACTAGACATTTATTCTAGAGCACTTTAATTCTCTTTGCCTGTTTTGGTGCAGGTGTGTGGCGCGTGTACCATGGAGATCCCCAGCTCTGCTCCACGGCCCTCACAGAGATTTTGGAGAAAGATTTCTTTAGAATCTGAGATCCCAGAGATCCCCAGGGTCTGCCGTGGCGCTTGAGTGTTTCTGGCCCTGCTTTTTGAGAAGAAGTGGTCAAAAAAAGTCTGTGGCTGGCAGCAGCCGGCGGTTTGCAGTGAGCTGCTGGGAAGGCTGCTGGGTGCAGATGTCCTGGGTTAGGGTTAGGTTTAGGGTTAGTGGCAGGAGAATCCCCAGCTGTGTGCAGGTGGTGCTGGGTTTGGATGAAGATGGTGTATGTGGAAGTTTGGTTTAGCAGGACATGGTGGCTGTAGTCAGGAGGCACCTGAGGCCAGCGGATGGCACTAGTGCTCCCGTGATGGAGGAAAACAAGCGACACTTCAAGAAATAAGAAAGGAACATACAAGTGGGGTTTTTCGAGGCGTCTGGCCCTGTTTAGGGGTTTTCTGCCTTCTTTTGTGCCTGGGCTTGGCAGCTGCTGGAGGAGCAGGGCTGCGTGGAGCTGTGCAGGAGCGGGATGGGGGCTCCCATCTCCGTGCGGCATGAGGAGATGGAAGGGTTCAATGTCCCCGCTCAGGTGGTGTCGGGTGAGGTGTGGTGGCTTTGTTCCCTCCACTGCAGCCCACTGAAGCCACGGGCTGTGTGGCTCCTCGACCTGGGCTGTCCCAGGCCACGGTGGAGCCCGGGCAGGCCACGGGGCCAGCAGCTTTTGTGGGAAGAGCGCTGGTTGGGTGTGCGTCCGGGACAATGCGGGGATTCAGCAGACCGGGGGTAATGCAGCGCGAGCGAGGCTGTGAGAGGCCCTGAATAGGCCAGGCTGTGCTTGAGAAGAATGAGGGGTAGGCAGAAGGCAAGCTAGTGTTTCATGGTCATCTTATGTTACACTTCAGCCTTTCAAAGAGTGTCTGGGGCTGGTTGAATGAACCTCTCTTGCACCGCGAATGCGGGAGCCTAAAGACAAAGGGGACTCTTGTCACTCGCAGGCCCCTTTTGGGAATAAAAGCCATTGTCACATGAACAGGGCAGTCTGGCAGGCTGTGCATGCTTCAGTGCCCCATGATATCGCTAAGTCTCAGCAGAAATCACATTCAGGGCCCTGTCAGCTTTGATTAGCGGGGTCTCATGACTTAATGTGCTGCGATATTTCATGTCTAAGGGTGGCGGCTGTCTTTCTGTGGGATGAATGCCCTCTATTGTCCGCTGAGTTATTTTATTTACATTTTTTTTAAACAGCTTATAAAGGTAAAAAGATAGCTGTGCTTAAAGAAAAAAAATCAAATTCCTTTGCTTCTGGATCAGTCGTGAGTGCTGCTCTGGTCAGATACAGTGAAACTTGTTTTCACAGTCAGCATCAAAGTTCTCATCTTGTTTAACAGCTTTATAGTAAATTCTGAACAGGTGGCAGTGGAGCTGGGTTTAGGAAGGAAACAATAAATAATCTTTTTAGCCTCTGACAACCAGAAATATTCTTGGGCCTGAGAGAGCTCCCACTCCAACCGCTCTGTGTTGGTGACTAGAAGCGTTTTTCTCCTCTTCATCAGTTTGGTTCTTAAACAGGAATATTGGACTAAGCTATTAGGGGGATAGGGAGTATTCAATTTTTAACAGGTTTTTTTTGTTATTGTCCACTCAGATTTCTCTGTTTTCAAAAGCAGAGTGTATTTTTTTTCTACTAATGGTTCATTTGTTGATTTCTACAAGTAATGAAAGTTGAATCTTTATATAAAATTCAGTTGGTAGTTGCTCTTTCAATTAAGATGATGTGTATTGTCTCTTCAAATTTGTTAAAATTTGTCATAAAATTAGTTGAAGTATCCAGAGTAAAGCTCTGTAGGCACAGAATTCAAAGTTTTTGTCAGTAATGCATACTACTACAGAAGTAATCTGATAATTCAGTAGTAAGGAGGGTTGATCAAGGAGTTAAACTTGAAGGAATACAGATATGCTAAAGAAATGCAAGTTCAAGCACCAACATGACCTTCGATTTTCAGTATAGTGATGTGTCAAACACTGATAGAGGGATGTTATTGTTTGTAGTCCTACTTCCTAGATGGTGCATGAGTACACATGGTGTATTTTTGCAAATCTGTCAACACAGATCAGGGTTAAGATTGATTGAGCACATTAATGGTTCTTGAGATTTTGGATTTTTTTTTCTGACTTTTTTGAACTGTTCCCAGGACAATGAAAATGCATCTGGTATTGCTTCTTTACCCCATTTACCACCTGAATTACACAGGCTTGTCCAGCTCTTACTGGACAAGTAAGAGTTGTATTTAAAGTGTGTGCATTTGAATTGCCTTGTTTCTTTTAAATTAAAAATAACAATCAATAAGAAAACCAAAGAGTATTATAGGGGATGTTTCTCATGTAAAGATGTCAGTCTCCCTTTTCCCTATTAACTTAATTTACTGCTTTAATGGTGTGTTGCCTGCTGGATTGGTGCCACCCCAGAGCAGAGGTAGCTAACCTGTGGACCATGGACCACTCTGCTCCCAAATTCTGGAGCCACCTCTTCTGTCTGTCTGGTGAAGTGGTTAGGAAGGAGCCTGGGTATTGCTGGGAAATAATAATTCAAATGCTAGCATGTGGAGGATCTGGTGAAGGTGGGTGGCCTGTGTTCACAGGAAGCTTGGGCAGAGCTCTAGAGGATCACTCATTTGTGAGGATGCACTGACCACTTCAACCAGGCTTCAAACTGGTTTGAGTGACCTGAGAAAGACAGGGAAAGAGTTTGCTTCAGTTTCCTCTCCCCTTCACCTGTGCCTATGCATGTTCTGGCTTTTCCTTGTAACTCTGTCTACCTCAAATTCTTTAGCTGGGAGTGACCTTTCACTACTTCATTCTGACGTTCTCGTGGCTTATAAAATATGTTCCTGTTCTCTTGAAAGCAGACCTGAGAAATCTTATGTTTTTCTTGTTTCTGAAGATCTTCCTGAAGGCAGCTGCATATATTGTATGCTCTTTAAGTAGGAAGTAATTAAACATCTAACCTGATCTCACAGGCTGCAGTGATGCACTCTGAGAGTCAGAGCAAAGCTGATCAGCCACAAGTTTGAAAGGACTGATTCCAAAATGCAAAACAGATGTTCCCAGTGATTAGTACATGGTGTGCCTTTTATGCAATTATTTCTATCACTATGATGTATCCAGGCTTTGATCACTGTGATTTTCTTGAAGCTGATATTTGTCCTCCTGAGAAGTCTCATTCTGTTGTTTGGTCTGTTCTATGGATTTTCAGAAATTCCTTTCCCATTGGTTCAGAAATACTACACTAAGTTGGGCACAGGCATATTTACCTTTGTCCCAACGTGTTTGTTACTTGGAGCTAAGTAATGCAGGAGTCATCAGAACCATTTGTGTCTGTCCTGCATCATCACTCCAAGCAGTGCTGCTAGTGAGAGGTCATTCCTCTGATGCGAACCCCACTGTGGGAAAATTGCCTAAATTGTCAGTGTAGACACCACCCAAGTGCACATGCCCTTGCAGATAAGATCTTGTGTGGCTTCCTGCATTTCATACTGTATGTGGAAAGAATAGTAATTTTCAGATGAGACAGAGCCAGTTGCACTCAAAACAAGTAGAGAGAATCAGGTATGTTGGTTCAAGGCACTCAGGGTTTGTGTGTTCACTTCAAAACCCCATTTTCCCATACCCTTCTTTTTGCAATTGCATGGCTAGAGGAGAGGTCTGGTGCTCATGGCCTGGCCTGAATGCACCACGTTTGGATAGATGGGATAGGAGCCATCCTATGGTTGAGGCACCTATGGGAATTTTAGATATAATTTAATGTAGTGTTGCCTGGCTTTGAATTCTTCCTCATCCAGCTATTCGTTGGTGTGTTTTTATGTGCTCATCCATGGGAACAAAACAATTTTAAAATGTCCAAATGCAGCTGGAGGAAGAGTGAGTAGACCCTGGTAAGCTGTCTGTACATCAGCCTTCACCAGAGCTTTTTCATAGAACCCCAGACTGGTTTGGGTTGGAAGGGACCTAAAAGCTCATTCAGTTCCAACCCCCTGCATGGGGATGGACACCTCCCACCAGCCCAAGGCCCCCCTAACTTCAATACTTCCTTCAGTTCTTCCAGTGATGGGGCAGCCACAGCTTCCTTGGCCAACCTGGGCCATGGTCTCATCATGTTCCTGCCAGGTAGCTTGGGTTTCTGGTCAGCTGGTGACCTGGGGGAGGTGTCTGCTGCTCAGGATTTGTATTGCCCTGCTGGTCCAGATGGAATTTGAGGGCCTGCAGTTGGATTAGTGTGACTGCTGGCTTCCAGCTACCCTGTCTGGGCTTCCAACCCAGCTTGGAGAGTGGAGCCCTGCATCTGGGGAACTGCCTGTTGCTTGGGTGGGAAGGGGGATTCTCACAACTTCAGTTGTGGCATGCTGGCTGCCTAATTAAAGTGTTTGTTTTCTACCTACAAAATGAGTCTGCGAGTGAGGTGCTGCTTTTCTGGAGATGTTATCATCTATAAACAGACTGTTAAAAATAGGGTCATTTTACACAAAACTTGTTTGTGGAGTGAAACAATTCAAAACATGATAATAACAGAACAAAATCTTAAAATAGCTCTAAGTCGAGACCACAGCCACAGCTGCCAAACACTTTCATCTTTATTACAGTTACTCATATCTCTTCTCTTATTATTCCTATTGTAAACAGGCTGATTTTATCTAAGTTGTCCTCACTGTTCAGCCAGCCCATGTAACTACACCCTGCAATCCAGCCTGGTTGTTTGTTTCTAGGACCCAGGTCATGCATCTCCTTCCACATTTAGCTTTGTGCATGGCCAGGGCTGCTGCCCCACTGCTGCCAGAGCCCCCCACTGTGGGAAGTTCCCACCAGCAGCACAGTTCAGCTGCTCCATCACCTCCTCTAGCTGGGGGATGTTAAAATTGGTGTGAATTGCTTGGGGTTCCTCTGACCTGTGGTGGTGTGAGGTGAGGTTGGGAGGCTGGGTCTCACCATGCTGCAGCTAAGTAAAGATTTGTTGCTCTACCCCCTCTGGAACAGGGCAGAAAACACATCCTGGAACAAAGGAAAATCTAACCTGACACCCTGCTCCTTCATCTGATGAAGTCACCTGTATGGTTAACAGAGATGGAGATAAAGCTCTGCCATTGAGATAAGAGTTCTGCAATTAGCCTAACCTGAACATGCATGTGAACATTAAAAAGCTGTTAGGGAAACCATTGTATGCATGTTAAAGCTAACGGATTACTTGTTTAATGAAAGGGACTGAGCAGATCAAATGGTGAAACAAGATTTTGAGAGCTGCAAGACTATTTATTTTTTTAATTCAGCAAACTGAGATAGCTGGGAGGGAAATAAAAAGCAGCTTTGGAGACCCCAACTCTTCTTCATGTCCAAACCAGAAATAGCAACCTTCAGCCTGTATACTTTTTAGGTTGTCAGGGAGTGATAGGACATGGGGGAATGGATTCAAACTAGAGGAGGGGAGATTTAGATGAGATGCTGGGAAGAAGTTCTTCACCACGAGGATGGTGAGACCCTGGCACAGGTTGCCCAGAGAGGTGGTGGAAGCCCCATCCATCCCTGGAAGTTTTTACAGGCTGGATGGGGCTCTGAGCAACCTGATCTGGTGGGAGGTGTCCCTGCCCATGGCAAGGGGCTGGAACTGGATGATCTTAAAAATCCCTTGCCTTTCTGAAAATACTGTGATTCTATGTACTTTGCTTTGGAATAATGTCCATTTATTCTTTTTTTTTTTTTTTTTTTTTTTTTTTTTTTTTTTTTTTTTTTTTTTTTTTTTTTTCTTCTAGGCAGCCATACTGAGTATTAGGCTAAAATTACAGCCAGATCAAGATGTGGAGAAGGTGAGTCATTTCCTCTGCAGGCTTCTCTGTCATCAAATCCACCTTTTGTTAAGCAGGAGATCCATCAAGGCCCTTCAAGTTGTGCTGCCTTTCACTTGAGGCTGTACTTTGTTCCCAAGAAGTAACTGCTGCATTTCTGATGTACCTTTATGTCTCGGGATCTGAGAGGGATATTTTGGTAGACCCCATTACAGCTCCCTGGACTGTTCTCTAGCTGCAGCCACTGTTATGAAAAATTCTTGCTGTGTTCTTGATAAGTGGTTATCACTGTGATGGGGTTTAGTGCTTTTGCTGTTTTGAAGCTTTGCAAATGTTTGTGTTCCAAATGTCACATCAGTCTTTAGGCAGCACTGGCTGGTTAAGCAGGGGGTTGTGACTTGAGCAGCTGGGAATGGGACAGCCCTCTGCCAGGTTTCAGTCTTCAATGTCATGAACCTCTTCCATGCCCTCTGTCTGCTGCAGCACTCATGCAGGACATAGTGATCAAAACCAGGGCACTTTAACTGTGATTTCCTCTCCTAGATGTGTACACCACTATTGCTCCAAGATAAAACCAACTTGGTGGAAGATTATGTGAGAGAATATCCTGAGCTCCAGAGCAAGCTCTTGCAGATCCTGGACACGTGGTGTGAACCTGGGTTTAACATCAGAGACATCACAAGGTAGAAACACACGTTGACTTTTTAAACAGCTGGGGCCAACTTGCTGTCAGGGGACACTATGTTCTCTGGTTGTCTGTCTGAGATCATTTCTCAGCACTGTGGAGTGCAATATATTTACCTTTCAGCTGAGAAAGGGGAAATTCTGGTGTCTGTGCCAGAGTCTTCAGCTCAGCCCATAAGACAGAGGTGTAATTCCTATTGACAGATGCTTAGTTCCTGCCAGGAGAGAGGAGTGTGCAATGAAACCTGTGCAGTAGATCTCAGCTTTATAACAATATCCAAGCTGCTTCCAGGTGGTTATAGCAACTGAAGTCTCGTGCTTTGCTGCAGACAAAGGTGAGCTTCAGTATCGGTTGTACAGGTTTTGCAGGAAGATAATACTGTGATGAAGTGGCAGAAAAACAAGAGATGCAAGTGGTTAACCTTCATGTGCTCGTGAAATAGTCGTGTGTCTTTTAATTTATCAATTGCCTCTCACTGGAACAGCTCCTGTCAGTCACAAAGCCAACACTACGGTCAGACTCAGTGTAGATACAATTGTTGTATAGATACAATAGGCTCAGCTCTGAAAAAAAGATGAGATGGAATTCCTCATTTTCTGTAAAATAAACTTCTGGACTTGCCCCAGGTATTGACTGGGAAATTTATGTGGCTGCAGTTTTGCATATTGTTGGCTTTTTTTGCTGTAATTCGGAAAAGACAGGGGCCTGTCCTTACCAACTCCTAGCAAACCCTAGTGCCTCTACTCTTAAATATCTACTATTTGGGAAATGTACTTCAGACAGTTTCACAGATATTTCTTTCCAATTTTGTTTATTTGCTTACAGACAATATCAAGGCCTGTCCAGGTGCAAACCAGATAAACTTAACCGCAAAATGCTAAGCAAGCTGATCTTCAGGCTCCTGGGCCTGTTTAATGTAGATCCAGGTATGTGATATTGCAACATATTGTGGACTTATCTCACCAATAAAGAACAAATTGATTAAGTTTGTCTTCTTCCATGTTCAGCTAGGAATCTGCTGTAATTTATCATGGGGAGTTTCAGGGTTTAATTAATGATATTGAAAACCAAAGCTGGTAAGTTATGAGAATTATCACTTTCTGCTGTCAGAGAATGAAGTGCATGTGACTAAGAGACTGCTTCTTCCCTGATGTGAAATGAATCTTCAGCACAGGATGGCTGTAACACATGATGGTCATCTTTGAGTTATGACTCCACTGCACTCACAGAAGAGGCAAATCATTATTCATCTGGGGATCTGGTTTCTTGGGTTCTGAGTGTATCAGGTGGGAAGATACAACCCTTGGGAAGAAGGAGCCTCACAGCACTTTGTATTTTTTGCATAAACTAAGGTTGGTGTTAGGGAATTTTGAGGCACTTGCAGCCTTCTGAGAGAAGTAACATATTTTACATCACTGAATAGATCTTTTTCTCCACCAGTTCTCTAACAAGACTGACTTTCTTTTGCTTTGGTTTGGTTTAGCAGGGACTGTTGATCTTGTTTTCTTCTCTCTGGGATCTTGCATCAGACACCTTTAGGTGCACCGTTAGGTTTTACCATGCAAAGATTTCCATCATCAGCCCAAGATATGCAATGTACTTTTCCTGGACTGAAAAGTGTTTTCTAACCACAAATTGTGGGCTTATTACACCTGGCACCAAGACCATATTGCATATTAATCTTCACATCTTCAGTCTGGTGTTCAAAAGTTAATAAGATAATCCTCACAAACCCTCATTGGAGGATAAGTAAATATAATTAAACTTAGCACCTTGATGTGAAAGCTGAGATATACAGGGGGTGTTTTATTTAAAATCTAAAACTTTCCTAGAAGTTTTCTAGACTTCAGGAACTTTTTTTACTTTCCAAGGTTAGTCATTCAATGGGCTGTATTGTCTTTTTTAATCTGTGATAAGAACTGAGTTGTTCCCCTTTCTTTACTTAAGATCCACTGAGGGTGTGATATTAACTGTAGAATTAAAATGATATAACTGTTTATATGCAAAGTCCTCAGAAATTTAAAAAAAAAAATCTAGGAGGAGCACGGGGGATGGCAGTGTGCCTCAGTCTGGTGATGGTGACCCAGATGCTGTCACTGCCAATATCTTTGGCCAAATCTTGCTAGTCCTGCACAACACATTGGCTGGTGAGGAGGTCCTTGAGGTAGATCCCATTCCTGTCTGTGCTTCCAGAGAGTGATTTGTCTGTGCAACCTGCAGTGTCTGCAGTGCAGGATGTCACTTGCTGGTGAGGGGCTGACCACCTCTATTGCTGAGAAAGAGGATCTGGGCAACTGATTGAGATAAGGTGCCAGATTTGGGGCAGCTCAAGCAGTGTTGGATGAATCTCCCAGTCCCATATATGAAAGTAGGTGGGTGTTTTTTATGTAATAACACATGTAGCTCAGAGCAGGATTTCACACTTTGCTAAACTGTGGCTGTCTTAGTCTCCTCTTTGGAGGGAGATGAATGCTTACAGAGGAATTTCTGCCTCAGTGCTGCTCCTGCTTGAACAGAATTGGGAAATGGTGGCAGCTGGAGTAGCATGGCTTTCCTTTTCTCCCCTCATCTCTCCTCTCCTTTACTCTGAATTCCCAAGTGTTCTTTCTCTATTCCTTACTGGAAGTAAATCTGCCTCTGGGGAAAGAGCATACAAACAGAAAGCAGGCTAGGTAAAATGTGCAGACTGAAACCCCCCTCATGTCTTGTGTTCTGAGCAGCTCCACCAGAGTGAGCAGTGAGGTGAAACACTTTGTGTTCCCTAACCTGATTGTGGGCTTGTTTGATTCTGCAGTCTGCTGCTGCTTTCTGTCTCCTCTTCACTCAGGAGCCCTACTTGCTGAAGGAGCCTGTGAGCAGCAGCAGAAGAGGGAAGTGGCTTTTGGTGAGAAAGCTGAAAGAGGACAGGGTTTCATGGTATGAGAAGGCAAACTTGTATGTGACTCATTTCTTGCAGTTCCAAATCTACTTTCATATTTCACTACCTGAGCTCACTCTCATCCACTCACAGTAAATTTCACTGACTGCAAACAAAACTCAGTGTTGATCAGCCATTAAGATTTGAAATTCTCCTGGGAACTGCCAGTTTTAAAGCTCAGAGCCAAAGAGGAGGTGGCCCAGTATAAAAAAGATCTGGAACCTCAGGAAGAAAAAACAAAACCATAATCTTAGATTAGCCCACCTCTTGTTCCGAGCTGTTCCAGTATTCCCATTAACACAAAAAATAGTGCTCTGCTGAGCCCCAAAGGTGTCTCAACAGACTGTGTGTGGATTGCATTTAATTAGCTTTATTGGGGAAGGAAGAAGTTGGGCAGAAATGGTATGTGATTGAGGAAGTGGAGTTTTATAGAGTCTTTTCTCACACATGGGTCAGTGTGCTCTGCTTTAACGAGCCTGTTGCTTTTGCAGGATAATTGCTTAATACTCTTTGGAGACCTTGTGAGATTGACTTAAATTTACAAATGCAAATTTCAGTCCCAACAGTTCAGAGCAGACCCTCCCTGGGTTTGAAATGTTTGAGTCTATTTTCTGTTGAGTTTTTGTGTGGTCACTATACTACAGAGTGGCATTTTTCATTGAAAATTTGTTGGGTATGACATAAAAATGATTCCTCTCAAAAAAAGTGTAACTTTCCTCACATAGTGGGCCTCAGTGCCTGCAGGAGAGTAAAGCAGATGATGAAAGTGTTGCTAGAAAAGAGGTGGGAACTGAATGCACAGTTAGCAGCTGTCCTGTAGCAGTGTAATAAATGAGCTGAGCCCCTTAAGTTTTCCATGCTATGAACATATTTTTACCACTGTCTTTAAAACTTTAAATTTAAAAAAAAAAAATTAAATTTAAAAAAAAAATTTAAAAAGTTTCTCTTCATTGGACCACCAGGTTAGCCTTAATTTGGTGTAAATCCTCCTTCTGTAAGGCCGGGGTGGGTTTGTGAGATGAAGCTCTGTCAGTGCAGCAGAGGGCAGACGAGGGCTGCTCAGAGCCTCTGTCCTGCTCAGGTAAGTCACAACTGTCCCCAAAATTCATCCCGTCTGAGAGCCACCAGCCCGAGGCAGGGCTGTCACCAGGGAGAGCTCCAGCAGGGACTCCTGAGCACTTTGGAAAGATGAAGTGTTAGAGAAATGGGAAAGGCTGTTACATGTCTACAGGAATGCCTTTGGAAGGAGGAAATGTCAAATGTTTTCACCTTCTCCTCATTAAAACGTAGCAGAAGGTTATTCCTTTCCTTTATTTTTATTTGCTTTGCAAATATTGTTCCCCCCTGCTTCAGTGGTGATTTTCTTTCAGACTTTTTCAGCTTTTTTTGTTAAATGTGAGCACATCTCTCCACAGCACTGAGACAGAACACCTAGGCTGAGAACATCAGAAGGCAGGAGCCTGCAGTGGCTGCAGTCAGGGTGCTAAAGAAGGGGACTGAAGGGTCCTTTCTGGGGCCCTTACCTTCTCAGCTACATTTTTGCCTCCTAAAGTCCAGACAATAGAATATGATCTGCTGTAGACCAAGATGTGCTGGCCAGCAGCTCCAGCCTTTTGTTGTTGGAAAAGCTGACACCACCCTTGTTGTTCTGAGCACAAAGTCATCCTCTCCAGATGTGTGTCTAAAGACCAACTGGAGCATTTTTTTCCTTCAGGAGCAGAGTGAGGACCACTGTACCATGCTCACTGTTCTTCCTGCAGACAGGCAGCAAAGCCAGCAGGTAGCTCAGGGGGTTGAGGCTAGTCTGGGGCTTCAGCTGTTTCACCTTCCTTTCTGAGGTCTGCTGACCCTGATCTGTAATGGCACAGAGCATTTTATGAGAGGTACTAATGCATTTCTGAGGCTATGACAAAAAGAGGCTTTTTGAGTCCTGCTCTACCCTCCACTAATTTGGATTCAGGGACTAATCTCATGGTACACTGAGAGACTCACACCCAGCTTGCTGCTTATCAGAATCCCCAGCAATCCTTAGCAATGCCAGGCTAAAATCATCTAGCATCTCAGGTACCCTGGTTTTATTTGAAAAGGGCTCCTTTACCAGGTCCCCAGAGTATGCTTTGGCTGGGACCTTCTGTTCGGCCAGGACAGGGCAAAGGAGTCTCATTGTGAATGGAAGCCAGGCTCTCAGGGCAGTGTGAAGAGAGAATCAGGCCCCCATCCCAGCTCAGGAGGCATTGCCTATCCCCTGGGAGTGGTGGCCACACACCACACCTAAACATATATTGCACCATGTAGACACGTCTCCCCGATGCTACACAAGTGAAATAAGTGTGTATTGCAACTTTCATGCCCTGCATGACAAACAGATTTTTTTATTTTTTTTTTAACCTACTTTCTGCTAACAGCTGAGAGCAGATTTTTGATTTTTGAGTCAGTCCCAATGTGAAATGTGGTTCAGATGAAGCACTGTTGTGCTGCAGCTGCCAAGCTAAGAGTTAACACAAACCCAGAGAGGTGCTTTTGTAGAAACTATTTGTATTCCACTTGCGTGCCACAGTCCAGTCAGGATCCCCAAACCCCATTGTGCAAACACTGAATAGAGGGATGGTCCCTGTCCTGAAAAGCTTGGGATGCTGTGGTTTGCTCTGACCAACAGAATATTGGGTTTGGCTCAGGAGACCTGAGTTCAGACTCTTGTTCTCTCAACGTGGTATGTGACTGAGTAAGTTGCTCTGCCATGAAGAGCTTTGATTTCTTCAAGTATAAGCTGGAGATGGTCATGAAACTGCAGGTTTCTCATTTTTTCCCCCTCAAAAGGCTATCTGGAATTTCTTCTGCCTTTATGGCTTTGGTAGACATATCTCATATTTCACTTTGGGCTTCCTGTTTTTATGTGTTTGTACCATTCTTTTGTGTGTGTCTGATCCAGTTTCCATGTTCATTTACCTTCCTTCTGTTTGAGATCAATACAAGCTTCTGATTTAGCAGATACATCTCTTACTTGACTTCAAATTTTTTGCATTCCCAGCTCTTCTTAACTCCTTTTCCCCTTGTCAATTATTTTCACATTAAGTCTTATTTGCCAGTTTTCTAAGTTTATTGAAGTCCACTTTGTTGTTTTTATTTTGCTGTTCTTCTTTTCCTGAGAGCTTTGAACTCTTAATTTCATTGTCTTTTAGTGTGTCACCTTTCATCCTCACATTTTTTATTAGCCCTTCTCTGCTTGGTTTTTTGGTGGGTTTTTTTTTTGTTGTTGTTGTTGTGTTTTTTTTGTTTTTTTTGTTTTTTTTGTAACGAAATACAGAAAACTGGATCCAAACTCTGTTCCTTTGCTCAGTCAGAAAAGAAAATTTCCTTAGTGCCCTCAGATATACCCCACAGCCTCTGTGTTCCTCTGCCCTGCTCTCTGCACAGGTATCTGGGCTCTTAAAATCCTCCTGTCGAGAGGGATTCTGCCAAGTTGTGTGCTTTGGTTATTTCCTCTAGAAGCCCACAGAAAAAAAAAAAAAAAAAGTTGAGTAGATCTTTCTGGTGATCAAAATCAGTCATACTGTGTTTTTTGATGAAGTGCTTTGAAATCTTTAGTTGGGTGGTGATATTGTTAATTTTTATGTTGCTCTAAACCTTCTTTAACACGTGTTGCTTTCCATGAGCTGATGCTCTTTCCTCCAGATATTGGGATAATATCTGAAGAAAAGATCACCCTATTTATTGGGGTAATATACCGTAGGATAATTGCATTAAATTCCTAGATCCTTTGGGGCAAGGATACGTTGCCACGCTGTGGAAGATGAACGTCAAACTAATGGCTTTAAACATTTCTGTTTGAGAAACATCATGATGTGATGCTTCAGGAGACTCTGAGGAGCTGGAGGAAGCACTGGTGCATCAGTTCACAGCCCTTTGATTTCAGGATCTGGGGTTTTAGCCTCTGAAACCAAGATGAAGGCTTTGGTTGGTTCTTTCCCTGTACACACATCCCAGCATGTAGCAATATGACAGATATTTCTGCTAATCCTCATTAATGTATTTTTATCTGCTGCGTTTATCTCTCTTTGCACTGGATTTCAAAACAAGGAGCTATGTGAAGATCTTGGGTTTTGTAGTTGTAATGAGACATATCTAATGAAGATGAGAGTAATAATAACAACAACTGTTGCTTGCTAGCTCAGCAAAACAGTCACCTCCCTTTTAGTATGGATGTGGAATCTCTTTCATGGATACGAATTTTATCGGATAAACTTTAGCCACAAGTTTACATCCTGAGTAACATGTTGAAAACTGCTTCAATGAATTAACAGCACAGGCTCCAATTAAATCAGAAAGAATGCAGCCTCTAGAGACAGGAGGTGGTGCCTGGATGAGTATGCTATCTAATTAAAGGTGTGAAGTCATTGACACTGAAGCATATTGAACCAGCAAGTGGATCTTATCATTCAGGGGTGGTGGAACCAGAGATATCAGAAGGGAGAATTAGCATTGCTAATCATGGTTGGAAGGTAAATAACAGTTTATAGTTTAGATAAGCTGACAATGTGTGTGTCTGTCCATCATTGTTCCAAGTGTGATGGCATTCTTCCTTCCACATACTGGGTTTGAAATCAGGGAAGGAAAAAGGTGATGTATAGACAGTAAAGCTTCAAGGATGTTCAGCTCTGTTGTATGCTTAAATGTGTTTTTTCCTTCTTTTAGCTCTCTGCCCTAATGCCATAAATCAGAGGCACCTGAGAACCCTGAACTACCTCTTTTACAAGAGGTTTGTTGAGGTATGTTTCTGTGTTGTCTGGCATGGGTGTCATTGAGGCTGCTTGTTTATTTTGCCTAACAGAGTTGAGATGCTTGAAATATATTCATGTATAAGCAAGTTTTTGTCATGATTGTTACTGGATATGGATGCATTGGATCTGCCAGTGGACTTGTGGGGTTTTTTTCTGTGAGTGGATTCATATTCTACTGCCTGAGTGCTGTTGTTGCTCAGAGCTGGATGCTTCTCCATCTCCACATCCTCAGCAGCATTCTCAGACACATGTAGGTAGCTCAGGGTGTGTGCTCTCCATGTGTTCAATTTCTCAGCCATCTCAGATAAGCAGGACCATACTTCCTAAAGAGTTTTTAGGTGGTTTTGGTTTGGGGAAAGTTTGTGTGGTGTTTTGGGGTTTTTTAAGAACTCTAGGTCTCAGGCATTCCTCATTGCTGGGTTCTTTGTAGACACTTTGCTTTGGTACTTGTGGCCTGGCTGTGACACGTGTGGCCCAAACCTGCCACAGAGGCTCTTTTGTGCTAGAAGCCTTTTTATTGCTGAGCAAAATGTTTCAGCTCCTGAACCACTCTTTGAACTATGCTTTTGTCCAGCCTCCAGATTCTCTTTCCAAATACACTGGTACTTGGCCTGATACTGAGGGCTTGTAGAAGAAGATGCCATTAATTCTTTCTAAGGAGCAGGTTTCCAAGAGGCATCTTGGAGGTTGACTGCAGAATTACTTGACTGTGGTTTCTCACCCCTCTTGGACTGAGCCTTTTGGATGCTCTTGAGCAAACTGCATTGGGGAGCATGTTTCTTGTTACCAGGGCAGTTTTGGTGCTTCTCTTGATGCTCTGTCATTCATCATCATCATCCTCTGCCTGGAGACAGGCTGCACCAGCTGAAAGTAAGTTTTTGTTCTGCCTCCTTTGGAAAAAAATAGTTTGTGCTTGTTGTAGCCAGGTGCATGAATTGGACTGTGAAGGACAAGGACCACAAGAGACTGAATTTCAGAGCAAAATGTTTCCATTTCATGACTTTTGAATGAGCAAGCTGTGTTTACCAAACACACTGGTGTTTCATCTGCAGTTCATTGAAGACTTTCTCCCTGTAGATACAAGAGGCTTTTTTAACAGGGTTTTAACAGAACCTAAGAGATTGTTCAGATGTTCCTGTGGGGCTATTGATTCAGTCTTAAGAAAGCCAGTTTTCAGGAAATGAGACACCTCCTCCAGAAGTGCCTGTTCTTTTCTTCAGAAGAGGATTCCTTTGATGTTCTGACTGAAGAAGGCAGATGCATGCAGGTTTTTTGACCGCCCCAGTATTTTGAACACAAAAATGGGGTTGAGTTGTGGTGATCTGATGACACCAGTCTGGCACAGCCACTTCTTCTTCTAAGACCTCCTGACCCATCAGTGAAGGCTCTGATCTGCCTTTCCTGCCTGCCAGATCCACTGACAGAAGACCTGGGGAGGATCAAGTATTTAATTGTTCTGCATCTCAGAGCTTTAATGTACATCATTCTAAATCCATCATTTTAAGGACGTCACTCCAGAGAGCTTGGTCATCCTCAGAGAGCAGAAAGCATTCATCCAGCTGTATTTATTTAGCAGAGTGGAACGGATTCTTGATCTGGTGTTCTGCTCTCTCTGCCCTTCCATTTCCTTTGTTTTTGGAGTATTTGCTTGATTTAAAGTGTCCAAGCTGTCCAGTTACTTTCATTAAGGTACATTTGGCAGCTGGTTCTGGATGCAGTCCTTTCTTCTGAGAGCTCTTTGGTGTTCTCTGTTTACCATTCTCAGCTGTGTATGAGGTCTGGTTAAATGGCTCCTTTATCTCACTACTATTTGAATTACATGTTTGTGTATCTCAAAGATGTTTTCTTTGATACTCTTACTCCCTGTTTGCTCTTGTACCTTTCCATGAAAGTGGCACAAGTAATCACTGCTACCTTGGCCAGAAGTGGGGGTGAGGCTCAGGCTTGGTGGCTGCTCAGTCTCCTGCAGTCAGTGTTCTTGGCAGAGGGGAGAGGAGGTCCCATCCCAGATTTCTCCCCAGGATTGGCTCTGATCCACACTGGAATGGGGATATTAACTTATCAGTTTCCTTTCCCAGACCTCACGATTCCAGAGGATTTTCCATGACTTGGCTGTTAAGAAAAGTTTGTATTTTCACATTCTGAAGGCTCAAGCCTTTTAGATGGGCTGTGGGGTGACTCCCTGGAGCTGTGGGGATGGCTCTCTGCTGGGCAGCTGTTGAGGTGACCACTTTATGGACATACTGCAAATCAGAGGTAAAGGCAGCAGCAGTCATCTCTGTGTTCCACCAGACCCTGGCCTTTCAGTTTTGCTCAGCACCATTCAGAAATGCTGCTGCACTTTGTGGAGTGTTGTTATGGTGATGAGTTTTCTGCAGATAAGCCCAGAACCCAGCTCTGGATCATAGCAAGAGTTTGGGCTGCAGTGCTGGGTAAGGGCCTGCCATTGCCTGTGACAGTTGTCTGAATCACTTCATTTTAGCTGTGTTTTCATGCCCCAGCTGGTGACATATGAGAAGCAGAGGTTTCCCATGTTCTCCAGAATGCATTCCTCACAGTTGATGCCAGTGTGTGAGAGGGTGTGTTAAGTTTCAGTTTGCTGTATGGGGCATTCTCTCTTTTCTAAGACAGCTCAGAAGTAATTTTGTCTTTTCAGAAAACCATGACTCAGGAGAATTGGAGAGATCACATTCAGGTGAGTATGGATTTCCTTCTCCCATTTCCTCAGTGTCATTTTAAGAGATTATTTTAAGATGCTCACAATATTCAGCTCTGGATATTGTGGTCCTACTATTGCAATTTTGCAATTCCTCACAACCTCAAAAGCATATAGCAAAGTTGTACATGCAGGGAAGAGCAAGGAAGAAAATCTATATTATAATTCCTGTGATGTCTTTAAAAATGCTTTAGTTGGGCTAAAGCATTTAGGTAAGACTATCAACTACGTTGATTTACTTTCATACACTTATTTCTAAGTGAACACTACAAATATTTGTTGATTAAATACAAGAATGGGGGAAAGGAGGGTTCTCTTCATGTATCTAACAAGGTGTGTGAGCAAACTGGGGATAGTGTTAGATCCCCCCTGCACGCTCAACTCTGGACAACCTGTTCCAGTGTTTTACCACCCTCATAGTAAAGAACTTCTTCCTAATATCCAAGCTAAATCTACTCTGCTACAGTTCAAGACTCTTTGCCCTCATCCTGTCTCTAGACATCATCCTTGTAAACAGCCCCTCCCCAGCTTTCTTTAGACCCCCTTCAGGTACTGGAAGGTGTCTGGGGTCCCCCCAGAGTCTTCTCCTCCAGGCTGAACAACCCCAACTCTCTCAGGCTGTCTTTGTAAGAGAGGTGTTCCAACCCTCTCATCTTTTTTGTGGCCCTCCTCTGGACCTGCCCCAAGATGTCCATGTCCTTGTGTTGAAGGCTCCAGAGCTGGGCAGGGTGCTCCAGCTGAGGTCTCAGCAGAGCAGAGGGGCAGAATCACCTCTCTTGAGCTGTTGGCTGTGCAATGTGACCTCTGGGCCACCTGGGGGAATGGCAACCAAATCTCCCAAAAGACTCCATAATGTCAAACTCCACAGTCTTTAAGTCCAGGGAGACTGAATGTCTTTGTGGTTTTAAAGCCCTTTTTTGTTTTATTCTGTGCAGTAGCTGTAAAAGATTTAAAATCTACAGAGCCATAAGGAAAGTGGTGACCTTCTTGTGCAGTGGCAGTGGCCCTGGCACAGTTGGCATGGTGGGCAAGAGACATTTCTGGGCTGATCTTTCTTTTTGTTTGCCCTGAGCAGTACAAGTACAGAATTTTCCTGTTCCTGCCCCTGGGTTGAATTGACGGTGTGATCCTGAGTGCTCCTACAAAAAGGCAGAAACTCTGTAATTAATTTGTGGGGCCAACAGAACCTGTTTCCAGCCCTTTAGCAAACTGGTTTTGCCCCCTCCATCTGGCAGTGCCTGTGCTGCTGATCTGCTGCCCAGGCTGGAGCTGGGCAGGGAGGGATTGCAGGAGGGAAGGCAAAGGGATCAAAATGTCTTCATACCCTAGGGAACTGCCCTCATCCCAACTGCCTGTTGGCAAGCCAGGAGGAGAGCTACCTTGGGATCATCTTCCCCAAGCAGAGATACCTGGAGGGCAGAGGGAGGAGTGCTCTCCTTGCTCAGTGCCAGCTCCATTGCTATTTCTTAATTTGCCAAACTGCTCCTGAGCTGCACGGAAACCTGCAGGAGAGTGCTTGTCTTCACAAGCAGAGAGGAAGGTGTGTAGGATATGATGGTAGATAGGCAGGAAAAGAAGAGGCAGGGCATGAGCCCAGTTGTCTGCCTTGCTCCATGCTCTTCTGCTTCCCTTTTTGCCTGCTTTATGTTTTTCATTGCTTTGATCAGCTGCATAAAGGTGGTGGGACTGGGCAGACGACCACAGAACAGCCAAAGACCTGACACAGCCAGATGTGTTCAGGAAGGGTTGAGAGCACTTGGCCAGCAGCAAAAGAAGGATGTTGAATGCTGATGTTTCCCTGGAAATTCTGCAGGCCAAAATCACTTTGAGACTAAAAAGCCCAGAAGGGATTTTTCAATCACCTGCCAAGCTTTCAAAAAGTGAACACAGGCAGAACAATAATATCTGTGACAAACAAAGCAGGGAAAGAAACTCTGACTGCAAATGTCACCTCCACCAGTGCTTGAGGTGTCAGATAGTAACTGAGATACTAGCATGAGGTTGGCAATATGACATGGGACTTACAGAGAAATGCTCCCTTCTTGGGTGGCAGCTGGAGCCTGAGGACATCTCAGATAGCACCAGCCACTTGGGTTTTGGCAACCTGAAATTCTCCTGCTTGGGAAGTGGTGAGTCTGCTATTTTGCTGCACTGCTCTTTGCATGCAGCATTCTCACTGATATTTTGGGGATGATTTTACATTCATGTTGCTGTGGACTCAGCTGATTAGTACCAAAGCACCCACTTTGTGGGGAGTCACCCACACCCCTTCAAGTCTGGTCTGTTCCACATGGGGTCCTCACATGGGGGCCAGGAAGCATTAAGGCCCTGATGCCACTCACAGAAGACAGCCCTCAGCTTGGCAAGGAAGGGCTAGGGAAGTTGTGCAGGGGGAATAACAGCACATTCTGTGTGTTTCTGAAGAGTTAGAGCCTAGAAGTCACACCCTTGTTCAATGACTCTAACCCTCAGTATTTTTGCAGGCAATAGTTTGACTGCAGCAAAGCTACCCAGCTGGTACAGTTATCTCAGGGTACTTTGGCCCAAGAAATATATGTGTTTGTTCTGCTGTGAACTTCCCTCTCCCATGGACCAGAGCAGTGGGGCAGTGCACAGCAATGAAGTTTGGCATTTGGGGCAACAACTAGAAGCAGTGTTGTGAAGTACAAAGTGAAGATATTTGCAAGCTACAAGGAAAATACTGAAAATTCAGAAAGATAAAATGGGAAGACTCTGGAAAAAGAGAACTCTTTGGGTTTTTTAGGACTGTCAGTGTTACTGTCACCTGTTTTGCAAGGTGTCTGGGTCATTGAAGCAGTAGAAATGGTAACTCCCACCTCTACTGACCTGGAGCCAAAGGGCCTTGTGTTGCTAAATCAAAAAAACATCCTGTGCTTGTCTTTGCACAGGGGAAACTGTCTCTTAGTTTCTCAAATGTAAAAATGTTAAACACTTCCACAATGCCTGCTCAGAAGAAGCACTAATGGTTGCAGAGCTGTGCCATGGTGTCTGGGTGGCTCATTGGCCAGCCCTTTGGGCACCTGATGCTTGGAACCACCCTGTCCTTCCTTCTGGCAACTTGAGAGGAGGGGATGGGATGGGGATAGGGATACAGCTCCCAGAAAAGTGGCCCAGGTTTTCCTCAGGCCTCTCTTTTGCTGCTATTCAATCCCCCCTGGTCTTGCATGGGAATGAAGGAGAAGAACCCTGGAGCCAGCTGTTCACTGTGTTCAGTGCTGGGAGGGGCCACAGCTGATCTCCTCTCCTTCTCCAGCTGTGATGATGAGATAACTTACTTTTTATAAAATTTCTGACCATGAAAATTGAAAACTGTGCCAGCTCATTCTCTGGGTGAGATGCTAGTAATTTGTAGCAAATGTAGTTTGCTAGTTCCAGTAAAATTCTAGGGTGGTTATGCCACTTTACAGATAATATTCAGAAATCTGGACAAACAGAAGGTATAGAAGTAAAGCAGCCTCCTTTCTGTGTAAAACATTTGAAAAACTTTGACAATTCCTGGTCCTGAATAGGTATGAATTATCTTACACTACAGCAAGGAGCTAATGTTATCTTATTTATTTAACCAATTATTTTCTAAATGCCAAACATCCTTGGTGACTGATGCCAAGATCCTAATGTGCTTTTTCTATGCAGAACTGTTTTGACCTCAATTAAAATTTATCTGCCTCTGGAATAAAATGTAATAGCTGTTGTGCTCAAGGAGGTAACTTTTAAGGGGAATTTAAAGGGCAGAATGCAATTATTTTTTTTAATGTTTTTGTGGCCAGAACACCTGGCCAGGAATCCTGCTCTGGGGAATCTTTAATAAGGACAAGAGGTCATAAAGGCCACTTTGCAAATATCCACATCTAGTACCCTTTCCTAGGACCCCTGAGTTTAGGCAGACTTCTAAATTGGCTCAAGATTGTTTTGAGTGCAGCAACATCCCTATAGTGTAAGGAACTTAATATATCTGTAGGGAATTAAGCAATCTGTGCAATGCAAATGGGAATGATATTCAGGAGGTGATTAACAAACGACATGTCTTCTGGTATAAGTCTGCATGTCAAATTATCTTTTGCTCTGTGTTTGAGTGAACTGTTTATTCAGGAATATAATGGATTTCATCACTCAGACATCAAATCTAGGCTGGCTGTTTTCCTGGAAGGTAGAAACCAAAACTAGTTTAACCACTGGAGTCCCTTGCTAGTCTTTATGGCCTCTTTTTTTTTCAGCAGGAAATTAGAACCAGTGGGTGATTGTTTTAGTTCCTTCTTGTCCCTTAAAGTCTCAGGAATCATCACCTTAAATAAATTGTAGTTGTCTTACTGGGGGTGCAACAGGGTGCTGGAGCTGCAGAGCTGTCCCACTAGAGCCCGGGGAGCTCCGGGTAGTGTTGTGTGGATAAATGTGCAGGAGCTACTCCTTGTCTGCAAAAAGAATTGCATTTATCTTTCCACAACTTTAAGCAGCTTTCTAACAGCTGCTTTTGGAAAAAGAGAAGGTGTTTTGTTGTTGTGGGGTTTGTTGTTTTTTGTTTTTTTTTTTCTTTTCCCTTTTGCAAAGTATTTTTTTACAAAAGGTGTTTAGACCTGGGTTGGTGAAAGGTTTAAGATCTGGTATCTGTCTTGTGAAGTCAGGATTGAGGGGATTGCTTTATGTCAGATGGGAACTGACAGTCTTGCTTCCCCCACTGTCCACTTGTTGCTCCTTTCATTCCTCTTCCTCTTTTTGTCCCCTGCTCAGGGACTAACCAGAAACTCAGTGGTGGTGGGAGTGTTCTGGCAATCTCTCTGGTTTTGCCCCATGCCTTCTTCTTCAGATTTACCATTCTTGTTGGAGAGCTCTGGGGATGATAAGTAGCCACAATGTGATGTAACAGTATATTGTAGCTAAGGGAGTATTAACCCATGGAAAAACTGGACAATAAAAGTAAGAAGCAAAGTACAGATTTCCTTCTATTTTTCAGTTTAGTTTGTAAATGGTGTCATATTTATTGATAGCTGGAATAACACCCGAGTTGCAGAGCAGGACTTACTGATAGGGCTGATTCAGAAAACAGGCACATCTGTGACTGTCTCAGGAAAAGCATCAGGTAATTTTTCAGTTACGTTCTGCTTTCTGGATCAAGAGCAGTAAAATATGCATCTCTACTAATGAAGTTAGCACTGTAGCTCTAAAAGAAGTGGAAATTTCTCATTTAGTAAATCCACAGCTGTTGTGGGAGAAATACATGGGAAATGCCAAAAGTGCAGCATGTTCCATCAGTAACTAAAGTCAAGTCTATCAAATAATGACATATACAGTTTAATGTAAATACCTCCATGTACCTCCTGCATGGCTTAGAAAGGATTAATTTCTGTAAGACCTGGAGGGATGGTGTGCCTGATGATAATTATGGTAGTTTTATTTATAACAAATCCAGCTATTTCTAGGTAAATAAATTGTGGTTAAGCACCAGCATACTAATGAATGCTGCTGGCAGTTTGTAGTAGGTACAATGAAGCTAAGACAAAGCTGCTGTTGGTTTCCATACTATTTGCCAAATGGTCAAAAATATCAAAACATTTTAAATAATCAGCCAGAAATTTCTCTGGGGTGATGGAAGATGTGTTTGCTCAATAACTTTGGAAAATCAGCTCACATTTCCTTAAGTGTGTCTCTGCAGGGCCAAGCTTTGGGGGTTCAGCAGAAGCCTGTGGTGTCTGCTGCTTCAGTGAGCTATTGGCAAGCAATCCCTGTGGAAGCTCAGGACCTCAGTTTTAAAGTTGTGGCCAAATAGCTTTTGTGTGCGGGAATATTCAGTACTGGAGGCTGAAGAAAGGAATCTCTAGAGAGCACACTGGGGGGAAAAAAAATGTGCTTTAAATTGTTATGGCATGCTAGAGATGGTTTCTGACCTTAAACCCCCTGCAACCAGGCTGGGCTAGCTTGCTGCTAAGCAGTATAATTGCATTTCTGTCACCAGCATGCATTCACTCGAAAGCACAACTTCATCAGAAAGAGATTTGGTATGGTATAAAAAAGAGGCTAATTGGCTTATGGCTGTAGGTTGAGAGGTCAGTATTAGATTAAAGAGTTAAGAGCATCAGCAAGCAGTTAGACTGAACTGATGTGCCCTGGTGGTTTGGTTAACGCAGCCAAAGAGCAGAAGCATTTTAGGACTAGGAAACAATAAAGGAAAGAATATCATCCAAAACTTTATAGGAACAAGCTCCTTAAAAGCCATGTCAGGAGCCTAATCTAGTAGTCTCCAGGATAGCTGTTACTGACTCCAGACTGCACCAGCTGTAGGACTGTGGACCACAAAGCAAAAATGGGGACAGGCTCAATGGAAATGAGAAAATCCTTGTATGTCCTTTTTCTCCAAGACAAAGGGAACCTGATGAAAAGCGCTGGTGTTGGCCTCTCCAGCAGAAACAGGGGAGGCAAGGAGGAGGGTGGGCATGGAGCTCGCCTGCTAGTGAAGGAGAGGATGTGTTTGCTGCTTTTTTAAAAGTGGGAAGCAGATAGGTTGTCAGTGGAGCTCTGCACCTATTCTGTTTTCCAGTGGGACACAGCTCTTGCTTGCAGCTCTTTGGGGTGAGAAGGCAATTGCTCTGTGGTACTGTCAGATGCAGGGATCTACACTTGCCCACTTTTACTAAAGCCTTAATCCTGTTGTGCATTCAGACAGAGATCAACTCCTATGTTCTTATTCAGTCAGCAGTAAAACTATCCAGTCATTTAATAATCATCCCAGATTATTTTAAAACCCTGTAATTGATGGGTACCTGTCTGAGCTCTTCCACAGACAGACACTGGATTCTCGAGCCCTGTGCAAATCAGCCTCCTTGCACAAAGATGGTCAGGCTACTTGCAATTGATAGTTTGGCTGTATTGTACTTTTAGGTGAGATTAGTTCACCAGTTCCCTGCCAAGAAAAGAACCACATAAACAGAGGATTGTTTAGAAACAAAAAAAGTTCCTCTTGACAGAGAAGTCATGTAAATGGGAAGAAACAGGAAACTAATCTTCCCTTGTTCGCTCTGAAGGAATGTGTATCTCTGAGGAATGTTGTAATTATGGATTTAGGAAATCAGTCCAGTTTGCCGGGGTGTGAATTTCAGAGTTCATTCAGTCAACCCTCTCAAGCATTTCTCGTTCAGAACAAAAACCACCAGGAGTTTAAATGTACTAAATGAGATTAAAGGAGAGAAATATCTACTGCCAAGCTTTGCTTTCAGTAAAGATCCTGCAAAGATATTTGTTATTGCTTTGGCTACGAGCCAGAGGAGTTTTGTGTCTGGTGAAATAGAAATAAGTGCTAACCCATATTTTTCCTGTGGGCATCTAGACTAATGATGGGAAGAGCTGGGGCTCCGGAGCAAGGATTTCCATCATCAAGATTTTTGCATATTCACTTTGAAGACTTTAGTAAACAGAAAAATATCCCTTGCTGGGAATGCCACATTAGCATGTTCTTGGACAGAAAAGAACCAAAAACCAAGTTCCTAACTATTCTGAAACAAGCCTGGGCTGGAACAGATCCATAAGCAGAGAGGAGCCAGGAAGAGCACTGAGTATGAGTCCAAGAGCCAGGGAGGCTCAGGAATGAAATAGCCCCTGGTGAGCATCAGGCCTGAGGAAGAGCTTCCAAAGGCAGGGCAGGAGCTCTCACAAACCTGCTTAGAAGTGAAGCAGCAGCAGAGAAGAGACCTAAGAAGTCTGATGTCAGTAAAGCTCAGGCCTGGGTTAAAAAGAAAGGAAAGGAATGAGGTCGTTGTTTCTGTTCTTTGGCAGTGAACACACCAGATTTTAGGTTAATTCCACTTCAGGGCTTAGAGGCCTTTTAATTAAGGTAGTGATACAGACCTGGAGGTCTTTGATAACTGATCTTCCATGCAGCTATTTCCACAAGAGAAGTGAAGATCTGACTGGAATTTTAGGAATAAGCATGTGCAGAGTAATGGTGCCATCCTGGTATAGCAGGACCTCTAAAGAAATCTTTTAAAATAATCCAGAGCCAGGACCAAGTACCAGGAGATTCCACCTTTGTTGCTCCTAACTTGGAATTTGACCGAAAGAGGGAGAATGGAATAGGGAGAGAACAAGAAAGAGGTTTCTGAATCTCTTCCCCCCTATGCAGTTCCTTTCTCCTGAGAAGTCCACATCAGCTGACACAGGCAGCACCCAAGCTGTAGATTGTCTTACCCTGTTGGGGAGTAAATGTGCTGGAATCCCACATCTTTTTGGAAAGGAAGATGGAGCTTGTGAATTCTTACGACGTACGTGACTGGCTATGGGAACATTTAATTGAATGATTGGTTGGGCTTATTGGTATACTGGTTTAGCTAGTTGGGGCTAATATTAGGGCTATCCAAAATGAATGGGAAGGCCTCATGGTGGCTGGAGCTCACGTATGTCCTGACAAATTGATGAAGTGTAATCCTGTGAGTTAATCTAACAGCAGCAGTGGAGACACAGCAGTGGTGGTTTCATTCCTGTGGCTCTTCCTCTCTTCATATCTGCAGCTCTTGCAGTCCTGTAGTGAAGCAGAACATCAGATCTCTGTTCCTGTCCCCACCGTGGTGTCAAGCCCTGGCAGCATGTGGCTGTCACTGTTATCCCTTGCTGTGCTTTTGTAGCTGGAGCTGAGTTCTGCAGACAGATCCTGTAGTATGAGTGGATATCCTCTACTTCTGATAAGTTGAATTTTGGAATAATCACGTTTGATAGTCATCTTTCAGGCAGCCTCATGGCTTAGCAGGAAAGCTTCTTTTCCTTGTGTGGGCTTCCATGCTTCAAGATACAAAGGAAAAGAGAGTGCTTTAATGGTGACTTCTGTAGTGAGTTTCTGAAAGTGCTTGGCAATGGCATAAACCTTCTGAGGCTTGAGAGAGCAGGGAAATCATGTTGGGTCACACAAGGACCTCAGCAGTGGTGCAGGTCACCCGTGGGCAGTATGAGATGGCAGCTCTCCTGAACTGGAGAGCACCATTTGCCATTTGCCACAGGGATACTTTATTCTTGTGTGCATGTGTCATAAGGCAGATAGCTAAATGCTACTTCCAAATACACTGGGAAGGTAAGGTTTGCCAGTTTGTCTTTAATGCACTGTATTACTGGACTCACACAAAGCATCTACTGTGATAAGTAACATATTACTTTGTGCTTTCAAAGAGTTTGGCCCATTTCCCCATCCTCATTCATCTTCAGCCTTGCCAAGTGCTGGAATGCTCCCAGAAAATATCTCCAGCCTGCCATCGTGGGACCAAGAGGTGTGAGAAATCTGGAAGCATATCAAAACTTGTGGTTTGTGTATTCAGAACAAGTCCCTGGTCCTTTGCTGATCCTGAGAGGAATAATATTCAGCAGCTCTGGGGCCCGGGTTAGGTTAGAATTCAGAGGACACCACTGCAGTGATTGTAAGAAAGGGATTTTAGGGAGAAGCCCAGACCCTCAGGACAGACTTCAGACTGAAGTGAACAAGGAAGAAATTATATCTGAAAAAGCAAGAAAAAAGCAAGTAGGATGAAGTTATCTTGGTCTGTTTGGTAGGGAGCTGTATTTTTTGTTTTATGTAGTGGCATGCAGTTATTTCTCTCTCCAAACAAAGGTTATTTTCATAGGGTTAGCCTGGCTCTGTGGCTCCCTAAAGGCATCATGACATCAATGACATTCCCTGAACAAGCAAGAAGGGGAGAACAAGTATTGCAGGTGAATGCAGCCTGATTTGGGGTATTGGCATACCTGGAGTTTTTGTGGGTTGTAGTTGAAGAAAACAAGTTAATTGTGGCTTAAAATAAAATGTTCTGATCTTCCCACTGAGAAAGTCCCCAAAGGGGACAGGGTGTCAGGCTACAACTGCACTGCTAAACAAGACCATGAACTGATCTGTGACCCTGAAGGGAAGTGGCACTGGCTGATGCACACCACCACAGCCTCAGGCTGCATCCCTCCTGGGAGATTTGTCTGAAATCCAGAGGGACTGAGGGACAGGATCCCTTTGCCCTTCTGCAGGGTGGCTAATCTGACAGTAAAGCTGATTTTTTGGGACAGCATTAGCACAGCTGCATCTGTATGCAGGTGGGTCAGTGTCAGAGCTCAGCTTTACACCTTCCAGACTTGTCATGGTGCCATCCTAACTAAATCCTCTCATGTCCTGAAGCATCTGGGAGGCTGCATGCCTGACAGTTCACTGGAGCACTTAGGAACAACGTTGTAGAATATTACACCTTCACCTTTAAACTTCAATTTCTCTGGGTTTGTGCCTTCTCTGCTCAAGAAATGGTGGTGTCCATCTTCTGATCAGATACTGAAGTCTGGTGACCATGGTGTCTGAGTCACTGAAGTAAAATTCTGTGTGCAGAGCCTTCCATCTGTGTGGTAGGAAATGTCCTGTGCCCTGTGGAGTGGAGCTGTTGCCATCAGTTCATCTGTGAGTGGCTCTGAGTTGGGTAAAGGTGCTCTGAAGAATGTCCAGTGCTGCATTTCAAAAGTCTCAACCTCTTGCTTGATGTTCTTTGAAAATAGTCTCTCTTCAGACCTGACTTTGAACAGACTTTTTTCTTTACCTCTGCTCTGTACCTTCTCTCATCTGTAGCAGGATGAGCAGATTTTGGAGACATGATTACTTCATCTGGAGGAGATGAATTACTTCCCTCAGGGACTGCCTGACAGAAATCTGGAAGGAATCCCAACGCAGGAAATGTATTTGGATCTCTGTGTCACATTGTTAGCACAATCAGGACCATCCTGTATTCTGGGTATATGAGATCTTGGGTGTTCTTCACCCGGGAGGTGCTTGGAACTTGAAAGCAGCAGTCACTGCAAGAAGCTTCCTGTCTGTGTGGAGTCTCAATGCTGGGGAATGCACAGCAGTGCTAATCACAGAATCAGAACCTAATTTTAGTTTGAAGGAGCCTGTGGAGGTCTCTTCTCTGCCTTCCTCAAGGCAGTGCCAACTTAGTTAGACAAGGTGTTGCAGAAGCTGCCTGCTTCCACAGCTCCTCTGGACTCATTGCAGTGTTAGCCACTCTCACTGACACCTCAAAGCCTGGTTGGACTTCCTTCAGTAGAAGGATCTGACTCCATCTTCCTAATGATCTCCCACGATAAAATTGAAGAGAGTTATGATGTTCCCCCGTATCCCCCAACACAGCCTTCCCTAGGCTGAAAAAGCCCTGCTCCTTCTCAATCAAGGGCTCCAGCCCACTAACCATCCCAGTGGCCCTTTACTGAACCTTCTCCAAGGCTGCCAAAACCAGGCCCTGTGTCCAGATGTGGTCTCACAAGTGTGGAATCGAGGGGAATGATCCCTCAACCTGCTGCCTGAAATGCAGCTGCCTGTGCCATCAGCCAGGGGAATTTTAACAGCCAAACTCTCTTTTTTCTTCTGCTTGCCATTTGATGCTGGGCTTCAGGATGAGAAATTGCATTGACCAGATTGTAGGAGCTGCAGTGATAAAAATGGAGTCACCTGTCATAACAATATTGTCCTGGCTATTCATCATGGTAGCAGCTTCATTCAGGCTGCCCAGGAGCAATGGAACAGCAGCAAGTTGCCTGTAAGAGTTGCCTTTGCCTTGGTTCGTTCAAGTGATACCTTAAGTTGGACTTCTCAGAATTGCCTTTGGAAGAGCTGATTGCATGGGGAGACTGGGAATCTGCGTCTCCTGATTCACAGGGCTGAAGCCACACTGCTCAGGCTTTGTTGATAGAAAGAAGAAAGACCACGTCCCTGTCATTGGGCTGGGAATGGCCTCCAGAACTCTGAACTGTGGCTCAGGGTGACGCACGGATTGCTATCTGAAAGTCAGTCTGCTGAGCCATGAATGGAGGCTATTCTGTTCTTCTTCAGCTCAGAAATCAGTGCATTTGAGTAGCCAGTGCCTGTGAGCAAGGGAACAGCTGAGTGGTGAGAGAGCAGGGCATTCTCATCCTGCTGCCTTGGTGCCTTGGCCATGGCTGAGTGCCCTGCTGCTGGCACAAGGAGCAGTTCAGAAGTAGCTCTGGGTACAGTTGGCACCTTCTATCTGAGTGCCAGCTGTGGAGGCTTTCCAGAATTTGGGATCCCCCTTCTCTCACTGAACAGGCTGTGACCCTGGTTTGAGCTGGTGCTGAGGGTCCCAGCTCCAATCTTGGCCAGAGATGACTTCCCTCCCTTGCCATGCCAGTGGTGACTTCCTACTGCAGCATCTCTCCATAAAGCACAAATGATGGTCACTTCAAAACAGAAATCATAAATGCAACAAAATACCAATGCAGCTCACACAGCAGGGTGCTCAGGGAGTCACGGGGTGGATTGGGCAGGATGGGATCTTAAAGATGATCTTGTTCCAAAGCCTGTAGACGCCTTCTACTTGAAACACAGGAATTGATTGCTTACAGTGGGTTTGTCCTTTCAAAGTCCAGGTTTATTTTTCCCCTTCTAAACTTGCTGTCTCCAAGACATTCAAAAGTTAAATTAAAGTCTGGCTCTGCAAATAGCAGGTAAATAACTGAGGGAAAGTGGCAAATTGTCTCAGACACAAATGCAACTTAACACATACAGATAAAAGTCATCGAGAGTTGGCTAAGGTGACTTCCAAAGAAGATATTAGATACTTGGATCCAAAGTTATTGATGACAACAGAGGAACTGCTGATTCCATGGGTTAAGCTCAGGACATTCCTAAGCTTGCTCTGCACTGGTTGTTGGGAGCTTTGTAAAGCATTCAGCTGGGTAAGAACAGGATTGACGGGTCGGTAATCTGCAGCAGTCATTTTGGAGAGCTTTAATCATGGGGTATTGTTGGTGTCAGGAGTTTTTTTGTGTGTGCCTATGGATTAAAGAAGGTATGATATGTCTAGAATTCAGAGAGGGATGTAAACAAGCCTCATGGTAATCTTTTCTTACTGGGAGATGTCGCTGATGTTGATCAGAACGACTGTGCCAGTTTCCTCTTGAAGTGTTCATTTACTGAGAACAAAATACATCAAATGTCATCCCTAGTAAAATGTCTGCATCTGTGCCCACATCTTCTGGGTCCAAAGTTTCCACACTCTTGCTTCTGACAAAGCTGTTGTAGTGGAAGCTTTTCCCCTTTAGAGCAATGTTGGGGTTTTTTCAGTTAAAAAAAAAAAACAACACAGCTATTTTCTGTTTCAGAATGCAAGATGTAATATCTCTGGAGAGGTTAACCTTCTTTCCAGAGCTGTTTTTGTGATTGTAAGAATAAATCTGTTATCATTAAAATATATTTAAAAAAAAAAATTCTGCACCTCATTATTTCCAGAAAGACACAATGAGATTTATAAAGAATTTACTTTGGGTGAACTGAAGAGAGATCCAACCCCAGAGACTCTATGTTCTAGAGGAAAGGCAGAAAGACAATAGGATGGACACAGAGGAAGCTAGAAGAGGGAATTGCTCTGTGATGTTAAAAGGAAAATATGTTCTTTTGGGGAACTCTAAGAGGTGGCTTGCCAAATGCAGCAGGAAGGGTTATTCAGACTCCCTTCACGTTGTAGGTGCTTGACTGAGCTCAGTTGCATGAGGCAGAAATGTAGGAGAGGCACAAAGTATCAGAACTGGCATGGCTGGGAGGAAAGATTCAGGAGGAAATGTAGAGGACACAGCATTAATGTGGTTGCTTGTCCTTCCCTTTCCCTCCACTCCCTCTTCAGAGCCATTAAAATGATCAGAGGGCTGGAGCACCTCTCCTTTGAAGATAGGCTGAGGAATTTGGGGTTGTTCAGCCTGGAGAAAAGGAGGCTCCAAGGTGACCTTATAGCAACCCTACAACACCTGAAGGGGGCTACAAGTTAGCTGAGGTAGAGCTTTTTGCATCGGTGTGTAGTGAGAGGACAAGGGGAAATGGTTTCAACCTTGAAGAGGGGAGATTTAGGTTAGACATCAGGAAGAAATTCTTTAATTTGAGGGTGGTGAGACACTGGAACAGGTTGCCCAGGAAAGTTGTGGCTGCCCCATCCCTGGCAGTGTTCCAGGCCAGGTTGGATGGGACTTGGAGCACCCTGGGCTGGTGGGAGGTGTCCCTGCCCATGGTAGGGGGGTGGGATGATCTTTAAGGTCCCTTTCAACCCAAGACATTCTGTGGTTCTCTGAGTCAGGTTCTCTCTGGTAACCAAGCCCCTGGTTAGCTGCTTGACATTGGCTCCTTGCTGTGCCATCTGCCTGTAAGGAGCAGCAGAAAGATCTTCCTTCACATATCCATGAGAATAAATGTGGTTTGGCAAGTGGGAAGGTCCCAGGGGTGCAGACTCAGTGCTGGAGCAGTGGTTTCTCTGAGCAGGCTGGCTTCTCATCCATGCTACCAGGGATGCAAAATTTCTCTCTGGCTTTTCTTCCAAGCCTTAACCCTCTCCTACACCTCTGTGGTGCACCCCTCCTGCACCTCCTGTTATTTTGTCTTTTTTTCTTCTTCTTTCCTTCCCTTTTACCTTGGGGCCATCAACAGGTTTGTTTCCTGATCTCTGTGCTGAGTGTCTGCTTTGAAGGCAACTTCTCACCTTTTAGTTCCTGAAGGAATGTGAGGAATGAGGCCCCATGGCCCCAGCCTCCCCCCCAGCCCGGCTGTGTTTGTACAGGCAGTGGGGAAAGAGCCGAGGTGCTGGCAGTCCCTGGGAGCAGGATCTGACCCTGTGAGCACTTGGGGATGGGCAGGGAAGGCGAGATGGCCATGGAGTGTGCAGGGAGCAGGGATGGACTTTAAATGTGTGACTGAGCTTTTTGCTACACGGAAAAATAGGTGTTGGGAGTGCCAGTGGCAATACAGCTGCAGCTACAGGTCCTGATCCACCGTGTGGAATTTCACCTTCTTTTAGCAATTAAGGTTTCCTGATAATAACTGCTAAGGCAGATCCATCAGGAAATCAGGAGGAGCCAGAGGCTGATCCAGCTCCAGGGGCTCCGGGGTGTGGGTGAGCATGGGTGGGCTGGCTGGGAAGGAGAAGAGGGAGAGTCCTGCCCCCATGTAGCTGTCCTGAATGTTGGTGTCACTGTTCCTCTTTCCTCTTAGAGCTGCTGTGCCAGGGTGCTTTGGAGGGCGTTGGACAAGAGGGTGAACAAGAAAGGAGCTTGGGTGACCTTGGTCGTGGCAGTGGGGCCGCCTCGTTCGTCAGCTCTGCCCCTCGCCCATGGCAGCTCTCCTGTGCCAAATTCCAGCCACTGCCTCACAGATGGGTGTTTGAGGTTGTGTTTGTGCCCCTGGGCTCTGCAGGTTGCTGGTGCAGGGATGTTTGCTTCAATCAGAAAGCAGCTGAGAACCAGGAATGTCCTGAGCTGCCCTCCCTGTGTGCAGCTGCACCTCACCCAGGCTCCTGCCACAACACTTGAGCTCCTTGTGTTTGTCCATATTGGCCGAGGCAATAATCCAGTTGTCACATCTACAGAGGCCTTGAATAGACACAAAGGGAGGAATTTCTTCCACCCAACCCTATTTCTCCACAGCAGGAGTGACTGTTGCAAGTTATGAGCAGTGGGGATAAAGGACTTTCACAGCACCTTTCATACAACCTGTTCCCAAGGCAGGGTGACACCTCTGACACCCTGAGCCCCATCCACAGACCTGGCCAAGCCTCTGCTGGGTGCACTGGACATCCATCCACACAGTTGTGCTGTTGCATGTACCTGTGCAAATACTGCCAAGGCTGGAGGAAAGCCATCCCACTGTTACCTAGAGAAGCCATCCTATTACCTCTCCCAGGACATCAAGTCACAGCATCATTTCAGGCCCATGTTTAGGCACAAAGTAGGACTAAACCAATCCAAATTCTTACCCTTTCTGTAATGACCTGCCTAAGGAGCCCAAAGACCTTTATGTCTGGTCAGTCACTGGTTCTGATTTTACTTGGTATAACCAGAATCTGAGCAAGTCATTGGTCAGGCAAAATGGCTTTGTGTTACCTTGTTTCTCCGTGCTGTGCCTGCAAAGTGATATTCCCTGAACAAATAACCACACTGTCAAAGGGACCCAAGTACCCTGGTGAGCTCTGGGTTGAAGTACTTCACCTCTTGGCAGGGAAGTGCTGCACTCACTGGGTGTCAGCAAACCCACTCTGCAGTGGGGGGATTCTTGCTGCTTTCTCTGCTTGTCCAGGACCCCCCCGAGGATTCTGTGTCCTGAGAGGGGTTAGAAACACCCGTGATGGAATTGCACTGACAATATTTCCTCACCCTTGATTCCTTGCAGAGCACAGTTGGGGAGAATCGATGGCTTCAAGGGCACCTGATCCAGCTGCTGATCAAGTACTGTGATTTGCCCACAGCAGCAAGATGGGCACAGTGCTGTGATCTGCCCAAGGAGATGTTACCTGAAGAAGTGGCTGATGAGCTTCAAAAGCTTCACATCCAAGAGAGGTAACTACATCTGGTTTGTGTCTTTTCAGTGTAGATTACTTCTCATACAAAGACCACATCTTTTCTTAAAATAGTCTGCTCGAATGCTTTTGTGGGGAGATAATTCAGCAAAAGCTTCCTCCATTTACTCAGATCACATCTTGAGTATGTACATGCTGCATTTGCTTTTCAAAAGCCTAGAAATGTCTGAGTGTCTGTGAAAGGTGCCTCAGTTTTCTCACGTAGTCATGATACCTGCTGCAGTTGCTGCTAGAAAATCAACAGAGCCTAATAGAGCAGTCTGGCTGCCTTATTTATTGAGCTAACAAAGCAGCAGGTTCCCAGAGAGGGTTTTAAGACTGTAGAGAACAAGGTGATACCAGCATATAAATGACATCATTTCTGCCACTGGTCACACCACATGCAGCTCCTGAACTCTGCAGGTGATAATATTCCTGGAGACCTGAGACTGCACACCTTCATTAAATATTTTACACAAATATTGACTTCCCCAGGCACACAAACCCATGGAAAAAAGTGTTTGTACAGTGAAAGCTGCTATGCTACAAAATTAGTCACACAGTCCCCTAAACATAAGATTAGTAAATATTTTCTCAAATAATAAACCATTTCAAGTCTCTGTGGGAAAGAGACTATCCAGAAATGCGTGATATGTCTAAAATAGCTGGATATTTTTTATGAGTTTCTTTCCTCTGATTGCATCATCTGTCTGAGACACCATAGCAATATGCTGACCTTCCAATTACAAGGCCATTCCAAGAGACTGCTGCATTTTTAAAAGAAAATGTGCTGTGTAAGATCCTGTTGTAGTAAGCCAGTTAGCTCATTCCTGCAGGCATCTTCCAACATTCACAGGGTATTCATGTACAGAGACAAAATTTCTCTGTGTGGAACCATCTGAAACCCAAATGGAGGGAGTAGCACAAGCAAGCACATGGTCTGTGGGTTCAGCTGGCTGTTCTCCCTTACTTTGAAACTTTATTTCTGAACTTTTTATCATTTCTTTGCTGTGAAATGTAGGACAAATGTTCTTATGCAACCTGTGCGAACATTTTACAGGGAAGGGATGGAGGCAGAGAAGCTGGAGAGCAACAGGGAGGTCTGGGAAGCCTTCCCAAGCCATTGCACTGTAAAGTGCTGAAACAGCTTCACCCATGCCCAGCTGGTAGTGATCTTAGTGTGGAGCAGTCTCTGAGTCTCTTTCTCAGCCAGTTCATGCTGTGGGGAAGAGGAAGCTCCTGTTTGGACACAGTGCTGGTCAGAGGCAACTCCTCTGTTCTGTATTACAGTGTATTAGTGTTAAGCTCAAGGGCAAAAATCAGTAACTCTAAAATGCATTATCTGTGATGTGGAAACATCATTTCCAACTTTGTCATCTGAGTTGTACTGTGTTTCCCAGTGTTTTGGGAAAACACTGAGCATTGCAAGCAGGGCTTGGGACTCAGCTCCAGCAAGAGGTTTGGGTTGGGTATGTGAGCATACTGCATGTGTGAGTGCTGAGCTCTCAGATCCAGTGCTATTCTTGTGGTAGGAATAAAAAGAGAGGATGAGTCAAGATGAAAGAGATTATAGAGAAAAGTGAGGAAAGAGAGGGGAAGAGCTGAGTGGCATGGGGAAATAGAGGGCCAGACTGAAATAAGGAGCTTAAGATTTCCCCTCATGGCATGTTGCATCTGGTTATGTGCAGGGAAGAAGAGGCTGTGAAAACAGACAGCCATGGAGAAAGGAAGAAGAAGGATTATTACCAGCTTCCTATTCCACGGGCAAATATTCACTTCCTACAGACCTGGGAAGAGACACTGCAGTGCTGGGAGAAGGTGCTGCAGGTGAGTGTTACCTTGTACTTACTTTAAAGGGTCAAGGAACAGAAAATTCATAGCAGACTGGTACAGAGGGTTGTGTGTGGGCCACTGCCCTCACTCTCTCCCCCTGAAAGTCTTGACAGCTGCTTAGCTGCTTTCTTGATGCTTCTCTGATTGGCGAACACTGGGAATTGCTGTGCCAGGGAAGGGGTAACTCAGGTTACTCAGCACTGTCTCTACAGTATTTTGTACAATAGCAAAAAGAGATGGAAAGGAAACCCTTGTGCTCTGAACAGAGACTGTCCAGGCTACTTAAAAGCATAGATGGTTCCTTAAGTGAAGAGGCTTTTGTCTGTGTTGCAGCCTGGGCAGGTTGTTGGCATTGACATGGAGTGGAAGCCTTCATTCGGCATGGTTGGGAAGCCTCCTGTCTCCCTCCTTCAGATTGCTCTGAAAGATGAGGTGTTCCTGCTTGACCTGCCAAAGCTTCTCGAACAAGCTGAGACTGAGGGTGAAAAGGAGAAGCTTCCTCATTTCATCCAGCTGCTCTATTCAGATGCAGCCATCACTAAACTAGGTAATGTGAGCCTCTTCTCTGCTCCTTGAGTCTTTACACTGTTTCTTTTGTGTAGTTCCTGAGTCTTCTTGGGGTTGTCATTCTCTCATTCCACTTAGCATGGGACCAGCTTTTGTAGCCCTGGGTATTCAAAGACTGCCATGCCAGCTAACAGGGTGACCACTGTAACTGGGAATGATAGAAATGTCTCCCTAATTCAGGCCAAACCCAAGATTTCTGATTTAGCCTTGCCCACGGATTTGGGATTGTCTTCATTCCATACCAAACCCCAGCTTGCACCCAAGCTTGGGTGCTCTAGGGAAGTCTGTCATGAAAAGTTCTCTGGATTTTCTGGTCCTGTCCCAAAGTTGCTGTCCTGGACAGCAGAACTCACTGGCTTTACCTGGTTTGAGATTCTGTTTGGAGACTTTTGGCAGGAGTTGGCAAACCTGAAGTTCCAGGGCAAATTGGTAATTGCTTTTCATTGAGCTAGCAGATTTTAAGTAAGTTGATCTTAAACTGGGCATCTTTCATCCACCTCTTCTCTCCCATTCTTGGTCTGCAAGAGTCTCTCTTAGGAACAGGAGAGACAAAAATCTGCCTTGTTCCCTAGTGGCCTTTCCATCACTGTTTGTACATATATTGTCACCATCTTGACTCTGAGCTGCAGTGCATTAGCCACGATTTGTGTTTTTCTACCTCTGTGATTTTTTTATCTCCAGGTTATGGGATGTCTGGAGACCTCAGCAGCCTTGCAACCACATGTTCTGCTTTGAAAGACACCGATAAGCGAGCACGAGGTGTGGTGGACCTGCTCAAAGTAGACAAACAAGTAAGGATGAACACCTGGAGTTATGGAAAATCGTGGCTCCTGCATGTGCTCGTAGATAACTGTCATGCATGACTTCACAGCAGTGTATTTGTGTCCTCTACTGGCAGGGAGATGGCTAAAGGAGCAAAAAGGCACTTTCCACTTGTGGTTTTGAGGATAATGTAATTCTGTAAAGAAAGACAGAAACATTTGGTTTTCATCAGCTAAAAAGTTAGAGCTTGTTATGCTAATAACTTTCTTCATAGCCTTTATAAAAACTATGAAAAAAATAATTGAAATGCTCCATTCATCTGAGATGATGTTTCTGAGCACAAGTCATAGTTGCGCTCTGAGTTAAATTCTTGTAGAAAATCAGACATTCCATTATAGAAGCAGATATTATGGAGTTAATGAATTGTAGAGAACTCATGATGTTTCAGGAGGGCTGCTGGTGGATTCAGCACAGGAATTTTTGTTCAGCTGAAGTCCAGCTGTCCCTGGGTTAGTACAGAATCGTTTCTAGCAGTCTGCAGAAATGTTAAGAACAACTTTTTAATGGGTAAAATTTGCAGAGTGTGTTTAAGGCTGTGGGTTGGGGTGAACTCATATCTCCAGGACTAATAGCTTAACCTGGGAAGTGTTGCAGGGTCTGAGGTACCTGCCAACAGTTGTTGCCCCCATATAATCTGTGACATGGCAACTGCAGAAAGGCTGTTGCCTGCTATGTTACAGGAATACCTTTTCTCACTGGAACCAGAAGGAGAAAGGTTCTAAACTATGGCTGCTGTTCTTTTATTGAGTTGGTTTTCAGCAACCACATGGCTGAGCACCCTGCAAAACTTTGCAAAGTCAGTCACAGCCCCACTTCTCTGATGCAATACTATACAACAATGCAATTTTTTTCCTTCCCTGGCTCTGAAACAGATTTCTTTCCAGCAAGTATGTTTGTTAAACAAATAACCAGATGCAGTATATATCTAATGTCATCCCAGCCCTTGTCTGACGCAAGGGGATTCAATGTGCCAGGCAAGAGATAAAAATCACAGGGTTGGTGTGTGGCCCCACCCACTGGAATAGGAGGTGTTGTAGAAGTTATGTTAGAACCACGTGTTTTGTGTCTTTTTCTTTCCATCAGATGCAGAAGAGCTTCACTGACTTGAAGAAGGGTGGCCAGAAGGCTGATGCCCTGGAGCAGAGCTGTGAGGATAGAGGTTTCAGGCAGCAGGAGAAAGGACTCAGCCTCATGGTGCAACATGTGCTGGGGAAGCCTCTAGATAAAACAGAGCAGCTGTCTAACTGGGAGAAACGGCCTCTGCGGGAGGAACAGATCCTCTATGCAGGTGTGGTCACTGAGCCCATGGCAAAGTGCTACAGATTGTTGATTGCAGGCTGTGTTTGTCTATTGTCTGTCACCAGGAAAATTTTTAAGTAGAAAATGGCAAAACAGCTTTGCAGATTAGTTCAGAGAAGCCAGCACACATTAAGTGTCTCTTTTTAGGGACATGGCTTCAATGGTTTTTAACCTGTCCAGTGAATCATTATGTCCCTTATGAAAGAATTTCTGAGCTTTGCAGATTATGTCTGATAAAACATCACCTCAGTGGAAACTCCTCTCAGTAGCTGAAGAGGAGAAAGTCCGCTTCCTTCTGCCCCATTTTCTCAGCCTTTCTGAGAACAAGTGCTGTGTTCATTTGTCATAGTGAAGTGCATGTTAGAGCAGGGTTAAAACAGGCAGACACAGTGTCAGAGACTGCAGCACAGGATTTGTTCTGGGGAGGGACTGGTGGAGTTCAGTACTGATTACACCAGAGTCAGAAGTCTGGGTCTGTGTCTTCTCCTGGGGCATGAAAGGACAGTCTACTAAGGTGAACCAGCCCTTTGTTAAATTCAGCTATCTTTGAAGCTGACATAGTTCCCACAAAAGTTAATCACTAGGACTTGTAAAACTGGCTTGGAGGCTGGGACAGTTCCCGTTGCAAGGCACAGAAGCCGCATGGCAGTGCGTGTGGGCAGGTGATGGCAAACAACTTGGTTATTACTTTTTAAGATATTACATCTAATGGGGAAGTTACCTTCCCAGAGCCAAGATGTGGTAATAAACCCTGGGCTCAGTAACAATGGAGTGTAACGTGGGTTGGCTGGAGCTATCATACCTGGTGGTTTGACCAGGCACACTACAATTTGCATTACATTACAGGCAGAGATAGCAGAGGACCTGTTGCTTTTTGGGCTCCTCTGCCTTGGCTCTTGGAGATGGTGTGTCAGAGTGCAGTGCTCAGGGAATCACTTTAAGAATGCAGGGTGTGATGTCAATAAGCTGGAGCTTAACAGATTATTCAGTGGTATATACAAAGCCCCAGGATCTTCCTTGCACCAGGAAAGCCTCTGTGTTACTTTTGCATGAAACCAGCTGAGGCTCTTATTCCATTTTTTTTTCAGCTTCAGATGCATACTGTTTACTGGAGATCTATGAGAAAATCTGTAAGGATCCAGAAAGCTTTGGTCTGAGCTCAGACCTGACTGAAAGTCTGGTGGGAAAACCAAGCATAAAACCCATGGCAAAGGAGCAGCTGCATAAACAAGAAGTACCATCACCTTCTGGACAGGTTTGTAAACATCTTCAAAGAGCTGTGTGTTGCTCAAGACCCCTGCAGATCATACCTTGCTGTGTCTCTGTCATACTCCTAGCTATGCATGGCATGCCTGTTTGTAGGCTGTTCTCAGGACTATTGCAGAAACATCTTCCTTGCTCCTCCCCTTTACTGGTGGGATGTGCTTTCTCTGTTGTGTGCCTGGGCTCAGCTTTCCCTGCAGTTCAAGGTTCATTTGTCTTCACAAAATACTGCTGCAGGTCTGTGTGACAGAATTCAGCTGACCTTGCTCCTTCCATAGCTCTTCAGTGCTGTGGGTGTGAATTCTGTGGCTTCAAAACTTTGACTTCCCTACTTTTGCTTTTAACTTGGCTCCTACACTTTGGTTTCACACTGGGAATACCTCCTTCCCCGTGTCTGGAGTAGGAGTCTGCAAACCTAAAACCAAGCAATTGATCTAAGAAGTCTTTCTGCTGATGGGTTGTTCCTGTCTCCTGGCCACCATCACATAGCCCATGACTTTCCTTCTCTTGCAATATGTCTTGTGACAGACCCTTTAAGCTCCACTGGCCATAATTTGGAACTGGGTATCTCTAATTGGAATGTGACTGGTCCCTCTCTCAGTAATAGTTTTACTTTTAAAATGCAACCATCTCCTTGTTCATGCACCTACACAAATATCAGCAGAAAAAGTTTTGTTTGTTGAGAGGAATCACTGTGGCTGTGTATCCTTTGGAGTAGTCTCAAATGTGTCCTGAGTCAATACTTTTCATGGTTGGACTGAGATGCTATTGATTATTGATTATTTATTATAGATTATAGCCACCTTTTCAGGATCCTCCTTTTCAAGCATGTGTAAATGTACAATATCCCACGAGTGTTAGGCAGTAAAACACAAAGCTGCTCAGGAGTTTCCAAACCACTCTGTGTTCATGGGAATATTGTATGTTACAGCAGATCTGACTGGCTGCTGCAGAGATGGGAAAAGTACTTCAGGCTTGAATTACCTTGTGAACTCAGGGGTCATCTCTGTGTTCTCTACAGGCAGATTCATTAACCAAGGAGTAGTTGGTAAAACCTGGACTGGGACTCAAAAAAGCCAACTTGTCCTGGCTCTGCATCCTGCATGACTCCAAGCTCTCTTTCCCAGCATGTCCTGGGCCACAGCCTGAAGTGGGCTAATGACACTATTCTCCTTTATAAGCTTTTTGCTCTCTGCTGGCATGAAACATGAGAAAAAAGCTGCATATGACATTGCTGGCCATTCAATAAACACTCGCTAAGAGCCAGCTGCTACTCTCTTACATCTGTTTGATACAGAAGCAGCAGCACAGGGTTAGTGTCTTCCAGATACCTCAAAGGCTCAGTTTGATCTGTTATCACAGCACCATGTCTCAGAGCAGAGCTGCATCCACCACAGTCCAGTCTGCCCAGTGCTGCAGAGCTTTGAGTGCATGTGCCAGCTTCTGGGAAGAGCATCATCCCACAGGCTGAGCACTCAGATCTGAGCTCATTTGCACAGTCAGACCAGGTGTATCTGCATGGTGTGCTGCAGCATTTCCAAGCCTGAGTCCTCTCCTGCAGAGCTGATCTGTGATGCTGCAGTGACTCTCGGGTTCAGCAGAGAAAGCCCTGCAGAGGTGGATGCTGTGTCCTTCAGCCATTTCAGCTGATTTAAGTTCCTGGAGGCAAAGCTGAGCATTGGAGGTTCCTCAGTAACTTCCCTTCTCCATGGATTTTGCTATTGTACTCTGAGAGCCTCTCAACAACAAAGTCTCCCACTGCAGGAACTGCCTCAGCAGCAGACATTTGAAATAAAATAAACAGAATTCAGGCACTACCTATTTTTAAACTTTCAAAAATAACAAAGCTGATGTTGCTTTGTCTACCTGTCTTTCCCACTGTCTGGCCCATCCCCTTTCCAAATCAGAACTTTGACACGTGTATATTAATTGCAGTCTAGTTCCACAGGGAAATAGCAACCTTGAAGATGCATTTCTGTGATTTCATGAAAATCACTGTCCATGTAACTCAGGGAAGAGCAGGCTGGCATTTCTCCAGGGAAAGGCTGCAGGTCTGGGTTTGGTTGGCCAGTTGGGCAGTGAGAGAAGTGCTCATTCAGAATTATCCCCATCGTGTCTTGCCTCCAGCCCAGGTGTAGGTGAGTGATGCAGAAAGACATCAAGGAGGATCTAGAGGTGGTGTAGAGCACGGGGAAAACCGTAATACAGGTGGGAGGGGACAGTTGGATTTTTCATGGTGAGTGAATGCAGGGAGGTGAAACACAAACATGCTTGAAATCAGCCTTCTGGTCTGCTGCTTATGGAGCTCTTTTTTTTCCTGTAGCAATGCAAGGGATCTACCAAGGAGACCTCATGTTCCCCTGCTCCCATCTCCCCGAGGGACTTCAAGGTGGTCTGTGATAACATGCTGCAAGGCCTTGGGCGTTACCTTCGCTGCCTTGGTGTAGATGTCCAGATACTGGAGAATGAGGATGATCACAGGAAAGCTGCTGAGGTCAGTCGTGGGGGTGTGTATGTTTACAGACCCCATCTGTGTTCCTTGGAGAAGGTCTCCTTACCTGGAATACTGCAGCCAGTTGTGAGCTCCCCCGTTCAAGAGAGACGGGGATCTACTGGAGAGAGTCCAAGGGAGAGCTCTGAGGATAAAGAAGGAACTTGAGCATCTCTCCTGTGAAGAAAGACTGAGAGACCTGGGGCTGTTCAGCCTTCAGAAAAGAAGGCTGAGAGGGGATCTTATCAATGCCTATAAATATCTGAGGGGTGGGTGTCAATCTCTTTTCAGTGATGCCCAGTGACAGAACAAGGAATAATGGGTTTAAGCTAGAACATAGGGAGCTCCACCTCAACATGAGGAGAAACTTTACTGTGAGGGTGACAGAGCACTGGCACAGGCTGCCCAGAGAGGTTGTGGAGTCTCCTTTGGCTGTGTTCCTGTGTGGCCTGCCCTGGGTGATCCTGCTTTGGCTGGGAGTTGAACTGGATGATCTCTAGGGGTCCTTTCCAACCCCTAACATTCTGTGATTCTGTGCTGCTGGCTGAATGGCTGCACCAGTTCATCACTAATGCCAAGAAGGCAGCAGGTCTGGCAGGGGCTGCCCAGCACTCCCATCTTCCTGTGCCCGTGCTGACACCAGGTTCTGTGGTTCAGGCTGAGGAGCTGGTGGCAGCTGGTCCCTACTGCATGGGCTCAGTTCTCTGTTTCCAGGAGATGGGAGGTAAGTGGAGGGTGCTGGGATCCCAAACCTTGTTTGTGTCTATGTGCTGGGGTCATTGACAGCTGGGATGTTTAAAGTCATGAGAAGAACACAAGCAGAGTGTGCAGATGTGTCCTGCAGTCTCAAGTGTAGTTGATGGGGAGGTGATGGTAGATTTGCAACAAGACAAAAATCAGAGAAAGGAACCCTGAATTCACTTTGGTTTCTGGTAGACTCCTGTTTGGGCTTACATGGAAGGTGCTGGCCTGCCTTGTGCCTGGGTCAGTTGAGCAGAACCATAACCAAAAGATGGCTGGTCAGCATGGAAGGGGAAATGTACTTAATAAATTGCCATCCAACAGCCAAGCTGGTTCCCATCTTGTGACATGACTCAAAGGTGATCAGCCACAACTTGCAGTGAAATGTTTCAGACAGGAAGAGTCTCTAACATGCTCAGGGACACCGAACATTGATCTGGACTTCCATAACAGCTTTGACCCTCTGCCTCTCAGAGCAGAGCCACATGCCTCTTCATTTCAGACATATTTCTGCTATGCCAGAAGTGGAGCTCTCCAGCCCACACAGTGTGTTGCTATCAAATGTGCACTGATCACCCAGCCTGGTGCACAGGATGTTTCCTCTTCAAATGTCTGCTTGGCCTGAATCCTGTGCAGGCTCTAACTTCTGCAGAAATAATTAATATCTCTTCTCTGCCAAACTTTCACAAGTCATTTAAACAAACTATTTCTCACTGCCTCCCCTCAGAGCCCTGTCTCTGCTTCTCATCCTGATACCTTATCGTGCTATGAACAGGATGTTTTACATTGCTTTCTCTATGGTGACTGGACAAACATCCTTTCACTATCAAAAGCCCTTGGAGTGTTACTGTATTGCAGAGCCTTTGATCTGTGCTTGGATAATCAAAGATAAAAATAGACTCCTCCCACCCTGCTTTATATCTGCCTAGTCCTGATTTAACAAAAATCTAATGTTGACCATCCTACACCCAAAAATGTGTAAATGTTACTGCAAGGGCCAGGAGAAAGGTTTGGGACTTGGTCAGTGAATAGAAGATAGACAATTTGGGTGTTGTCCCATCAGTCTTGAACTGGTGTCACCCGGAACACGTAAGTATGTACAGAGTTAGAGTTTGTTCTTCATTGAGGTCACTTCACTGAAATCAATCTGTCAGTCTGATATCAGTTTCTCAGCATATTACACATCTCCATGTGCCAAGAACTCCTGAATTGCCTTGCATTTGCTCCTTACTGTTCTCATTCCTGCTGCTTCCTAAGGTGACTTCAGATATTGGTATAAAATGAGTCGTGTCCTTCATCCTCTGTTATTTGAGATGAAACTTGAAAGCCTGAGACCTTTGTAGGTTGTGCCTGGGCAGCTATGGATTTCTTGATTTTTTCTTACAGACTGATGTGTGTTGCAGGAATTGTTTTGAAAAACCCCATTCCCAGGCTAAAGTTGAAGTCTGTGTCCTGTGTACAGCTTCATGTTGTGCTGATATTGTTGGCTGAATGTTTTATTTTGGTCAACAGTTGTCATGGCAAGTTTATCATGCCAGTTCTGCAATCTCAGACCTGCCAGCCATGAGAACAGGACCTGCAACATCCCAAGCCAGCAGATTCCCCTGTTTGCCCGTGTCTAGGTGCTGTGTGGTGACACCAGTTTGCATTCAGTGAATTTAATGGTTCCATTTAATTAGGACTTGATTGGAGAAGTAATGGATTAAAAGGTATCTGCCATAATCATAGAATCACAGAATCATTTTGGTTGGAAAAGACCTTTAAATTCATCGAGTCCAACCATTAACCCAGCACTGCCAAGGCCACCACTGCCCCATGTCCCTCAGCACCACATCTCCACAGCTTTGGAATCCCTCCAGGGATGGGGCAGCCTGGGCCAGGGCCTGACAACCCTTTCAGGGAAGAAATACTCAATATTCCTAATGTAATACTCCACTGACACAACTTGAACCTCATTCCTCTCATTCTGTTTCTGGTTATTTGGGAGAAGAGACCAAGTGCAGAGACAAAAAAATCTTTAAAAATGGAAAAATAGCAGAAATTCATACTGTTGTTTTATTTTTTTAATGGACTGTGCTCTTAGTCTTCAAAATCATGCTCATCTTTAAGAATACTTTGCACACCAAGGCAAACCTTGTATCTTTTGAAGTGTGGTAGTATCCAGAAGGGTGGCAGAACTGGCTCCCTGCACCTCCATGGTGTAGAAGGTTCCCTTGCAGAGTTACAACTATTCCCCCCAAACTCTGGGTGAGCCAGAGAGGAGGGCCAGGCATGGATGGATCCCAGGATCCAGTTAGAGCAATGTACATCTGGATCTAAATTTTCCCAGGCTGGTTTGGAGCCATGGGACACAAAGGGGCCATGTAATATTGCAGTAAACAGAGCTTCATGTAATGGGGGAATCTAATCTCTGATCTCATCTCAGCTCTGAATGCATTTTTCCATATTTTTGATGTATACGAATTCCTCAGCTTTGCTCTCTTTTTATCTCCCTGCCAGTCAGCAGAGTAAATTTGTAGAGGACAGATGAAGAACTGTTCTGCCTTTAAGGTCAGGCCTTCCCTTTTGATGTTTGGTCAGCAGGAGGAGAATGTCTTTCATTGGAGACCTTGATACAAATGGATCTGCATTAAGAAACAAAACTGTGTTGCTGGTTTCAGTGTGGTCCCTAAGGCCACATGATGAAATCATGCAGTAAGCTCTGTACAATTTAAGGTTTTCAGGAATGCTGCAGAGAATTTTAGGGTTGCAGTGCCAGCATTACAGCAAGTGCACTGCAGGGCTAGACTGAATGTGCTCACAGCTCTGCAGGTCTTGCTTTACTGTCTGTTTTAAAAGAGCCTGAGACAACAGGTAGGGACTTAAGGGTTGGATTGAGGTTTGTGATCCACTTCTTAAGTAGGTCCATGTCTGTGTACTTTTCAAGCACATGTCCTGAAACAGATGGTTTGTGTCCTCTCCTTTTTTTTGTCTGAACCTTGCTGGACCTTGCTGGCCTAAGCTCAGGCTCACAGCTTCACATCTGCCACATCTTCTCTTGCACTGCTGCCTGTCAGAGGGAGCACTGCAGTTTGCATCTTCAAGGGCATGTGGCATTACCCAACACGTGTCATCCTTGGCCTTGGCAAATTTTAAATTATAAATCTACAGCCTTGTGCTGCTGTTGCTTGAAAGCTTCTTTGGCCTTAATTCAGTATCCTTCATCTTGTCACAAATCATTCTGCTGTTGGTGCTGCTAGGGTCTCTCTGGCCTCTCTCAGCAGTCACTGTCCTTCCAGGTCACTGTTGCAGTAATTCATTTGGGTTCATTCATCTCTGCAAGGTGAAAGCTGGCTGAACAGACAGGCACGTTAGGCTAAATAATAATACCAAGGTACTAGGGAGTGCTTTCCATTCAGAGGGTCTAAGCCTTTTCCAGAGGAAGTTGCTATTTTTTGAGTGGATTGTGAGCCTGAGGCCAATGCCCTCTCAGTGGCACTTGGGTGCAGAGGCAATCAGGCACAGACACTCAGGTGTTGCCAGTCAGGAGGAGGAAGGCAGGAGCTCCTGTTCAGCCCACCTGTGCCCAGTTAGGGCTGGTCCCAACTGCACATGAGCAGAACTGGGGGATCAATAAAAGGTGAGCTTGAGAAGAAGCTGATCAGCCTGAGGAAGAGGAGAGTCGACTCCAGAGCGTCAGCACCGAGACAGACTGACTGATCCTAAGGGCAACTTTCAGAGTGCTGTTCTTGCACCTTGGCAAGAGCAACAACAACAAAAAAATGGGAGAAGGTGGGGGTGAGCTCCTGTTAGCACAGTGGTTGCACGTCTGACTCCAGTTCAGGAGGCTGTGTGTTCAGATCATGTTGGAGCAGCACCAAACAACGGGGTGAGCTCCTGTTAGTGCAGCATCAGGAGTGATCCCCGCTCACTTCTCAAGCTCACCTTTTATTGGTCCCCCAGGTGGCTTAACAGGAGCTCCTGCCTTCCTCCTCCTGACTGGCAACACCTGATTGTCTGTACCTGATTGCCTCTACACTTGGGATGGAGCTTGGGATGACACCCACCCCTCCACACTGCTCTGGTTGTGCTTCTCCTTGTATTTACATCTCCCAACACACATATCCCAGATGGTCCCTGTGCTGCCTTCCCTTATTTCTTCCAGAAGAAAAGAAGGAATTGTGCCCTTTTCTCCAGCCCATATCCTCCATGGTTTCAGTCAGATCTGTGCTATCCCGTGGCTTTTCTGGCTCTGCATTTCTCCCCAGTTATTGTTCCAGAGGCGGAAAAACATGCTGGAAGAGTTTTCTCCTTTTTTATTTGATGTTCTTTGCTTGTCTCTGCAAAGCCATTTAGATAAGGGGATTTATCAAGCTTGAACTAATTAACCCTGGATGCAGGAAGTCAGAATGGAGTGTTCCAGCTGTGAAATCCTCAGACTTACCCTGAAGCACACATGGGCCTGAAGGAATTTCACATCTCTTTTCCCTTATCAGCAAATCACTGTGGTGAGCTTTTGCTGTTGCCTTGCTGGACTTTTGCTGCTGTGCCACCAGGGTGGTTTGTTGGCAGGGCTGCTCAGTAACCCAGCAGTATTGTGGGCAGCACCGGGTGCCTCTGCTGCCATTTCAAGGTTCCTGTTGAGGATTTTTTCCTATATTGAGAAAGAGAGTTGATTTTGAAAGAAATCCAGTAATTTTGCCCATAGGAGTATGCTTTAGAAGTTGTTGCCAATCACTTTCTCAGTGCAGAATTGGCAAGCTGAAGAATGACTTCACAAAAAAAAGGGAGGGAAGTGGCTACCTGAAAGGTCAAAACAAGGAAAAAAATTATTACTTAGTTGACTGCACAGGGAGTTGGTGCCTTCAGAGCCTTCTCTCCCTCGTTTCATGTTGCCATAGGTCTAGTGACTGTTAAAGAGAAGAGCTCTCCAAGACCAAGTCTGAAAATCCTGGTTTGTTTTTTTCGGTGTTCCCTGCCTGTGCTTGGTGGTGTCAGACTGCCTGGGAAGTGCAGCAGGACTCAGATCCCAAATATGTCCTGCCAGGGTTAAAGAGAGATCCAGAGAGAGATGAAACTCTGATCCAAAAGGGAGACCTCCGTGACACACATCTGGAAACAGTGAAAAATACAAAAGCTTTCAACTTAATCCAAGCCAGAGAAGAGAAATAACCTCGTGCCTACCTCGAAGTGCCAATCTCTTGTCAGCACTAGGGGAGCTGGAGTGCTGATTCACATGGGAATCCTCCTACTGTCAGGCTGTGAAACTATTTCCCTCCTACAGCAGGGACTGAAGAGGTGGGAGGGAGAGATGTCATTTAATCTTATGAAGATCAGTCACACTTTCATCCTTGTGAAGAATTACAGTTCCAGATTTAATATGTCCTGTTGGCACCAAACCATTTGAAAGTGTCTCTTAGTCTATTGGAAGGTCAGAAGTGTGGGTAATTAGTCCCCTGGTAATTCAGCACAGACCTTTCCCTTGAAGGACAAGACCTCTGATAAAAGCACATGATTGCAAGGCAGGAGGTGATAAACTCTAATGGTGATGTTCCCTGCAGAGGATGCATCATTTCTGTGTGTCTGCTCTCAGGCTGCTGGGAGAATAACACAGTCTTATCTTTAAGGAGTGGAGTCAGCATCGTTCTGTTAACATCTGTGAAGTTTGCAGACATATTTCATGGTACATTTTTTTTGCCAGGATTACGTGCTTAGGTTATTTTTTTCCTTTCTCCCCTGTGTATTGCTGGGTGAGCAGAGCTGCTTGCTTCTTTGTGAACCAGACTGGGGAAATAGAAATCGTATGAGTTAAGAGAGGAAAAAAAAAAAAAAAGATAGGAACACTTTTGATATGATTATTTCAAGGTGGATTGGTTCCCTGGGCCATCTGTAGGGCAGATGCTCAAGTAGCTTGTTCCAGCACATGTGAGGCAAGGCAGGTATTGGCAGGGAGGGGACATGGAGTAAGTGACACCTTCAGCTGCTACCACAGTCAAGAGCATGTTGTTGAACCAGGCCCAGGTGCTTTTGGCCTTGTGTGGGTTGACACTGGAGAGAAAGGCTCCATATCACCAGTTCATGCTCTCTCTGCTTTCCCTGAAAGGAAAGCTTGAAGCCAGTGTAACTTCAGTCCATGTTCATTATGATTTTTACTGTTTTTTCCAGATTGCCCGACAGGAAGGAAGAGTCATTTTAACCTCTGGACTCCCATATCAGACTGTAAGTGTTCAGAGCTTCTGGCATTTTTCTGGCATTGTATCATTGCGTGGTCTGAGATGTGCAGTCTAGAGAAGAGGAAAAGTCAGATGTGAATGCAATAGCTGGCCTGGCTTTTTCATGTTTTCTACTCTTAAAACAACATTAAGGGTCTTGAGAGGTTTGCTGTTCTCAATGACCAAAGCTCAGGGTGAAATTTTGTTTCTGTACACAGTCCTGCATCAGCAGGGAGAGCAATTACACTGCTTGGGGGATGGGAGGTGGAAATCAAGCCAAGCAATCCAGAACAAAGTGTTTCTGTTTGGCCTCACTGGCAGGTGGAAGGCAGCTCAGTTCCTATGTTTTTTGTCACAAAGCTTGGTGCTTGCTGACTGGCTCCACACTGACATACACTGACATTTCAATACTTAAAGACATTCCTGCAGCCTTGGAAGGGAGAGAATGGCAGCCAGGAAGCAATGGGTCCTGATAGTAGCTGTAGAGGTTTTGTGTTCCTACAGATATACAAAGAAACCAAAGCAGAAATCAACCTTAGCCTCATCCAGGTTCCTTGAGCCTGCAGCTGATGCAATAGGCAATTCAGCATCCAGCATAATCTTATTTGGCCAAGCTTTGACTACAAAGTACTGTGTAAGAATTGCAAAAGGGAAAGAACTGCTTCCCAGTGTACAGCACTGTCCTGGGAAATGTCTGCTTCCCTTTGTGTCCTTGCCTTTGTCTGCCCGTGGCAAGGACAGGATGGCTCTGCCAGGCTCCTAGGTGTGTAGGTGGTCCCATCCCACTGTGAGTACTCAGCATGTTCATAAAGATGTGTCTGCAGCTTCCCAGTGCTTGTTCCCAGGTACAAATGTTTCTGCTGAATGCATAACAAACATCAGGGGACTGCATCAGCCACTTCCAATTCCTTGACCATCAGTCCACTCCGTGTGGAACAGTGTATAAAAACTGTCATTTCCATCATTCTGTTTTTGCATACTTGTGTGTTATCTGGCCAGGTTTCATGTGAAAACTTGTATTAATTCAGTTTCCTCTCATTACCTCTGTCAGCACCACACTACCAAATGATAAGTAGAAACGGATTTTGGCAATAATTTTTCATATATACAAATATATAAAACCTGCAGTGTTTCAGTAGCCTCAGAGCTATTGCACCAGTAGCTAAATTTTAATTTATTAATTGTCTTTGTTAGATCAAAATTTCAACTGTAAACACATGCTAAGTCCTGATGTTATTTGTAGTTCAAACCAAACCAAGTATACTGGAAAAACAACATGGCCCAAGATGCACAGAGTGCCTCACTTCTTCTCTTCTCGGTTTATGACTTGTCTTTTGAAGCTGCAGTCCCAAGTAGCAGAAGGAAGGTGTTTCTCTGTGAACTGCTCAGAAAAGGCAAAAGAACAGGCCCTTCAGGTTCTGAAGTACTTCAACGTTCAAGTGTCCCTGGCAGATATCTTCAGCCGCTGCCAGGTAGGACGAGTTTGAGTTAAATTTCATCTTCCTCCTGGGGTCGTGCCCAGCAGGCTCGGGTCTTGCACTTTTTGGGTCATGCATTAAGCGTCTTCTACTTAGTTCCCAAGATTTCTTCTTGAGCTCTGGCAACAGCTTGCAGAGCTGTGAGGAGTTCAGAGTGTGTGAACATCCGTTGGAAGTGTTGATGACTAAGTCAGGAGAGCAGAGACACCCCCTCTGCAGCTTTGCGAGAAACTCGGCTGTTTTTCTGATTTTTGGTACTTGGCATGTGTTTTGGCATTGACTGTCCTGGTTATATTCTCTTTGTTCCTGTGTTCTGTCTAGGGCACATGCTGGTTTAATTGCAAACCATGTTTAATTATGGCTCTGTGATTCTGATAACACTTAATTACTTTAATAGGAGGAATTTTTTTAGGACTGGATTTATTTTTTTCCAGAAGCTATTAGGTTAATTCATGTCCGTGCTAGTTGATGACTCCTGATTGTGTTTGGCACTGGATATCTGTGGATTGTTATTAAGAAGAAATTTTAATTGTGTTAGCTCAAATCTCCATCTCTTCCAATTTCACCCTTGTATTTGTTACAGTAACACGCTGAAACCTATCCCTTCAAAAATGGTAATGTAAACCACCTTGCGACTTCAACAGCTCTCATCTTATCATTGTTTAAAGAAAGAAAAAGAAGAAACTGCAAATCTGGCTATAAATTAGGAATAAACAGGCCAGCTGAACTCTGCAGTGAAGTCTGGCTCGGTGCCTTTTGGTAGAGCTCACGGGGTCTCTTGGCTGGGAGGAACTGCACAAGTGCTGTGGGAATAGCAGTGACTTCTGGGCAGACACACCAGAGAGCAGTTTCTAGACCTCTGCTTGTATCTGGTGTTGGTTGTTGAAATTGTATCTGCAACTTGCAGAGAAAATGAGAGTTGTCCAGCTGTGCAGGTTGTCTGTAGGAGGAGAATGACGTAACACCATGCAGACTGGAGTGACAAAGTATGGGTTGATCTTACTTCAGGATAGATGTACATTTTCAGATATAAGATATTGCGTCCAGTCTTGTGGTTTTATTGTTTTGAGAACAGAACAGTTTTTATATAGTAAGTAGCATCCTGGCCTCTTTGCCGTTTAAAAAAAAAAATCCTTAAAAAACCTGGTGGATTCTCTGATTCCCTGAGATCCCATAAAACAGCAGTACTCTTCCTGATGGTTGTTGAAATACCAGCAGAATGAGCACATACAAGAAACCATGCTGCAGAAATCTCTGTGGTGTTTGTAATGAGTGCAGGAGACTGTGGCATACGATACAAAATGACCCCTTGCCCAGGAGCTGGAGTCTGGGACTGTTTAACTACATGGCTTTTTAGTACGTGCTGTCTTAGTTTACAATATAAATAGGGGTAATCAATCTGGCTAGGAATATATACTAAGTGTTCCCTTACTTCCAGGAGAAATGCCTTCCCTGTAAATTGTGGTGGTGGAACAGCTGCATGTTTTATACGACGAGGCATGGGAAGATGCTGTTATTTGTCAAGCTGCTCTGTGTTCTGAATCATGTATTTACCTACATTTCAGGCTTTGGCATTCTAGAGCTGATTTGGTTCAGCTGTCCTCTACAGACTGTTGGGAGTTCTGCTGACACGTTGCTGTTTTCTCCAGGAGAATCCGAGCTCTCCCAGCTGCGCGTGTCCGGCAGCCGCCCCGAGGGTCCCGGGAATTCTGGGGCTCCAGTCAGGACCTCTGTGAGGGGCAGAGGGATGGGAGCACCCTGGGAAGGGGCATAGGGCAGAACTGCTGGCTATTGGCTGGGAAAAATGGCAATTTCTGCTTTCAGAAGGTTGCTCTGGGGTCACTGGGGCCAGCAGAGACCTCAGCACTTGTTTGGTGAGTTCTCTCGAAAGCATCCTCGTTCTCTGCAATCCTAATTGGTCTTAATTAGGGTGGAGGCCAGATCCTGAAACTGCTGAGCTGTGCCTGCCTCTCCTGGTCTGTAACTGGGTGACAGACCTCAGGTCTCCCAAACTGCTTGGACGTCTGCCACCTTCTTGCAGAAATGTGCATTGCCAATGGGCCATGGAATGTTTGGCTGTCCCTGGATGGCATCCTCCAAAAAACCCCCAAGTGCTGCTGCCTACGTGCTGGGCCAGAGGAGGAGCCTGGAAATAGCCATTCCTAACCTGGGCCACTCTCCTGCCTGTCCCCAGAGCTCTGCTGGTGGGTGTCTGAAGGACAGTCCTGTTGTGCTGGAGATGGATTATCCCCCTGATCATCCCTTGCAGATAAGGGATTTTTCTGTGTGTCACAGGAAGCAATGTGGCATCCTGCCTGACTCTCCCTGTCTGGTTGGAGCCAGGGCTTGTTTTGTCTCTTGGGCTTCTACTCTGTAAATGATGTGAGTGAGTATGTCAGCAAATATTGTTGCTGTAACAATTAATGCGTGTAGTGCAGAGCAGATGGTAAAAATAGGTCCCAATTCAATGTTGTACCCAAGATTCCTGTAAAATATGTTTCCTCTGTCAGCTCCCTCGGCAGGGATGGACTGTCTCTCTTCTGCAGATAGAAAGAATGGGCTTGCTTTGTAACCCTGCCAAAATACTGCTTTTTCTTTTGAAACAATAGCAAATACCCATTACCTCTGTCTGACTTTGAGCAGCAAGTGGATGGAGAATTTCACCCACAGGTTTCGTGGCATTTCTGCTTTCTGTTGTGCTGGGCTTTGGCTTGGTTGCTCTTGTTAGAGGCTCCAGAAATGGAGACTGCTCCTGGCTGCATCAGTTGTGGCCTGCCAAGGATGAGCTTCTCATTGCATCTGCCTTCCAAGTGCTGCATCTTAAGGACTTCTGCTTGTGGAGAAGCTGCCTGGGGACAGTAGCTTTAGCCAGGCCTGGTGTTGCCTTTGGGAAGAGCACATTAAGGGAGATGAGTGAAAATAAGATTAATTCTGTCTTTCGGTGACATTGGAAAAAACACCAAGAAGCCTTAAATTTGATAGCTTTAAAATATTTGAAATAAACCCTTTCCCTCCATTTGAAATGCAACTGTCTTTTGTCTGTCACCTCTAACACATTTGTATAACTTGTATACAGCTTTTCTTCTTTTCAGGAATCCAAAATAGCTCATTCAGAAAGGGGTTATGTGGAGTACGTGCGGGAAGGTACGTGATAAATTCAGCACATTGGTCCCTCACACTGATGAGGAAGATCTTTGTGGAGTTGCCAGGGCCTGTTGTGAGTAGCCTTGGGGTCAGCAAGCAAACTGGTTTGAGTGGAAGGTCAGAGATCCTCTGCTCTTTACAGCTTGGAGGAAGTTATAATGCAGAACTTGCATTTAAGAAAGAAAAAACCAAAGTCTGCTAAAGAAAGTGACCTACTGGGTGGCTACAGTTATGGATACAAACACCTGACAGCTGGCTCACTTATAGGGTGGGTGTGAAATTTGGCTCCTCTCACAGGCTGGTCCATTCAAGGAGGTTATCTCCCACCCCTCTGGTGCCACAGCCACCCTCTCAGCCGTGGTACCCCTGCATGGGGCACATCTCCCTGCTCTGCCACCTGGGCTTGGCCTGGCTGCACAGCAAGAGGACATTCCAGTCTCCTAAAGAAACTCTTGAAAACAGACATGTTTTGGCAGGATGAGAGGCTTGGCTTTTTGCATCTTGCTTTTCTGAGCCAACTGATTGAAGATCCCTCTGAAGCAAGTCTGGAGTGCAGGGACTGGCCAGGTGCATGATGCCTCTCCCTGCTACTCTCCTCAGGGAGCCCTGGGTACCCAGGACATCTTGCTCTCTTTCTCTAAGGTATGGTGTTTGGCCTAGCCAACTTCTTGACAGTGAAAAAAGGCTTTTGTCAAAGAAGATAAATTCATCTGAGGGGTCGTGAGTAATGCTGCTCCATGCAGCCCTGACAGGGTGAAGGTACAGTCTGGATGGTGAGAAAACCAGGAGATAAAGAGTGCAGGTTGTTAGCTTGAAATCTTTACATCACAAGTGTTTGTCATGATGGCTTGAAGGGAAAGCAGTGTGTTTGGTGTTGTACGGGGCTGCTGGTAAATTGCTCTTGCTAAAGAAGAACCTTGTTGTTAAAGGTTTATAACTCTGCTGTAAAATCCTTGCTGGTTTGAGGCTCTGCAGACGGTTTTGGTGCCAGGAGGACCCGTCCATCTTCTGGAAAGCTGACTTGTGCTTTACTTGAGAGCATAGTTGCTGCTCAGCTCTATTTTGAGTCCAAAACCTTGCTTGTGTACAAGGGAAGGAGTGAGATGGGGGCCTGGGCCCTGCAGTGTGGCTGTGCCACCTCCTTTTCTCCCCTGGACTTCTCTTGCCTTTCCCACCTTCTGTTTGCCTTGACCCTTTAGCCTTTAAGCTGTCCAGGGCAAGGACTCTGAACAATACCTAATATGATGGGGGTTGGTCCCAGGTGAGATTTTGTGTCTTACCTGCAAGAAAAAGTGATTGCAATTATACCCCCTGCAAAAATAAATGTGCAGGGGGGGAAAAAAAAAAACAACAAACAAAAAAACCACCCAGGCTCCAGCTGCACTTTCTGCAGCTGAACAGCCCTGCATTTATTATAGGATTATCTGCAAATCCAAATAGGTTGTCTCTTTCACTTCACTGAATGCTCTGATCCTAAATAAGCAAATTACATCACCTATTCTGATGTCCTGTTTAACTTATGACCTCAGCCTGAGTGCTGCAGGATGTGAGAGATAGCTGCTTTATTTCATTGTCTGGAGATCTGATATCTTCCCCCCCCCTTCCCTGCTCTTTCAGTTTCAAAGCTGCTCAACCCAGTCTTTTAGAAAGGTGTTAGCATGGGATTAGGAGTAGGTGGAGGGGGGGGGGAAGAGAGGAAACCACCTTTTTTTTTTTTAAATTAGGTGCAAAAGTGTTCTAACAGTTGCAGCAAATGTTTCTGGTTTTTTGTGGTTAAGGTAACGAATTTCATCGCTGCAAAGCTCATCATGTGCAAGCTGATTTACGCAGAGGGAGCCCAGTATGAAGCAATCCATTTAGCAGGGACAAAGAAAAAGGCCTTATGATTAGATGAAAAACCTTGTGCTTGGGGCACTTTGCAAGAACCTTTGAAGCCAGCCTGGGAACTCCGGCAATATTAGTCGATAATTAGTAATATAGATCCCTCAAGCTGTCTTTTAGGTTGAAAATGTGAATGTCTCTCATGAGCTTCTGTCACACCAATCTGATCAGCAGGCTTTTCTCTTCCTTTTATGTGGATTGCTCCGTCAGTCCGGATGATGATGAGAACTGCCAGACATCATCTTTCTCACTGACTTGTGGGCTGAGCAGCTATCTCCCTGCCCTAGCGTGTCATGGAAGTGGGACCAGTTTTGTTTTGTGGTCACTTTTCCTGGTCTGACCAACAGTCATCTTACTATTTTAAATGTACCACTTGTCCTTCCCCGTGAACAGTAAAAAAACCAGTAAAATTTAAAGGCTGTGTATTTTGTAAAGTGTTTCTGCCCTCAGCAGATAGAGAGGGGTTTGTCTCAGGAGTTACTTAGGACAAAAAGCATCTACAACTGAAATGGGGCTGAGGGGATCATCAAAGGATTTTGAAAATGTCAGTTCTTGAAGCTCGTGTTTTATTTTTTGAGATGCCCTCCACTGACATAACACTGTGTCCCTGGTTACTTCCCTTTGGCCCTGAAATCTGGCTGGGAAGGGCCCTGTCACCATCTCAGTGAAGAATTAAGCAGGGTCATGTGTGCTGGATTTTGTCAGCTTGGGAATGCTGAGAAAGAGAGTATTGTTTTGAAACCCTGTGTGGTTTAATAAAAGGTTCATCCATAGGATGCAATTTGTCAGTGGCTACAGGTCAGGAAAACCTGTGATTAACAGCATCTGTGGTTTCCCCAGATGTGAGGTAGCTGTTTGCTCCTCAACAGCCCTTAACCCAAACCAAAAACTCAGCCCTGTGCCTACCCACTTGGTAGGCTGTGATTTCTTCCTTCAGCCTGTGATTGTACAGCACAAAGGGTAAGGCCTTCATCATCTTTTTGTTTATCCTGGGCTTGGCAATTTAGATGTAATCTGCAACTTGTGCTGCTGAGGCTCTGGCCAGGAAGCACAGATGGTATTATTCTACCTCTACAGACATTGTTGAGGGAGTGAATTGACCTCAAAAGGTGCTTGTCCTGGGCTGGTCTGAATGTGAGCACTCAGTGGTGAACGCACCCAGCCCTGGTGCTGCCGCCCTCCACATCCTGCCATCCCATCCACAGGGATGCAGCTCTCCTCACTTGGAGAGGCTCTACATGACCATCCTTAAATAGCAAAATGGTTGGAGATGATTTATTGTGGCAAATTGTGCTCCTTTCTGGTTTCCAGTTGAGGGTTTTGGTGATCTCTGAGGCTGTATAAACCATGGTGAGACGCTGGTGCCGTGCAGGTCCATGGGGAAGCTCTGAGCAGGAGGGTGGGCAGCACACTGCCTGTACCAGCTCCACCCTGGGACAGACTGGAGGGTCACCAGCACCACACACAAGTGCATGGGGCATCAATATTCCCAGCCTATAGCTCTGCTGTCCATGTAAAGCTCAGAGCCCCCCAAAAAAGGGTTTGACTGGGCCCTAATTCTCAGCAGCGAGCCCAGTCAGTGCTGCCTGGTTCCCACAGACTGTACACTTCCCTGCCAAGATTTCAGTATCTTCAGAAATTCAGTGGAGCATGAAGGTCACAGCAAGGGAAGAATGACAGCCTGAGACTTTTTTTTTCCCCTTTCACCAGCTCGGAGCAGACTGTTGTCTCTCCAGCATGTTGACTGTTTCCATAGGGTTAGCATGAAGTTTCTGTTTTACACAGAGCAGTGGAAGTCAGATATGGGAATGCAGCAGATCAGCTGTGTTTCTTCCAGGAAGACAGTCTCATGTTGCAGACTTTCTTTTTCAGTGCCTGCAAAAGCTTCATTTCCAGTGACATTTCCTTCACGGATCTTTGTCTTTAGGTTCTTTTTGTGCATGTTTGTGAGAGGCTGTACCCAAGGTTTCAGTTTGTATATTTATTTCCCTTCTCTTATTTTTGCTTGCAAAGCTGCAGACAGATATTAAACTTCAGGGGGGCAAATGCTCTTCATCTTTCACAGTGCTATATATTACAGTGCTCAAAATGGTGATGCCAAATTAGCCATTAGAGGTCAAACCTCAGCTGAGAGCAAATGTTTTCTTTGAAGAAGCCATCCTTATGCCTGGGAACCAGTTTTGTTGCTCTGTGCTAAATGTAAGAAAGGTATGACTGTGTTTTTTTCCTGGAGGGCAACACTAGCTGGAAAAATGCTGGTTTTAGCCAGTGGAAGCAGCACAAGCAAATGATTGGCAGTGAAAACAGCACTTGTATTTAGGCCTGCATAGAAAAGAAGAGACAGTGTAGTGCAGAGTAAATGTCCTTTTATACAGTTCTGTGCAAGGTTTTTTCTTCCTTCCATGGGTTTGGCCAGCTCATGAAGTGCTGTGATGCAGTGATGCTGGTGCACTGGGAGAAAGTAATGAAAGGTCAGTGGGTGACAGTGATGGAGTGACTGTAAGGAGAGTGAAGAACTCTCTGGAGAAGGCAGTGACACAGCTACAACTCCCATGTGTCCCAAGGAAACCGTCCCCATGTTTTCTCTCAAATGTCGTGAGAAAACAAGAGATTTGTGGCCAATTTAAGTTCTGTTGGTTTCCAGTCCCCTGTGCCTCCTGAGGTCAGAGTTCAGTGTGTTGACTGTGTCAAGAAGTCAAAATTCCCATGTTTTATACACTGTGGAGTTTCTCCTCCTTTTTGACATTGGTGCCCTCATAATGCTCTTTGTTTGTGTGTCATGGTAAGGATGGGATGTCCAGCTCCTGGTGTTTGAATAACTGTATATTTTTACTGGTGGGTTCTCAGGGTGATAATCCTACACATAGACCAGCAGTACAATTAGAGAGTCTCCTTATTTGAGAAACTTTGTTCATTAAAGTTTAAATAATATCAAAGCTCTTGTTTTCACAATGGAGTTACCAGCTTCATTAATAGTTCAGGTGACATGAATTGCTTTGAACCCATCCAGAAGGCCTCCAGGCCTTCATTTTCTCTTTGCAGCTCAAGATGATTGAATACAGTATAACAGGAGCCTTTCTTCTGAACAGCTTGATGTGGGTCATCTTGTAGCACAGGTAGTATCACAGCAACGTTTTCCTTAATCCTGTGGTGAATCCTGCACAAAACCCTTATCCTGTTGTTGCAAGTGCAATGAAATCCTGGTACCTGCTTCAGGGGGAATGAACAATTTTGCAGTCATCCAAGATTGTTTTTGCCTGGGCAGCTGTTAATCCTGGCAGCAGACTTTTGTTCCTTAGAAGAATGTGTGGTCTCCAGGCATTTTTTAAGCTTTTGTTTGAGTCAGCATTGTACAACTGAGCTTCACTGTAGAATTTGCCAGGACTGTAGTTGCAGCATGTAACTTTCTATTGGCATAAAATGAACTATATATCTTTTTCATAGTATTAATTGTATGAAATGACACCTGGTGCCAACACTGCATATCTGTGGACCCCTGTAGGACCCCTGAGGGACAAGATTTCCTTCTTCATCTACTGCTGTGAAGTTGTTTTCAGCTAGTGATGAAGGTGGCAAGAAATACGTGTAAGGTTTAGGTTTTTCAAGATGACCTTCTCCCCGTAAGGTGCATGTGGTCTAAAGTACTTACTTGATGTAAGAAAAGGCCATTGGGGTTTGTGTAAACCCTTTCATCCAAGGGTCATACAGTGCTTCAGAAACTGAGACAGGTAAAGCAGTGTCCTGGGAGAAAGAGAAGCAGAAAGCTCTTAAATTAGTTTCTCAAATCATATACTGTATTATTCTTGAAGAAGATTCTATTTTGTGGTTATCTTGATGAAATTAAGCTGTCTTGCATGCTGTAAGCCCAAGGTAGGATTCTGCTGAGCTGGGCATGGATGCTGTCATTGGGTCAATCATTTGTAAGAGGCTCAGGATAAATTTTTCTTCTCTCTGCCCCAAGAAGGCAATAGTAAATCTTTGGTAGAGAGAAGGTTTTTATAATGAGCTTATCTGAGAGCGTGATAATCTGGAACAGTCTCCCAACTTTTTCTTCCAGAGGGCAGCCCAGTGCCCTCCAGTTTCCTGACACCAGGAATGGTAGCTTAGAGGGAGAAAGGGCAGCATGTAGAATTTTGGCAAAGGTAGAAAATGTAACGTTCAGAGCATGTTTCTTGTGTCTCTTTGTGTTTTCTCTGGACAAGTGGATTTAGATGATCTACCTGTCTTAATGCAAGATGCAGAGTCTGAGCTGATCATCCTTTAATTCAGTGCTTTAATTCAGTGCTTTGTGGTCACAAGGGACTGCAGGAGAAAGGTACATGTCAGGTGTACCCATGGCATGGACTTCACCTAAGGCAGCCCAGTTCTGGGGCATGGCAGTGAGTGTGGGTGTCCTACAGAGGTTTGGGCAGGCCACCCATTGCTGCAGCTGTTAGGGTTTTAGTTTGACAGTCTAATTTCATGGACTTTAAAGAAGGGGAGATCACAGAGCTCAGTCCTGCAGGAGGAAACGACTTGGACTTGGTGGTTAGAGAGAAGGAAGCTGGTGACAGAGGAGTCAGAGGAGGAACATGGTCCCCTACAAACAAGGTCATGTGAATGGCTGTTTGGTGACAGGATAGAGTGACTGATGCGCAGGGATAATAGGTCACTGGGGAGTCAGACTGAAAGTTGAAGCCTCTCAAAATATGTGGGACACTGAGGAAAAGAAAGTTTAAAAAGACATCAAACCAGACAGCTTCTTGCACACCATCCTGCCTTGCCTATTTCCCTTGCCTTGTTTTTGCACACTCCAGTTTCTGACCATATAAATGTGTTGGGCACTAAGTTGTTCACATAGGATTCAGCCTTCTTTCCCAGGAGTGAACCCATCCCACAGCCAGGACCAGCCCCTCCTCGCCCTGCCCAGCCTTCCCTCCTGCTTCCTGCTGCACTTGGGCCCTTCCTCCCCTGAGCGGGGCCTTCCCTGGATCAGCCACATTTGGTGGCATTTACTGGAGGGCTCAGATTACCCCAGTGAAAATAATCGGTTATGCAAAGTTACGCTGTTTAGATTGGGTTTCTTCTGTGTGGCCAGTGAGGTGTGAAAGTCAATCTGCTCCACAAACCCCGAGGGCACTTTCTCTCTGCTGACTTGATATGATAGCTTTGGGGTTTGGCTGTCGGGAAGGGGGAAAAACTGGCCCTGGGTTTGGTTCAAAGGGACACAAACCAGCAGTGGTTGGGGTGGGACTGGCACAGCACTGCTGAATCCAACGGGGCTGAGCCACAGCAGACGGGGCACACAGAGAGGGTGTGAGGTTTGGATCTTGCTGGGCTTCCAGAGTCCTTTGGTCATCTCCACCAGGAGAAGGCTGGTGAGGGCAGGACGTGGTTTCCAACCAAATATTCCTGTTCATGGTATTACCCGTGCCCTTGTGTTCACGGGCTCATCATCATGGCCCACACAGTAAGCAGCCATGTAATTAGTAAATCCTTAGGGTTAGGAGAAGGACTTGCTGCAGCAGGAGTGTTTCATGATGTCCATCTTGGACTTTTTATGATTGTCTTCCTTTGCTTCCCGACAGAACCACAGATTTGGAGTTCTGAGTGCAGAAAGTCCCGTTGCAGCAACAGTCCCTCCCGTCTGCCAGCCCTGGTTTCCCTGTCATTCCTGCATGGAGAGACATGGGCTTACTCCCACTTTGAGCTGGTTTATCACCCACTGGGCAGGCTGTGGGAAACCAAGGGCTTGGGGCTGAATCCCTGGCCTAAGGTGCCAGTATGGCACTGGAGCATCTGTCTGCAAGGTGACAGCAAGGACACGTAGTAGGCACTGTAAGGGACTGCCAGCTGGCTGTTGAGTTTTAGAAGCACTGAAGAGATACACAGAGATACTCAGCATGAGGGATGGTCCAAGAGCTGCTGTCCTGGCCAGGTAGCACAAACCCGGTGTGCTGGGAGCAGCACAGAAAAGCAGCACATGCATATTTAAATCAGCGTCGATTGATGCCGTCGCGGATCTGTGACTTACTGCAGCATCATTCATATTCAGCTTCAGTGCCAAAAACAATACTCGGCTGCTTTCTTGTTTCCTAATGAAAAATACCTCTTTAGGGTTTCTTTGAAGTCCCCGCCCCTGAAAATCCCACTACATTGTCATCATTGTTACTGTTAACAGCCCCTGCCAGTGCCGGGAGCCTTTCCTGACAGATAGCTCTGCGGGGGCTTCGGCCGAAGCTGCAATTCAGCTCTAGACTATAGACAGTTTTAAATGGCTAATGATGGGCCTCCCAGGGGATTTCTGCCAAACTCTCAAAGACCTCCCAGGTTTAAAAGTGGCAGGGTGTCCTTTTCCTGGGGCCAGCCGCAGGAGGAATGCACGCAGTCAGATTCTCCTACCTAAGCTCCATCAGCCTGGTTATTTTTTGCAGTTGCAAAGACTCATCCATGCGTATATAGCTGGTTGCTTAGCAGGAGAGAGATAGCTGTGTCAGTAGAGGACGTGGGATAAAGAGAGGCAAAAGGTTAGGTGGAAATTATCCCCGCTAGTTCGAGGCGTTATTGAATTTTAATATTGAAAATATTCTTTTTGTAAATCATGGAAAAAATATGAAAGGCCTTGAAAAATGAAGGGTCCTGTCAGAGGGATGGCAAGATTCATTCCCCACAGTGTGTAGTGGTGCTGCAGTGATATTTATGGGCTACTAATAAGAAAGTGAATGATGTCTAAATAAGCTGGACTCCTCTGTGCTATTTTCAGAGAAGAGGAAGGAAAAAACTTGAGAGGATCACTGAGGGTCTGTTGGAAATGGGACTGGGATGCCTGTGCCATGATTTCAGCAGTGGTTTAAGTAGGTGTAGCTGGATGCTGCTGAAGCTGTGCCTCTCCTCTACCCTACCCAGTGCCTCCCAGAGCCCCTCGTGTCCCAACACAAGTGCTTGTTTAACTGCAGGGTCACTGGATCAGGGAAGTGATCCCAGCTGAAATGGACCTGTCAGAAACAGATGGTTAATTTTCACCCAGCTCAGCTCCCCAGTCTGGTTGATCTGCAGCTGCCCAGATGTGCAGGAGGGCGGCAGGAAGACTCTGCCTCCAGTCCATCAGCATGGGCTTGCACTGGCCACAGCCCTCGGGAGCCCAGAGCTGGAAGAGCTCCCATGAGCAGCCCTGCACTGGTCAGTCCCTGACCAGTCTCAGGCCACATGGAAAGAATTTGGTTGGTGCTGTGCAATGTGCCAGGGAGGGTGGCCTGTCCCCCAGGGCTCTTGGCTCCAGAGATGAAGCCTCATCCTGTCTCATCTCCACCCTGTAAATATCCATTAATTTGGGGCCCTTCTGGCAGTTCACAATGTGTTTTGGTTCATATTTGATTTTTGGCTTCATATATGAAGTGCACAGTCAGGTGGGCAATTACTCCTGTGTGAAGAGCAGCTGTACCATTTTGATCAGATCATAGCTGCCGTGCACCTTGGTGCAGTTTTGCATCATGGTTGGATACAGTTCACAGCTTCTGAGTGTGTATTGTAATTTATTCCTAGTGAAAAAGGCTCTTCTCAGTGATTAGCAAATGAATTTCCCAAACAACATGTAAGAGTTTGTTCATTGCTCGCAGCTGTGCTACCAAATGTGACTACATCTATCCTTCTGCCAGAGAAACAAAATTAATACATCTTCTTCATATTAACATAATTGCATTTTTTTATTGGGGGGAAAGCTGCCATCTCTTAAAGTGATGCTGTGCCTTTAACTGAGCTACTGTTGTACAGAGCAGTTGAAGCTTCATTTGGCCTGAATGAAAAACTTAATGCATGTTGCTGAAGAGAGGAAACTGGTGGTGGATGATTTACTTGGAATGCCCTACAGCAAGGAGGTTATAAATGAAGAGAGGAAGCACTAAGAGCCCTGAGATCTGAACCAGAGGAAATGCATGAAGCCTTGAAGTGACCTTATATAAATTCCTAATGATGAGACTTAGCTGAACTCATTTTTTTCCGGGGGTCGTAAAGATCAAAATAACAGCAGCCTTGAGATGCGAAGACCTCTAGAAAATGCCTAGGAATGTATGGTTGCACAGAGCTAAAAACCACCCCAGGCTGGTGTGCCCAGCAGCTGGGCACTGGGCCCAGTCTTGCTGTGGGAGCTGCAGTGCTCTGGGCACCCCAACTGAGGACACAGGGATGCTCTAGGTGTACCCCAGTCCTGCCTTCCATCCCTGTGTCCCCTGCCTTTGCTCTAACACTTATTTTAAACTCCAGGTTTCTGCACTGCTCCCCAGGAATCCTCCTGTGCTGGTGAAATGAGCTCATGTCCTCAGCCAGGATGTGGGGCTGTGCCCTTCTCCCTGAGTTTGGTTCCCAACTTGAAATAATTTGGGCATGTGTTCAGTGTGACAGTGCTGGAAGCTGATATGGGGACTGTCAAGAATGAATTCCTGTGCTGTGCCTGGAGCTTGAGATTGTTTTCCCTTGTGCTTGTGATTGGGCCTAGGACTCATTCTCCTCTTTTCTATTAATGGATTTGTGGTAACATGAAGAAATATTGATCTGGGAGAAACAAGTGGTGACTGCTGTGAAAAATGTTTGTCACTGATTCTGGTGCTGAAATTCTCTGGGCTGGTGTTTTCCTTGGTCTTGCTAAGTTAGGTACCCACATATCCTGAGTGTCTGTGAATCACCAGCCTCCCATGTTTCATTCAAAATGCCAGATTAACTGATTTATGTAGATCCATAAACAGCAGTACAGAGCAGGAGCCTCTGATCCAATGAGAAACTGCAAGGCTAATGAAGATGAAAAACCTCCCCTGTCCAGAGGAATCCAAACACAGCCTTATATATGAGTCTGTTGGCCCAAGTGCAGCTGTTTGTCTTTTCAGTAATCTGAAGCTGAAGCAGTACCCTGAGAAGCAAAGGGACAGTGACCATGTGGCAGAGGTCAGTTGTGCTCCTGCCTAAACCCAGCAGCTTCCCTGAGGTGGTGGTGACCGTGGTGGCATGGCACAGCCCAGCTTCCCAGCTCTGTCCCACCCAAAGACAGCAAGAAACTCGACGTCTTCCCTTCGGAGGGAAGCTGGAAAATCTTCTCTGTATTTAAAGTTCCCATGGCTGCAGTTTGCATTTGGCACACAGTTGGCCAGGGGGTTATCTGAGGTCATGTACTCAAATAGTTGTAGATAAAACAAGGGCCTGTTTGGATTGGAAGTCTCCAGAGGGCTTTTCCTTTGCGCGCGGGTAATGATATTGCAAGAGGACATCAGCCAAAATAAAGATTCAGCTCCGTATGCAGTAGCTCAGTAAAATAAAATGAGCAGTGGAAAAGAAAAAAAAAAAGAAGACTGTTTTCATTACGTTATTTTCTGAACTTGCAGTTGAGATGGAGGAATTCCAGCCAAGGAGAGGGAGTCCTGCAGCAAGGCGCCATCCAGGACTGGGCTTGCCATGCTGCTCTTCCAGGAAACTCCCCAGGGCTGGGGGGAGGCACTGCATTCCAGCTGGGATCCTGGGCTCACCTGTGGTGGCTGTGCCAGTGCCCCCACTGCAGTGTTGGTCCCTGCTCTGCAGAGCTGGTGGCAGGGCACAGGGACACTGCTGGGGGACTGCCCCAGCTCCTGCTGCTACCTCCAGCCTTGTAACTCCTGCTCCTCTGCAGGAGAAGTTTACTTCCACAGATCCCCACCAGTTGGGGCAGTTATAAGGAGTGAGAAGATAATGGGTTTTGGAATTTAATGAGAGAGTAAGATTCTGTTGGGCTTTTTTACAGGCCCTTAGGCTTTTATGGGAAACTATTTACTCACTTCTTAATGGAAGACTGCAGAGCAGAGCACATTTGGACAAGAAATGTGTTTCAGTACTTCTCCAAGCTGCCTTCAGAGAAAAGCACACGCCTGTAGCACTGGCTCTCTTCCTTGTTCACTGCCTGCTACAGTGATCTTCGGGGTTTAACAGCCCCCTGTTACAAAAATAATTGAAATGCAAAAGCAAAGTGACAAAGTTGGGAAGAAGATTACACCTTTGAGGGCTCTCTGTCTTCCTGTGGTGCACTGGGATGCTGTGGTGATAGATGCTGCTATAAAAGCATCACCCAGCAGGTAGTGTGAAAGTAAAGATGAGACAGGAATGAGGAGGAAAAGCTGGAGGAAAGGGTATTCACCACATATCACAACAGGCTTGGGGCACCGGGAAACTGCAGCAGAACTTTGTTCCTGGTGCCATGGTGTTCTGGTGAGAGGACAGGCAGACTGGGGTGGGTGTTGTTGCCCTCTCAGTCTGGAGCTGAGACTTTTTGTGTCAGGGAGCAGCTCCCCATCTTGCCCAGTCCCATTACTTGTGCTCTCAGGGGTAATATGAGGAATCCCTCTGCCCACCCCTGAAGTTCTCCTGGAGTGTGGCTGGCAAAGTCCTGCAGAGCTGCTGCCTCTCTGAGGTGTCTTTCAGGTGGCTTTGCAACAGGTGACACATAGGCTGTGTCGCCTTCAGCAGGAGCTGCTGTTTGAGAAGAGAGCATGTCCCACACCATGCAGGGTCACCCAGGTGTCTCAAGGACCTGCTGTGTGTCCTTGAGGCTTTCCCCTGAGAATAGGGAACATGCAAATTTACTAATATGTATTTCATCTCTGTATATCAGTTACTTAAAGAGAGTTTGCAGTTTTGTTACACTTGTTTATTGTGTAGGTTTGGGGATTGCTTGCTGAGGAACACCAGACATGAATGTTTTGTTGGTGGCTGGGGACAGGAGGAACCCAATTCCCACCAAGTTTAGTGGCTGAGAACGATACAGCCTCCATCAGCAAATCTTCATTAGAGGTCACTCAGGGTGCTCGTTGAAGTCTACAGGCGTCTGAAAGGTTGAATTCGTTGATCAGTTTCTTTCTTTCCCCCATCTGGGTGAAAACAACAGATAAATGGAGGTTTCTGGCACAGATTCTGCAGTTTACATCTTCACAATCCAGTTTCTCCTAGTGTATGCTTCAAATGTATATTCACATTCTTTCTGTGAAGCCAGTTTGTTAGTAGGGGAAGGAGTCATAAAAAGGTCACATATTCATCAAGATTCATTTTTAGAAAGGGAACAAGGCTGCATGCATTTCTCCTCAGAGCACTGGCCTTGCTTTTCTCCTTATAGGGAGTATTTTAATAATGGTAACACTGTAGTTTTTCAGTTTATGGAGATGTACAAGTGTTCCTGAAAAGCCTTCATGCAGACGATGCCATCAAGCTTTTTTCTCTCTCTGTACATCCTGCTTTTTGCACAGTGCATGTTACTACAGCCTTTCTGTATCTTGTAGACATGACGTGTTTAAGGTGCTTATGGTAGGCTTTTAGAACTTGTTTCCCATGACAAATTGCTAATTGAATACTTGAGGTCTATAATATTTCATTAAAAGCACTTTTGAGCTGCTGGGTTTCATTCTGAGCATGCTTGGAGATACTGGGAAAAAACGTGAGTCCTTCCTGACCAGAGGAAAAAAAACCAGGAAAGCTTGGAACTTGGATAGATCCTATGGTGACATATAGACATGTCTACAAATTACATTTTCTTCCTAGGTGGCCTAAGTGAAAATCTTCTTTGGGTGCCCATTAAAGAAGAGTGACTCAGTATCACTGCCCTGCTGTGGGCTGGGGGTTTGTAGGGTGGAGCTGGGTCCAGGCTGGCTGTATGGTCACACTGGTAAGGCAGTGCCTTCCAGCCCAGAGGTAGCCACAACAAATTAGTTTGAATTTTTTTTTGTTTTTTTTTTTTTTTTTGCAGGCATATGAGCTGACTTCCTAATTCTGTATTTTGTTAGGGCTTTGTGTCATGTGCCCACGCTGCCTTTGATCCCAGAGCAGAAGCTTTGCTGCTGGATTTGCTGTGTTGTCACACTGCAGCCTGTGTCTCTCATTTACCCCTCGTGGGCAATAATCCACAGAACCACATCTGAGTTTACCAGAATTGTTATTTTGGCTCAAAAGAAACTCGGGACTCGACAGAAATGCCCAGGGCCTGGTCTGCTGTGCACCAGCAAAACCAGGAGAACAAGGGAGACATTTGTCACCTGAAGAGTTGTTATGGTGTGGCCAGACACACACATCTGGCACTTTGGTGATGGTGACATTTAGCATTTTTTCCCCAGCAGTAGAACAAAAATAATCAGAAACACTTTGGAACAACAACTGCTTTATTGCCATTGTAGTGTGAGTGTGAGAGGGGGCTTGTCATCAGGGCAGCTGTGGAGCTAATTTGCTGAGACATTCAACTGCCTTTAAATCTCCACTAGAGAATTTTTGCATTTCAGGTCGTGGGTCACTTGTGCTAATTTGGCATTTCTTTGAGAGCAATTTACATTTTTCCTTCAGCACAAACACTTATCCTCTCTAATAATGAGGAGGCTCCTGTGCTTGGTTTTGGGGGTGGTGGTGAAAGTAGTTCAAATCTGAAGAGAGGCAGCTGTTCTCCTTGGCTCACCACTGTGATTCAGGCATTTGTTGAGCCTACAGAGGAAACACATTCTTAAATTCTGCATCAGGAAACCAGCTTTGAAGGCAGAAAAGTCGTGTGAATTTTCAGTGTTCCTCTAAGACCTATAATTTTTTAGAGTGCTGTGGATGCTGCAGGTTGTTTGTGGTGCAGGCTAGTGAGGCCCTCACAGGATTTACACCACAACACATTTAGCAGATTTTAATCTAACTTTACAGAGCTGAATCAGAAGTTATTGTGTGAGAAGGTAGGGTTGGGACATAGGGTAATTAGTGCCTCGAGATGTGCTCCTGACAGGAGAGCAGGGCCATGGGTTTGAGTGTGAACTGGCCAAGCAATGAGCTTTTGTCAATGCAATACAAGTAAGACTGTTGTTAAAGTAATTTAACATTAAATGCTTGAAGCAAGACTCAGATCCTGTCCTGTCCTGCCTGTCCTGGAGTTGGAAGAACAATGAGACAGTTGTCCCATAGCTTCTCAATGCTGGTGAGCTTGAAGGCTCTGGAGAGGTTGTTTACTGGTGAGTCCAGAAGGATCTTTTCATTTATTGCAGACCACAAAGGTGCCAAGACCTCCTAGAAAAGGACAGTGGTGCATGAGAGTGACTGTAAAGTCCATGAGAGCTCTTGCACAAGCAACAGGAAAAACAGAGGAACTAGGAAGTGGTGACCCAGCCTGCCTCTGAGGAGTCCTGGAGGGGTCATGGCCCTCAAGGCAGATGAACAAGGAGAGGAATGAGGGATTTCTATTAGAAAAGGAGATGGTGGAACTGAACCTGGACAGCTGAATAGTCTTTGCAGATTCCTCCATCTGTGCCAGCAAGCCTGGACTGAAGGAAAAAAAACTTAATTCAGATCAGTCCTTCAAAACTAGGTAACATTTTTCCAAAACATAAAAGTGCAGAACAGTTACTTCCCAGGAGCAGGAGACCTCTGAAAGGGAGAATATTTATGTGTTGCTTGTCCAAGCAACAATGATTAAAGGTTTCTCAGCAAGCTTGTTCCCTCATTAGGGATTTGAGCCTCTGCTTTGAAGTTCCATCTCCAGTTGGAAACTCATACAAACCTTTGAGCCAAGAGCACTTTTTTACCCTGATATATTTTCTATCAGTGCTTTGGTACAAATCTCTAGTTTGTGCTCAGCTTCTTCCTTGTGACTCATCTGCCTTGGCAGAAGACAGCCTGCCACTGACAAACTGGGATTACTGAATGAGGGAAAAATGCACATTGTCCTGGAAAGATACCTGGGGACCTCCAAATCCTGCCTTGAGATAAACTCCCATCACAGACAATTTGGGAGATGGAAGTATTGCATCCCTCCTCTTTCTTCCCTGTGAGAAAATTTTAACTCTCCTCCATACCAGTCATAGGATGTTTGGAACTACAGAGCATAATTTTTTGACATTTTGGAAACTGGGGAAGTTGAAGTTTTCTTTAAAACTTTGAAAGGCAGCTCCTGTGTTTGGCCCAGCACAACCTTGGCAGCCTGAGGTGGGGGTGCTGATGTGGGTGTGAAGGTGAAGCTCTGGTGAGGCTGAGGTTTTATATCTCTGCTTGGAGGAGTCGTGTTGAGTGTAGCTCTTCCTTCTTCTGTTGCAAATTGATTCCTAAGGAACCCAGGAGCAATGAGAGGCTACAGACAAGGTCTGCCATGCTCCAGTCACCACAGGAGGGATCTGCTGTGGGACCTGCACTCCGGTGCACACCTCCGGACTCTGGATTTCCATCCTTGGTGTTGGAAGACATTAACACTGTTCATGTGTGACCCCCCAAGCAAGATGTGCTCTCCTTGCTGCTGCTGTGATATCCCTGGCAGGCTGGGATGGCTGCTGGATGGCTGCATCTTACTTCTAGGGCTGCTTGGTAAAGGCTTTGAGAAAGCGTTTCCATGGAAGAAAGTCCTGGCTCATCGTCTCTCTCCCACCCCCAGTCACAAGCATCTTTGTGTAGCCCTTCCCCATCGCTGTTTTCCCATGGCAAGAAGTGCCTAGTTCAGAAAGCATCAGCCCCAAGCCCTTTGATCTTTTCTTTCTCAAGAGAAAAAAGATTAAAAAGAGACAAGAAGTTAAGGATTTGTGAGGGGGAACGGAACATGAATAGCAAATTCTGCTGCGGAGGTCACCTCCCCCCAGCTTTCTTCCTGTGTGATCAGGAGGAGGGAAGGGTGCAGAGCAGGTCTGCTGGGGGATCCAGGGAGGAGGGGAGTAAATTGGGGGCAGAGGAGTGGGGGTGGAGTGGCGAAGCCCTTCAAAAGGAACAATGCTTGCAAGCTCCGGCATTGTTAGGCAGCCCTTTCCAGAGAATGCCATGAATACAGGTTATAAATTCTTTGGCCATTGAGAGAGCTCTCCAAACCTGACTCCATCCTGCACTAAACCAGGCCTGAGCCCTATCAGTTGCATAGCAATGAATTCATTTACATCTGGATAGTTAATCTCCAATTCACTTGACAGTTTATCTCACCCTTGGAAGAGCAAGCAGTGCCTGCTCTATTGTGTGGCAGCCAGTCTATGATCATCAACTAGGCCAGCACCTCTTTGTGCTCAGCAGAGATAAGAAGGGTGGGTGTTGATATCTGGCTGACACAAAGTTATTACCCCAAGCTGCTTGATTCTGTGGTACTTTCACTTGACATCCTCCCTGTTTGCCTCTTCAGTGTGGAAGGGCCATATCCCTCCCCTGGTTTTGTCTTGGTACAACTGAAGTGCTGCTTTTCCAGTGTGAATGGTATCAGATGAAGGAGTGGCACAATCCAGAACTATTTAGTTTGTTCTCATTCACTGAGGTCTCCTAGTTCTGCACTGTTTTTTATCTCGGGATATTTTGCACAGATTTCCCAAGGAGGAAGCACTGCTCTTGTTCCAGAGGGGCTCAGCAGAGCACCTTCCAGGAAGATGCCAAGGATGGTGCTTGCAGAGGCTGTGGGAAGCTTGGGACATCCCATAAGGAAGGCATGGTTCACCCAAAACCCCAGCAAGAGGAGAAAAGCATACTTGTGAGCCAAGGCCTTTGGAGCAGAGCTTATTTGGCCCTTTGTGACTGGAGAAGTAATTACAGTCATGCACATCCACACGCAGGGGTGTGCAGAGAGAACCTGGTCTTGGGCATGTGGAGGTGAAAACATGCAGACTGATAGACCTGTTCCTGTTAGGAAGACATTTCCACACTCACCCAGCTGCTTTACCTGTGTGTTCAAAGTAGAGACCTTGTGTCCATCACTGGGGTAATTTCCCACTCTTTGCTTTACCTGGTGGTGGTTGTCCTGCTGCTGGAAGCCCTGGTTGTTTCCTCTCCCCAGTCACCAGTGGAGGTGGCCAAGGACCTGCAAGGCTTAAACTAATACTATTAGTACCTATTGGTGTTTTGGGGGGTTTTTTTCTGCCTTATGTGAGATCAGCTGTTTTATCTCAAGGTATGAAGAATTTGGAACTGCCAGGCTACTGGGGAATGACCCCCTCAGAAATAATGTTATTAATCACTGGAACAGCTCAGGTGCCAGCATGGTGCATCCTCTGGCCCTTGGGGCCATTAACCCAGGCCTGAGGGTCATTTCAGGGACATAAAACTTAGACAAGGAAAGTTATGTTATTAACCTTAAAGTCTATGGGGAGAGTCAGTGTTTAGAAAATAAATTCATGGATGTGAAAAAGCAACATCCTGTTTCAAAGCACAAAAAAGACTGGGCTTTTTCCTACAGAAAAGAGACAGGGTTGTGGTTTTTATCTTTTTTTTCTGTGCTCAAGTGGAAGAGTGAGTAGTCATTCCTTCCCAGGGAATTAATCCTGCACTGACCTCATGGCTCCTCATCTAAGTGTTAAAACACTTTTGTATTGTTCCTTGGTGTAGGAGCAAATTGCTGTTTCTTGTTTTAGTGTCTAGTGACCCACAGCCATCTCTCCACATAAAAGATGGTTTCTATCTTTCTTATCTTGTCTGTGGTTTTTGTTTTTAAAACAGCCTAATGCAACTATATTTTATTGCACTTCTGTGCGTGCATTTCAAGAAAAAGAAATTATAATAAACAGCATTAATATAAACATTATGGTTAAGATTTAAACAAAACAGAGTTAGGATGTTCAAAATTGTGTTTCCTAGAAGCCAATGAAGCCCCTTTCTACCTCTCTTTCTGGCAGTCTGTAGAGCAGGACATGGGGCACACTGTGCTCACAGGTTGTGAGGGGACAGGCTGGGACTTGGCACATTTGGCATTTGCTCATTTGACATTTCAGTTGTAATGTCTCATTAACCTGGTGGCTTGTGTCTAATTTCCTTGGGTTTTGTTTTTTTTTTTTAATTAAAAAGCCAGTTCTTTCATTTCTTCTGCTGAATTGGAGCTTGTGTGCAGGCTTGGGAAGTGCAGGGGAATGAGTTCTCCATGTATGAAGCAGAGCAGTCACCATCTGTAGATGGCATCTCCTCGTGCAAGCACCAGGATCAGTATCTTGCTCAGGACTCACCTCACCAAGTCCAAAGTTCAGGCCACGTTGGTTTTATAGGCAGGTTTAGAATTTACACTTGCACCCAGGATGCATCTGGAAAATATCTTGATTAGCTGATATCATCCCATTTTCATGCCAGAAACCAGCCCTACGGGACTGCTCGTGGTGCCTGTGTTTGGGTGGGTGGTGGTACGTGGGGACAGGAACTGCTGCTGAATTTACTCCTGGAAAACCTTGGGGTGTGCTAGTTGTGCTCCTTCTGGGATGCAGGGCAGAAGTCCTCTTTTTTGCTGCCTTCCTCACAGAGACAGCAATTTCTGCAAAGATCTGTTATCTTCCATGATGAAAGCCAGATGAATAATTGCTGCTACTTAGACTATTGAACTTTTCCTATAGAAATTCTCCACTGGGTTGAGAACAAGCATGACAAATCTCAACCTAAGGGACTGGAGGCAGTGAGTGGTGACTTATAAGCCATGAAAAACAAGAGCTCTTGATGGAAAATGGCTTCACACCATTACACTTGGCACTCGTCCTTCCACGCTTCAACCTGCATGGCCGGAGCAGCCACGGGAAAACAGGGAAGAAGTTGATGTGTTCAGCAATTACAGTAATTACCCCTCTGCTGGTGACAGGGGCAGCCTGGCCTGCTGGTGGTGTGAAGGCAGATTTGGCGAGCAGACCATTAGCAAACATCATCTTTTTGTGCTCTGGGCAGAGGGCACCCAGCCCCAGGTGATCTGCAGAGAGGGATTAACCACTCAGGCATTTCTGGGGAACCAGGGCTGGTGAAGGGGGATGGTTTCAGATCCCATCAGGGATTAGCAAAGCCCTTGGTTGTTCTTTGGTGGCTCTCTGAGTTTTGGGGGGCTCCTACCTCTTTTTAGAGAGCTGCAGACATAAGGGGAGAGCTGCCAGGGAGCACTGGGGGTGCTGATGGAGCTGTTGTTGTATCCCAGGCTCTGCTCTGGGGGTGCTTCCCTGGCACAGGCTGGGGGGTGACTGAGTCTGTCCTGGGGTTGGCAGTGGAAGGAGATGAAGACATGACCCATGTTCTCACCTGGCCATTGCTGTGTGTGAGAGGGCTTGGGAGAGGTAAGGAGAGGGACTGGAAGGGCTAATGAGAGGGGCTGCTGGGCCAGCCACCATTCTGCTGATTTGTTGGGGCTCTGGGTGTGCTACCTGTGACCTGCTCCCTGCCTGCCAAAAGTGGGGGCTTGAGGCACTATTTAAGCCTCGGAGGAATATCTAGAACAAAGTGTTTTCTTCTTGAATTAATGCAAATAACAAAGAGCTTATGTCAGCGTTCGCCCCCTCTTTCAAACTGGAGCAGATCCTGGATTTTTTAAAAGAAAACAAAGCATATGTCAAACACAGGCTTTCTTTTAGTTTTCTTTTTCTTTCTTTTTTTTTCTTGGTGGTTTGTTGGATTTTTTTGTTGGTTTGGTTTTTTGGTTTTTTTTTTTTGGTTGGTTGGTTGTTTTTTGGGGGTTTTTTTATTCCTTTTTGTCTCTTCCTTCCAGTTTCTTTCTGTTTGCTCACAGAGATTTGGGAGCCCTGAGAAAGGTACATCTGCCAGTGATGATCTCAGGCCCTGTGTGGGGAAGCTCTGAGATCCCCCTTGCTCCTGCTTCTTCCCAACCCTGAGTGGGCTGAGCCACAATAACAGGGTCCTGGTACCCCTTGCCCCCAGGTGGCAGTGTCACCTGGGCCAGCACAGGAAACCAACAGCTTTAGGTTGGATGTACAAGACCCTAATGTGCTATCCTACAGCAGCTCCAGATGCTCTGGGCAGATGTGATGCTCAGTTGAAGACTCAGACAATTCCTGATGGTCACAGACACCCACCTTTGCCTGCTTTTGGCTGGAAGAGCCCAACACACTCCTGGAGAAACAGAGGCAGGGAAATGATACATCTTGTGGCCTGTGGGGACATCAGTGGCAAAGCCCTGGTTTCCAGACAGACCCCAGGACACACCAGCTGAAGAAGTGATGTGTTAGAGCCTTGTCCTGGTGTCAGCTTGGCAGTAACTGCTAGACAAGAAGCTTGACAACTGGCAGAAGCCAGAACCTTAGCAGTGCCCTCCTGTGCCTTATCAGAGGAAAATAAATCTTGACTGATTAGGGGTTTTTTAAAATGAGAATTCTCAGCAAATAAATGAGCTGCCTGTATGGTGATAATAGACTGTTTGGAAAGTGAATCTGCAGAGTGTATACACGGCTGGAAATCATCAAAACCATCTTATCCCGTGGAGTCTCCTGGGCTGAACTTGTGTTTACAATATCAGACAGAAAGAGGAATTTTTCAATGGATATTTTCTGTTATTTTTTTTTAGCCAAGCAGCAGTGTAATTAGTCTGCCTAGGGCTGGGGTATCTTTGCTGCCTGTGGGTACTTGACCTCCCTCTCTCCATCTCTTTTCACCGTTTTGACACATTTTGCTCCAGTTTTAATCAGTGTGCTGAGGTCTGGCAGACCCTGGACATCCCATGAGGAGTCTGTCAGTGGCCCCACGGGGCCATCAGGGGGGAGCACAGGCTCATGCCCAGGAGGGGAGCATTTCATGTCAGCCCTCATCCCTTTCTCTGGCTGCCTGGGTGTGCAAGGGAATGCCAGCTGGGAAGGGTGAAAGTCCTTACACTAAGCAAAGCTGCCGAGAGTACTTCTTGCTGTGGTTTAGAAGCCTCACTGGGTTTACATCTCAACTATTTTTTAGCTTGTTATATCAAGTTCTCTTTAAGTTATCCCAACATTCAGTCACTGGGTAGAGGCTGGAGTAAGAGCAACGTTTCAGAGGACAGTCATAAACACTTGACTGTAGTTCACCACACTGTTCCTTTCCCCTGATCTCTCCCTTTCTCCTTCCTTTCCTGAGATCTTCTCATCCATAAAGATCCCTTTGTATGGTTTCTGCTAAAAGTAAGTGCTGGATAATTAGCCAATTCCCTGCATGCTGGCAGCTTTGTGGATTCATTGTGCTTGCCCTCTTCTCCCTCACTGTGTGTGGAGATGATCTCTCCTGGTGCAGAGAGGCAGCCAGACCCAGCACCAGGCACAGCTCTTGAAGAGCACAGTGGAAAAGCCAGAGTGGAATTTGGAGCCCCATCTCCCAGTTGCTTGTGTGTGTGAAATCTCTTGGCATCTCCTCCCTGAAAAATTGGTGGGTTTAGATTTACGACAGATTATTTTTAATGCTGGAGGCTTTAAAACTGTTCTGACATGAACTCAAGCTATTCTGCTATTTTAAAAAATGAAGCCTGAAATGAGGACTGAAACTTACTTAACTATACTTCAGTTACAATATAGCAGAGCCCTTTAACATGTGCATGGAAAGAGACTTGGGATGAAGGGGAAAAAAAATGAAAATGGATCAGAAACTGGAGCTTTTTAGAGGCACTGCACTGGTTACCCCACTCTGGAGCTGTACCCTGGAGAAATCAAATTTTTATGCAAACCTATCACTGTCCAGATGCAAAACACAGCTGAAATGTAAACTTCTCCAAAGTGTTCATGGCCCACTTGCATCTGTGTCTGGTCTGGCACAGCAGCCAGAGGTTCTGTTTCTGGTTCTTCCCTCCTTACCTTGACCCAGGGTTTCACTCCCACGATGTTTTGCCTTTGGCTTGAGACCATCCTCCTCTGTGCTGGTTCAGCAGCAGACAGGGGGAGAGCCTGGCTTTGTGGGTCTCCAGGCAGCAGCAGGATGGAAAGGCTGAGTGATGCTGAGTTCTGGTTCCCATGGTCATCCATTGCAGAGCCAACAGGGAGACAGCTCACCTGGAGCTGGGGAGGATGGACTTGGGCTGGAGGTGGTCATGAGCCCAGGCTGGCTGTAACAACATTTTCACAATGATTTGCTTCCCCTGTCATGTTGTTTCAAATTCCTCACAAGCCATACTTTTCACAGTCTGGATTTTCTCTCAGGAATTTCTCAAGGGGCTATCTGGAGGGGAAACTATTTCTCACCATAACAAACAACCAAGGTCTTCATCATTAAAAAATAAAGCACTACCATGACCCTACAATGGACACCTTTGTCAAGTCACATCTGTTTAGATCACCAGAAATTATAAGCCTTTACTTTTGAAAGCAACTTTCTTTTATTAAATAGAAAAAGGAGACTGGAAAACAGTCAGAAAAAAAAAAAATCTGCATGAAACCTAAGATATGTGACAGTGGTACACTCTTTTACAAAATAAAATCAAATTGCCTGAGGTTTGTGGGATGTAGATGAGCTCAATGTGAACTGTGGTTCTTACAAAAGAAAGTTCCGTGGGCCTGGGTTTGCAGGGTAGAGAGAAGTCTGTTGTGAAAAATCCTGCTCACTGCCTGAGGTCACATTACTCCTGCTACTGGCTGTTGTGGGCAAGGAACAAATCCACTGCTTTGTGTCAAGCCAGTTGAAACATAAACTGTGCTCACCCCATTTCACCATCTGCTCTTAAGCCATCGTTGCTGCATCACCACGGAACGTTTCAGTAGCTGTGGCTGAAATGTCCCCAGCCTTGAGTCTGCCATGAGGCTGGAAATAAACCCCAGATTGACCTGCTGGAGCTGGAGGCCCTGTGTTCACATCAGGCGTCTTCCCTAGATAAAAGAGGGGGGAACAGTTCATAGAATCATAGCATGGCTTGGATTGGGAGGGATCTTAAAGCTCATCCAGTGCCAACCCACCTGCTACAGGCAGGGACACCTCCCACCAGCCCTGATTTCTCCAAGCCCCATCCAGCCTGGCCTGAGACACTGCAGCAGCTCTGCTGGGCACCCTGGGCCAGGGGCTCAGCACCCTCACAGCGAAGAATTTCTTCCTAATTTCTCACCTCTTGGAGTTTAAAACCCTTCCCCCTCATCCCATCCCTCCAGACCAGTGTCCAAAGTCCCTCCCCAGCTTTCCTGGAGCCCCTTCAGGCACTGGAAGGTGCTCTAAAGTCTCCCCATTGCAGCCTTCTCTTCTCCAGGCTGAACATCCCCAACTCTCTCTCCCCCTGGCTCCAGAGCTGCTCCAGCCCTCCCAGCAGCTCCAGGGCCTGCTCTGGACTGGCTCCAACAGCTCCGTGTCCTTCTGGTGATGGGGAGCCCAGAGCTGGACCCAGCACTGCAGGGGGGGCTCAGGAGAGCAGTGTAGAGGGGGAGAATCTCCTCCCTTGACCTGCTGGTCATGCTGCTGGGGATGCAGCCCAGGATACTGTTCCTTTCTAGGCTCCAATTCATCATGGAATTTTTTTTCCTCTTAGAAATTCTTTCAAAGCCTTCTCAGGGACATCATCATTGAAGATGAATTGCAGATCATTCCTGTACATCCAGTAAAGGGGATGGTTTTAGAAATTCCTCTAATTACATATAATTGGTTTTGAATTTATATGATCTGAAATCTGAGTGAGTGACTCTGAGAAGGATTACTGGAGGAGCAGCCTGTGGGAATGAGATAGATACATGCAGGTAATTATGACAATCGTGAGCTCTAAGAATTATGATAGCAGGATGAACGAGGCCAGTTTAGGTCAATGCATGTAGAGAGTTTCCCAGTTAACTCCTGCACTCCAGGTGCTGTGTTCTGGCAGCTTTAGCATGGCAGGAGTCCATTCAGCATCCTCAGGGGAAAAGGCTGAACAGCCTGTGCTGAGGCAAGGCTGGAAGATGTCAATCCTCTGCATTTTTAATGGTAAGTGATACAAAGCAGAGCTGTTTCTTTCCTGTCCTTTCCCCAGGTGTTTGATTCTGTCAAGTGGTTTAATTAATTTATAAATGCTCTTTGGACTGCATGGTCGTGCCAAATATGCAACTGCCTGGGTGAAGCCCTGTGAACAAGGTGTGCCTGATTCCTGCATCTCTTTACTGTAACAAGTGCAAACACGCTCCAGGAATTTGAATACATGCGTGGACGGACATCCAGATTAGCAAAGAATTTCTGAATGCAGAGACCTGATTTGAGCAACAAGTCATGGCAGCTGTACATGTAAATTAGGTGTGCCATTGCACATGGATTTCAACGCTGTTTCTAAGGATTAAAAGTATTTCTATGCATTAGACCACGCAACTTAGTTGAGTTCCCTTTTTTAACCAGAGTGATGAGATCACTGGAAAAAAAATTACCCACTCTTCATCACCCTTCCTCATTTTGAATCCCCACATCTTAAACATGCAGTGCTCAGTTCAGAGTTTGGATATCTTGGGAGAACAAGGTCCAAAGATGGAGGTGACAGAATAAGAGAACTCATAACCTATGGAGCTGTCTCTTACATGCCAGCTGGAAAGGGGTGGGAAAAATCCAGAATCCATCTCCTGAGCTCCAGGAGCCTCCTGGGATAGAGGTGGTCAGTCTGGGAAGGCCACTTCTTCCTCTTCTTGTCACCTGGACCACCGTAAGCATCAGGATACAGCCTGGAGTGATGAAATGCTGAAAGCACTGTGAAGAGCTGCTGAAGGGGGTCTGTTTGTCCCCATGGGACTCTGACCTCCTTTTTGGTCATGGTCTTTCAGTCCATGTGGGTACGTGCATCTCTCCTCGTGCTCTTCCCTCACAGGCACAGGGGAACAAAAGGACATTGACCTCTGTGGGCCACCAGAACCTGAGCACTTACTGGGGGCCAGCCTTGAGCTGTCTGGCTATAAACTCATCTGCCACAGGAAGCCTTGGTGCTTACTGCTATCAGAGGCAGTTTTAAAATGCCTGTGAAGTAGTGCTGGCCCCAGTCACAAGGATTTACATTCAGAGGCCACTGGGAGCTTGGTCCTTGCCATGTGTTGGCAACTTTCAGTTGCCTGAGTCCCTGGGTGGGTGCATTTAGCATCAGTGTTGTCAGTGCTCCTTGTCTCTTATCAAGAGTTGCCTTTTCCACTACCAAGAGTTGCAGGGCAGGGTGAAAGCCCCACAGGGCTGACCAGCCCATGCAGCATGAAAACCACATAGGAGAGCAGCCCCCACAGCAGGGGACAGGAGCTGCTGCTGCCCAGGAGGCATCGTGGCCACCTGCAAGTGGCAGCTTTGTGGGACAAGCAGGAGTCACTTGCTGCTTGGCAGGGGCTGGGACTCTCCTCTCTTTTCCAAGTCCATCCCCAGCGTCATGCTGGGGTTTCTCAAGAGGGTTCTTGCATCTTCTTGGTGCTTTGGCACTCAGGGGCCGAGCAGCCCAGCTGGTTTGTGCAGGTAGTTGTGCTGTTTGGTTTATTTTCTAGAATTTTTCCCCTCTTTTCTTTGGGGGTGACTGACCATTCACTGTGGCATGGCACCACTGCAGCACGTGTTTGGTGTGAGCTGCTGTGGCTCCCATGCTTGTCACAGAGCTGCCAGCTCTGTGTGTCCCCTCGCTGCTTCCAAGGAGCCACATCCAGGCTACATCCAGGTGGGACATCACAGAGCTGCAGCCAGGCTGGGGGGATATTTATATGGTTAAAAAGCTGTGTCTTCCCAAGGCAGAGAAGCTGTGAGCCTCAGGCAGACACAGAGCTGTGACAATGAGACATGCAATGGGTGTTCTCTGACAGGGCACACTCTGCACCAGCAGCTCAGCCAATTCTGAAAAATAAATAAATATCCATTTTGTTCTTATCATCTCCATCAGAACTCATTAAAAAAACAAAAAAACCCAACAAAAACAAATAAAATAATAATAAAAAAACACAAAAAACCCAAAACAACAACAAAAAAACCCAACACAAAACCAACCAACCTTGTCCTCAGAACCAGTAGCCTAATTTCTGTCTATGTCTCATGCTGGAGCCTGGGTAATTTGGGGAGATTAGGGCAGTAAACAGAGTTGTAAACAGAATAAACCTGGATAGCATTGCAAAGGGCAGCCCTGTTAAATGTTGTGCTTAGTGTCAGTGTAATTTATGTGTGGTTTTGTTTAGTTTCCAGAGCCAGCACAGCGATTGGATGCGCTGGATGCAATAATTGGAAAATGCCTTACTCACCAGGATGTCTTCAAGGTTTAACTCTAAGCTTAAATTCACTTCTAATTCCAGCCAAGTGCTTAGACCTGGGTGTTAAAGCTGTGTGAAACTGGGGCAGTTTCTCCAGCACAGGATGAAGGTCCTGGTGCCCTGGTGAAGGATGCAGGAGGGATCCTGCCTGTGCCGGTGGGGCTGGGAGCCCATGGACCCTCCTGGCAGTGCTGAGCCTGGAGCTGCCACAGCTATGAAGTCATCCTTAGGTTCTCAGGCTATTTTTGAAGGTAGAAATGTGAGTGTAACCCACGCTTCAGCATTTTCCCACACCTTTCATGTGACACAGGACTGTGCTCAGTCATAGGACTCTGTCTCTAGGACCTAAAAATTGTCACAGTTTCACTTCCCTTGTGGGTTTTTTTTCCCCCTTTCTTTCCAGAGGCAGCCGAGTTGGTTCCCTTTGCTGCTCTGATTGCTGCCTGGGGAACTGCTTGGTATGGCTCCTTTCCAAAAAATTACTGTCTTTGGGAGATTCTTGCCCATTTTGAACTGTTTCTGCAGGCAGGTAGTGCCAATTTTGGTCTCTCTAGATGTGTTTCACTTCTTGAGACACAGAATCAACTCAGTGCAAAAAAAAGGAGCTTTACAGGTTGTTTTATACAAAATTTCCACCTTAATACAATGAAGATTTAAAAGCAGTTTTAAACCAATTAACATTTAAAAACAATAAAATGTAAAACACTTCACATCTTCACAATGAAGTGCTTAAAAAAACCTGAGCCAAGCTGTTGCATGCAGCCCTTTTGGGTTCATTCCTCCCTCCTCCTCTTTAAGTCTGGTCTCATGTTGCTGTGGGAAGCAGGGAACTGCCCAGCAAAGGGACACAGAGGAATTGGCTGGATGGGAAATGCTTCAGTTACACACACACAAACCCCAAAGTGCCCAGGAAAGTGCTGGTCCTCTGATCTGCTCCAGTTACAGTCAGCCTGGGCACTGCTGTGACACTGCTGGTTACAAAGGCACAAAGAGCTACCAGAGTTTTCACTCAGTGGTATTCCTTTAATTCTAATGTACCATTAGAATGTTAATTAAAAAACATACCAAAATGAAATACTCCTTCGAGAACCAAGGACCTGTCATTTGCCTGAAAACCCCTGGATTATAAACTGCTTCTTCTACTTTGGCTGCCAAATATGCAAAGTAAATTGCACAATTTCAGGGATGCAGTTGAGCTGCTTTGTGTTTTTCTTTCTCCAATGGAGAAGAAACATTTTCTTCCATCTGAGAGGGAGTGATTTGTTTTTCTTGCTGTGTAACACACATGGACTCTCATCAGTGTTAATACAATAATTTTTCCACCACTTTTTATTTTACTTTATCATTATGTGATTTTTCTAAGGCAAGGACTGTCTGTTTGTTTGCATTGTTTGCTTGCCATAATTTCTTAATTAATTATTTTTCTAAATCCTGGGCTCAGCCACGGGGATGGGGGAGAGCAGGTTGGTACAGAACATGGGGGGTTCATGGTTACACTGTCATTGAAAGCTTTAAAATATTTAAGAATCTGAGGGGCTTTTGATAGCTTATGTGTTAATTAGATAAATGAGAATAGTTAGAGTGCTCAGTCATGGGCCCTTTTCATGCAAATCGTGCTGGTAGCTCAGTGGTCACCCTGTGTGTCCCAGCCCTATTGCACAGGTCTAACATTTAGTTTCTTCTGTGTGTTACCTCTCCAGAATTTGGTAATGTTTCCCTTATCTAGCACTTCAGTGTCTTTGTCTAACTTGTCACTACAGATTTTTTTTTTTTAATTTTATATTCCCAAATTCACACCAGATATTTTGGAACTGTGCAATAGCAAACAAGACGAAGGGCCCATGTTAAGCATTGTGGCTTTAACAAGAAAAAGGAGAATATTATTTGGAATCCTTCAACATCTGAGGTTGGACAGGACCTCTGAGGGTCCCAGAGGTTGTTACAGGATTGGTAGGAGTAGGATCCCAATACAGGAAGGGGCTGTGAGTGCTTACATGAAATGCTTCTCTCTAGGGGCCCATCTCAGGTCCTTTTGAAGTCAACACAGAGGCTCCCTTTGATGTTGAGTGGCAGCTCTAGGAGGCTTGTGGTGATGTCCTTGTCTTCAAACTTTGGAGTAATCTCCTTAAAGAGACATGGATATCCAGAGGGCTGCTTCCACCAGTCCAGAGACACATGGGGATGTGACTGACCTGCTACAGGTCCCTGTCTCCCCTCACCACCTTTTGGGAGAGCTTCTGTGACCTCCTCAGTGCTTGGAGATGTTCAGGTAAGAGGAATCTTTACCTTGCTGACAACGTCCAGGTGCCTTGGCTACCCAGAAATCAGTTCACACATTCTCACACATTTCAGAAGAGTATTTGTTAAGAGGAATTTTAGACTGCAATAAAACAAATGACTTGTGAGTCCACCACAGCTCTTAAAAATTTGCTGAGGCTCAGTGCCCAAGTGTCATTTCACAGGGAGGGTCTTCTTGCTGTTAGACTTCTGCTGCACTGCCCAAGTGAAAGCCAAGAAGAGCAGGATTTAAGCCCAGAAACAGAAAGCAATAGGTTGTTACCACAGCATGGACTTACTTGCTTTCCAGATGTGTTTATAGACAAGAATTTGGGAATTTCCAGGGAATCCACAGGGAAAATGGAAGGGCACCGTCTGTGATATACCATGAAGTGGGACCACAGCAGTGGGAAGCAGCTGGGTTGAGCTTCCTAAGACTGCTCTGTACTGCAAAGAAGATCAGGGGTTAAGGAAGCTGTACTATTCTTGCAGGCAGTATTCAGGCCCCACCACAAATTATGAAATTGAAAAGAAAATCCAGTGCAGAATGGTAAAAGTAATCTCTTTCACTGATAGGCAGCAGTTTTATGAACAAACATTTTTGCAGGGAAAAGCCTGCAAGTTGCTTTCAGGAGGGGGAAATCAAGATTTGAATTCAAAGTCTGAACACATGAAAAGCAAACCATTTTGATGGAGCTCCATGCTCTCTGGGTATTTTGGGTTTGCTGCTCCATGTCCCCGTGTGAGGTCTGCAATGCAACAGGTGCTCCAAAAAAAGAGGCTGCAGGAATGTTGGATGAGCTACTCGAGTGCCAGTGGGGTGCCTGGCAGCACAGCTCTCCCCAGTGCAGTCCCTGGGGCCACCCCAGGCTGTGGGCTCCCCATGGCCATCCCAAGGTGTCCATGGTATCCCCATGGCCATCCCAAGGTGGCCATCCCAAGGTATCCTTCATCCAAATTACCTGGATGAATGATAGAGATGCAGGACCCTCTACAGCAGCAGCACAGGGTACCCCACAGGAGTGTTTCTGGATCCAAAGGTGTTATCTTCCTGCACCCCAGTAGCTCTGCACGGTGAGAAGGGAGGGCTGGGGTACCCATCGGTGGCTGAAGGCTTTATTTTTATTTTATGAACCCTTCCTGAAAGGAAAACACTGGAACAATGCAGAATTTTAATGTGCTTGCATGTCTAGACCACCAGACTAGGAAGGTGTGAGACCCAGGCCTGGTTCTATTAAAGGTGGTGCCAAAACCTCTCCTTGAGGAATGCAGAATGGGAATTACCCATCAGACACAGCTGGACCTGGCATAGCAGCAGACACAGCCTGGCACCTTGTGGGCAAATCAAAGGTGTCACCTCCCTGGGCTTCACCAGATCCTGCCCTTGAAAACCTGCCCTGGTTTGCAGCCAAATTCGGTGTCTCAGCCTCGTGTCATTTTTCAAGGATGTTTAGTGGAGAAAAGAAAAGAAATACTGTATAGCAAGGTAGTGGCAGATGCTCTGGGGCTGCAGTGCTTGGAATGGTGCTTCTGGTGTCCTCTTGCACATCTTGTAAAGCTGATGCTGAGCTCCTGACAAGCTCCTAATCCATCCTGCCATGCACACAGATGCTCAGCTGCGTGTCATTTCCTGCACTAAGGAGCCCAGGTTGGTCCTGCCTGGCCCTTGGGTTTGAGCAGGTGATTTCATTTTTCTCTCTCTCATTTATTTCCCTGTGCTTCAGGCCCCTCCTGGCAGCCTCCCCCTTGGGCAGCAGGTAAAATGTGCTCAGTAGGGGCAAAGCCTTCATTTGTGAAGGGAGCTCCTGCTGGGTTGGGGGATGCTGTGGAGCAGGAGGTTTCTTCAGGGTGCTGCTCCAGCTCAGATCCAGTGCTTGTGGCCCCTTCCAGGGACACATGGCTCCTGCCTGTGCTTGGCAGGTTGAGAAGCTCTGTGCTGCTGCTGGGAGGAATAAGGAACTCCAGCCCGTTCATGTGGAAACCGAAGTTGAGACTGAGCACTTAGCAAGGTACAGCTCCTTTTTGGGTTTTGTGCCCCTGCATTCACACCCAGGCCAGCTCAGGTCTTGCTGAGAGACAAACAAACTTTGGTGGGAGCTGTGGCTGGGGTGTGGGACAGCGGAGGGGCCGTAGCAGCCGAATTTTTGGGACAGCTCTGCCTGCTGGCATTTCAGAAGGGAATGCACCACTTGGAGTCCTTTCCGAAGCAATTTGAGGTTAATTAGCAACTTCTGGCTTCACTATCTAGCTGGTCTGTTTATCTTTTGTCTGAGTGAGTTCTCTTCTCTTCCTGTTGTTGTTCCTTCTTCCTGAGTGAGGGGGGGCCCAGGCAGACACCCTACCCTGCTGCACTTGGGGACTCACTGGCCTGGCCAGGCTCCAGCTGTCACCTCCTCCCAGCACCCACGTCTGCAGGCTGGTCCTTGCCTTCTGAAACTTCCCTCCTCAGCCCGCTCCACCCTTTAATTTTCCTTCTGCATGGAGGGGGCCCGTCACCACGCAAGGTGTTGGAGGCCAGTTAGGAGAGAGCTCTGGGAGTGCCTGCTCCGAGGTCTCACCTCCCACCAACAACCACCAAGCACAAACAGGGTGGCTGTGCTGGCTGGGGGCCCTGGGGACATGGCTGCAGCCCGTGGGTGGGTGCTGGAGCAGAGAGATGACATCTGAGCTGCCCTTGGCTGCTCCTGGGAGCCCAGCTGTGAGTGCTGGTGGACACGATCCAAATACCAGCACATGGGTTTGGGCTAAGCCTCGGGGTCACCCCTGCTCTGCAGCGGGCATGCACCAGCTGTAAATATAGGCCACTGTGTTACTAATGCACCCACCATAAATGTTTTATGTGACCTCATAAACTCTGAGTAGCAGGAATCTTGTAAAGCCTGTGGCCTTTGCTGGACTGGTGTTTTAGGCAAAAGGCCTGGAAGAGCTGGGCCATCTGTGTTGGTAATGAGTTTCTCATCCTTTCAGAAAGAGAATAGTCCCTCAGTGCCCTTCCCCATGAAGTCTCATGTGCTGCATGGGATTTTCCTAACTTGCATGTCAGCGAGAATCTAGTGGTGCAGCAGGGAGAACCCAGAGTGGAACTACTGGATATGACCCTGAAATTCATCCATCAAACTGCTGCCATGGCAGGACAGGTGAAACAACATACACTGAGCAAAGATGTATGTGGAGCAATTATGCAGTCTATGAACGGCCCCCAGACCCATGCAAACCCAGGGGTACTTCTGAACACAGCTGTTAATTTGAGATTGAATTGAGCTTTTCCCTCCCCTCAGTCTGCCCAGAGGCTCCCTGCAGGCTGGGTGGCAGAAGGTACCACTGTAGACTTGCCAGGAGTTGTTTTTGCAGGGACTGTTTCTTAAGAAGAGATATCTCATTTCTGTCTGGATCCATCCTGAACCCTCTTCACAGAAGACTTGGACCCCTCCTTCTTATCTCCCCATTCTCCACCATGGGGTAACCCAAGCCCTGAGCAATGGTTATTGCAGCAGAACCTCCACTGGACTCAGCTCCCTTGGTCTCACAGGACACCCTGCCTCCCTCTTAGCTCTCTCATCCTAGGAATCTTTGCTGCTCTCCTCCAGCCCAGCACACAGGCAGATGGTTTCTGTTGCAGCTGTCAGGCTGCAGCTGCATTGCTGAGCCCTGGGACAGACAAACAGTAGCTCTCCCTGCACCCTGCTCAGCTCTGCACCCATCCTGCTCCAACCCCTGCTCAGTACCACCACTTACCAGGTGACAGAACTCACCACCATCACCAGGATGGGTTGGACTTTTCCTTCCTTCTCACCAAGAGTTTTAACACCAGCTCTGCCTGCACAAGGGAGCAGGGTGGCTCACGCAATAGGCACAGTGCAGAACACTCCTTTTATTTCTCAGTGGGTGAAATCTCCACCCCAGCCTTCGTGTTTCACCTCTTAGTGATTCTGCTAGGTGTTTCAGATCTCCTGCTTTCATGACTCCCACAGCATCACAGGAACGTGGCCTCTGTGGGAAAACTGTCCTTTGGCTCTTGGAGCACATGCCCAGGAATTACCTTCCCAAGGGCCTAAAGAGTGATAACACTGTGATAAGCACATAGGAAGGGAAGAGCAGTGCCTGTAAAGGGTCGTCCCTCCATGCAGGGTCCAGGCAGAAAGCAGTTTTGGAATTGCTCAAGAAAAGATGTGCGTGGACATTCATCTCCTAGTATCAGATGGTTTGCTCGTGTAGCCAGTCATCTGGTCACACAGAAAAGAAAGCGGCTGTCTGGAAATCACATTTTCACACTCCCACTTGTCTGGGTTTTCAATTCAAATACTGCCCCAAACATGCATCTGCTTTCCCTTCTATTTTTTTGGCTTTTACTTCTTGCCTCCCCCATGCTCCCTAACCCCCTCCTCCCCCCACACTCAAAGTATTTTTCTGGACTGTGGTGTTCAGCCAGGAGCAGTCGGGGTTCCTTGGTTCCTGAAATGCTGCCTGGCCCCAGGCTGTGCTGCCAGCCACCAGTCCTGCACCCAGGGTCCTGCCAGCTGGCCCAGCCTGGGCCCCTTGCTGCTTGTGTGGAGCCCAAATCATATAGATCCCTCTGCCAGGAGGAACCCAGGGTTTGAGTTTTAGCCTGTTGGTCCTTACCAAACCATGTTTCTCGGAAATCCAGGTCATGAGAAACGTGCAAATGGTTTCCAGCTTTCCAGCCTCCTACTTTCCCCCGTTAACCTCAGGCATTCAGCAGCCAGCAGTGCTCATCTCCTGCATTATGTGGGCTCCCCCAAGAGCTGGAGCCTTCTCCTGGCTGGGAGGAGCCACCAAGCAGCATTTTTTTTTATGTTTAGTGAGCAGGTGAGAGACACCCATGCTTGTCCTGCTGGCTGCCAGCTCAGCTCTTGGATGGCTGGGCTCTGACCACTGTGTCGAATGTGCTCCAATTTCAATGGGATTTTGTTTCCACTCATAGTGGTTCACATGGTGCAGCTCAGCTTCTGGGCTTGGCCTTGTGCAGCTCAGCTCCGTGCCAGAGTTTGTGTCCTGCAGAGATGAGCCAACTCCAAACAGTACGTGGGTCTGATATCATTGCAACTGATTTTGGCCCCATGCATGGGAGAAATGAGTCTTGGCAGAGAACTGTCCTTTGCTCCTCTGTTTTCCTCCTGCCTGCTGACCCTCTCCCAAAGGGCTGAGCCAGGGACTGGCTACTCACACTGGGCAGCTTCTGGGGCTGATGGAGACCTCTCCCTCCATGACAGGACTCTAGAACCTCCTGACAAACCCTCCAGTCCCCAATGCAACCTGTTTGCTTGGATCACTGAGCACAGAGCTCCCCTGGGCACCCAGAGCCAGGGGCCTGAGCCTACACACGAGCCAAGGCAGAAGCCTGAGCTCTTTTGGGGGAAGAAGCTGGAGGTGGCTGTAGTGGGATGCTTCCTCCTGTGTCTGGGCTCTGCCTTTTCAGGCCCTGCAGTGTGAAGCTCCCAGCTTCACACAGAACATCCCCTTTTGCTAATCTTGCTGTCTGCAGCCAGGAGGGGAGATTGGAGAAGGTGACCGAGGAAGGCTGGTCCCAGCTCAGAGCTGGGAACTTCCTTCCTCCTCTCTTTCTGGGTGGTGGATTTGCTCTGTGAGCAGCTGGTCTCTTCCACATCACAGTGTTTTGGCTCTGGGGATGCACTGGGTGGGTAAGGGAGATGGGACTCAGCTCTCCAAGGAGGCTTTCCCTACTGAAGCCAAGGGATCAGAGACCCCTCAGGCCGTTGGTACATGGTGAGGGGAGCTCAGCTGTGGGTGCAGAGCTGTCCCTAACCCATCTCTGGTGATGCACAGGCAGGCCAGAACCTGCCCATCCTGCCAACACTGGGTCTGCAAGCAGGTGGGAACCTCCTCTAACAGCCCAGGCATCAAGGACATGTGGAGTCAGGATCTGAGTCTAGAGGTGACACATTTGCAGCTGTTTGTGGTTGCGATGGGAAAACTCATGGGTGGGAAAATCCCTGTTGTTAATTGGTGGAAATTCAGATCAAGTGGATTAAGAATGGGAATGCTAACGTGCCCAGATAAACCATTCTTTTCCTGAACGTTCAAGTATGCACTGGACAGAGTAGAAAAAGCAATTTAACAGGTGGGGATGTGCAAATCTTTCAAACTTCATGTGTGGGACAGGTTTAACAGACAGCCTGAGCCTCACCTCACCTGCCCACTGCCACGCTCTGGTCCAGCAGTGTCTGGTCCCTGCAGGATGGGCCTTGGGATGTGACACTGGCAGTGAGAGCCTGGATGTCTGACTGAGTAAAACCCACCTTTACTCACTGTGCACCACTTCTCCTCTGAAACAACTGTGCATGTTCTGCTGTAAGAGCTCCCTGCCTGCAAGCTTTTTGTACGTGACGCTGCCTCTGACCACAAATTATGAGTATTTAGCCAGTCAGATTCGTTTCCATTCCCATGCTGCTGGTGTAGGGATCTCAGTGCAGGTCAAAAGGTACGGTCTGTGATTTGCAAAAGGCCCAGTGACTTGACATTTCGTTCTCAGTGGGAGGGTGAGTGCCCCATGCTGAGCTGTGGGGAAAATAAACAGAGCAAAGCCAAGAGGAGCAAATGAAGGCAGGCGTGAGACACCAGGTCCTCACCCTGGGGCTTCACCCAGCAACTGTTACCTATGATTAAGAGTCCGTATCAATCTTGATGTCATGAAAGTCACCCGGAGCGTGAAATCCCCATGTTCGGTGTGGAAATACGGCATTTGATGCATTTTTGTTTGAAATGCGTTAAATCTGCGTTAGAGGGGCCGCGGGGAGTGTTTGGGCCTCGCTGGCCAGGAGGAACTGTTCTGCCTCGCTCCCTCACTGAGCAGGGCACACGGATACAGCCGTGCCTCACAGCTCATCCATGACAAACTGCAAAAATCGCAGAGATGTTTGCCACGGTCGGCCTGTGAAATCAGCCTCCTCTCGAGGAATGAGAAGCCTCCATAGCTGTGATCCAGGGCTGCCCGGCTGTCTGCGGCTTCCCTGCCAGAGAGCAGCTCCCAGCAGTGGGCAGGGGGACAGGCAGGGCTGCACGGCCTCTAGCATGCAAGAGGGTTGGGAAAGTAGATGGAAGCCAAGAGGCTATGGGAGTTTGCTACCCGCTCCATTCACCTGGCACTTACACCTGTAGTGGGAAAGGGGTTTAAGCACCCATGGCCTTTCATTACCAAGCTTTGTGCAGCACAGGCTGTAAAGTCACTCTTTGGGTGGGACTCTCTGCTGGCAAGTACGATGTGTTTTAGCAGCCAGATCACCCCAGGGATGTCCCCAGCCATTCCAGACATCCCTAGGGATCCCTGCTTGCACCTGCAGCCAGAGGGGAAGCAGCGAAGCCCGTGCGGCTGCGCCAGAGGAGCTGATTGTCACCGTGGCAGAGCTCAGGGTCTGCCCCCAGTTTCCTACAGCTCCGCTGCTTGCAGCTATGATTTCACAAACGTGCTGATTGATAGCTCTCTGGAGTGCGTTTTCCCTTCCTTTCCGCATCGTGTCCTGAATGCAGCTCTCACTTTGACAATTCCCACTTCTGGAGCAAAGATGGGGAGTTTGGTCCGGAAAACGGGCACGTCAGAGAGGTCAGAAGCGGATCCCTCGCCGAGCACAGGGGCCTGGCAGCATTTGTTTGTGCGAGGTAGAGTTCTCACGCTCTAAATATGCAATCTGTGATAAGGGAAGGGAAAAAGCCCAGCATGGAAGTATTCTTTCTGTAAGAGAAATAATTCGCTGCTGCTAAAAATATATGTTCGTATTATTCCTGCCTTGGTCTCTAGCTGGATGGGAGAGTGCACGCAGGCTGCCCTCAGGGGACTCGGCTCCGTGGCACAGACCCCAGGCGCTCGGAAAGGCCGCGCGTCCGCTGGGGCCGGAGGGATCCAAGAGGGAGGGAAGGGGCTCCTCCTCTTCGCCCTGGTTTATCATCCCCATCTCTTTTCTCAGGACAGTAAAACTGTGATACGGAGTTACCCTGAAGGTCGTAGGAAGTAACCTCTAAGCAGGTGCTGACAGTGGGAAAGGAAAGTGATCCGCGGCTTTCCCAGAGCAGCTGGGAGCTGGTTCCCAGCCCTGGCTGCATGGAGAGGTGGAAGCGGCTTTGTTTGAGGGGGGCACACGTTCTGATCGGTGAGATATCTGTAATCCCTTCCTGTCTCATCCAGAAGTGTCCCGGGCCTGGTGCTTCCTTCCCTGATTGCTGCTCCCGGGTCCCCGCTCACAAGCACTCCGTGCCTGCGGGTGGGCAGAGCTCATCCGAGCCGGGGCAGCACCCGATTTCCCAGGGAAGTCCCAGGCCAGGAGACAGAACCTGCCTGCTCTGCCCTCCACTCTGCCATGCTGCTCCACCATCCCACAGCCTTGGCTGGCAGAGCCTGGCACTGCTGGCTTGAAGCCAGTCAGGAACATCTCTGTGAAGCCATTTCTGTTAGAAATGGGTGAAATCTTTGGCGTTTTCTTGCAGCTCTGTCTCGGAGCATGGTAGGTTGGCACAGTGTCTACTCAGGAGCAGGCTGTGTTTCCTATCTTGAGAAGTAGTCAAGGAGCTGCCCTGGCAGAAGAAGGCCGTGCTGCTGCAGACCCATCAGCACAGACTTCAACCATGGCTCACTTTGCTGCAGTTCGTGTAAATCATATATTGCTGTTCCAATTCACGAAAAACTGTTTGGGGCCCAGTATCTGTCCATGGGGCATTCCCTGACGTTTATTTGTGAAGTTGCATTGATTTTCCAGGTAGTTGATCGTGATGAAAGATGGTAACAGCATAGTTTCCATTCAGGATCCAGCATCTAGACCATGCTGGCTGGGAAAACATCACTTGGGAATCTGAAATGCCTCTTTTTAGAGCATCCTCCTTCAGACACCCTTTTTGAAGCTCTAACTTGCCACTAAGAATGAGGCATCTCTGCTAACCATGCTTATTTCAAGATAGTAATGAGAGGAACTTTTACATTTCAAACATGAGCCCCAGCAAACCCGGGGCAAGCTGTGTGCTGGTCACTGCTCATGGTTTGAAGCTGCAAACCTTGGCCAGTCTGTGCTCTGTCTGGCTAGGGTGGGTTTTGGAAGCCTCTTGCAAAACCTGGAGAAGAGCTGAAAGGGTTTCTCCTCTAGATTTCCTTAGGGTAAATGTGCTGGCTGAGAGCCCAGAGGCCCAGGAAACCATGCTCCCTGGTGCAGAGCATGTTGCATGTCCCTGTCACCCCTTGCTGTCACCCAGTTGTGGGGATGATGGAGAGAGACAGTGTGGTTTGGGGGCCTGGGGGAGCAAGCAGGCTTGGCCAGGAGTGTGTAGAGGAAGGCAATGTCCCCTTCCAGGGGGGAGGGTATGCCAGGAGTGGGAATTGGCTGCACTACTCACTACACTTGGAGCTACAGCAATAGCACAAGACGTTTTAGCTCAGGTTGAGGACTGGGAGAGATGGAAAACATCAGCCCTAAAGCAGAACCGGCGTCAAGCTGTTCCCGCTGCGTCTTGGTGTGGACTCTGGGGGGATGGTTTTGTGAGGACATTTCACTTGCCAGGCCTGTTTGTGCAGTGCTCACGGGATGAGTCAGAGCTTTCTATCGACCTCCACAAGGAGCTGCAGGTTTCCTTCTGGCCCCCGGGACTCTGCCTCCGCCCCAACGGGGCACTCGCTCCCCGCGGGCTGCCCCATGGCCATCCTGGCACCGTGTCAGGAATGTGTGTGTGTGCTGGGCAGGGCGAGGGAATTGCCACCCAAAGAAAGGGAAAAGCTGCCTCCTTGTTTTTCCTGCTTCAGACCCTCTCCCATTTCAATCGCTGGGAAAGGCAGGGTTCGGCTCGCCTCAAGGTTACGTCCTTCTGCTGCCTGGCCCTGGGCCAGCGAGCGTGAGAGCAAGCTAGACACAATTACAAGTATGTCAAACACAGGATCACTTCCCTGCAGGCCAGGCAAGTGTGCAGGCAGTGCTGGGAAGGGATTAGCAGGAGCAGGGCTAGCAGTAGGGCTAAAGCATGTCAGAGCTATTAAATAGGTCTTTTTGCCAGGTATTCTTCCAAAAAAGGGAGCCTTCTGCCTCTGCGTGACTAGGTTTGGGTGTGCAAAAGCTCTACCCCATTAGTAATTCTGCTGCTTGTTAAGATGGGGTGAGTTAGGGTAATTTTGCAGAGCCTGGGCACAGTCTACTTTGAGGCAAAAGAGGTGGCTCAGCCCTTGTTTTAGGGAACCAAATGCTGATGGTGGTCTGTTCTCCTGCTCCCATCCTCAAGCCCGGGCAGGATTTGTGTTTTGAATGTGTTGGCTTAATGCAATGGTTGGTCTGTGGTAAGAGGTAAGAGCAAAATCAGTCAGTGCTGCCCCAGCAAGTCAGGATGGCAATAGCATCATGTATTATTGGAGGTTAGTTTAAAACAGCCTTTATCTTGCTTAAAACAAAAGGAAGATGGAGTGAATCTTAACGTGTGCAGAAGTGACCTGAAGGATATAGTGGTGGCTGCTTGGCTCTCACTGCTCAGCCTGCTGCTGCTTGGCCAGAGGGAACTGTTTGGCTGGGCCTTCAGACTTTTCGTAGATTTTTTCTTTTTTTCCCATAATAGAAAAGTTTGATTTTCCCAGTATGGATGGTGTTTAGTTTGGGAATGGAGCTGAGGAAGATCAGAGGTCCTCTCTCCATTCTCTGCCCTCTGATGACCATCACACAGGGACCATCCAGCATATTCCTGGGAGACTCATGCCACCCCTCACCAAGAGGAAGGAAAGGAGGCAGGACAGTTGTGGTTTAAGGAAGGCTGCTGGGTATTTCAGATAATGAAGGAAAGATGGTGGGTTAAATGGTGAGAGGGCATCTCAGACATTTCCTTCCAGGCTCTGTTAGACTCTCACTTTGCTGTTGACCTCACTTGAGCTGTTGAGGTTATTTCTCACCTGGCTCCTGAAGCAACCACCTGCCTCAGCTGGAGCAGTCTGGTTGCACTGTGGGGCAAACCCCTCTGGACCCACAGCTCCTCTGGGCTCAGCATCATCTCACACATTTCCCACCATCAAACCCCTGGGAAGCAGCTGCTCCAGCTGGTGCAGGGGGTTTGACCCCAGGAGCCATGACTCTGTGTTCTCAGTGTGTCCATCTCCCTGCTGGCAAGCACCTGGACTCTGCTCAGCTGCAATCCAAGCTGCTCAGCACCACTGGGCTGTGGAGCAGCCCCAGGCAGGACAGGAGACACCTGGAGATGCAGGGGGCTGGCGTGGCCGTGGGTGCTGTGCTGGGAGCCCGGTGGGGCAGGGTTAACACAAGCAAAGTGCCCCAGTGCAATGGCCTTTTTATCTGATGTGATCCAGTGTATTTCCTGGTGGAGTGGAGTGGAGTGTGGAGTGGTTTGTTTAAGGCTGCTTGGCAGGGAAGCAGAGAGGAAGGCTGGAAGTAAACACAGGCACTCTTGGATCGGGAGCTGGGAAAAGCAGCAAGGAGCTGTATGGGATTGCCATCTCCCAGAACTCCTTGTTTCCCTGCCTCACAGACAAACGGCTTCCTGCCAGGGACAGCACACACTGCGAGGCAGTACTGTCCCAGTCCTCTCCTCTGGCATGCAGCTGGCATGGCACAGCCTGGCATGGCACAGCCTGGCACAGCTGCCGCCCTGGCTGTCCCAGGCACTCTGCTTCTCTTGGGCTTTTCCAGCCACTTGCATGGATTGGGAGCTTGAAGCAGTTTTAAACTTTGTGAGGTTTGTCAGCCCAGCTCCGCGAGAGCCCGCAGGAAATCCCAGGCTGGATTGAAGTCTTGTTCTGCCTTGGATCAAGGGTATGGATCTGCACTGGAGCAGCAGCAGCCACATTCACTGTGGCAGGGACAGGGTGAGCTGCTGTGTCAAACACCCGCCATCGAGTCCTCTTGCAGCACTCAGGCCAGTTCACCTTGGCTCCCAGCAGGCATGACTGGGGATTTTGGCTGCTCAAGTTCTGATTTCTAAGCTTTCACCTTTCTCCTTCAAGCCAGATACTGGTTTGAGTGTGGTGTCTTGGGGTTTCCTAGAATGAAGGATATGTGTCTCTGCCCCTCCTCCCTGGGGTTGGGGAGGAAGACATCTTCTTCAGCAGCTCAGGGCTGAGTCATTTAAAGGGATGTGACTCTCCCATGGCTACCTGGGCAGGGGGAGCAAGACCCCCTCCCTAGAGCTCATCTTGAGCAGCAGCAACTGAGCTGCCCCAGAGGAGATGTCGGAGCTGGTTTGGGTGGTTGGTGCTGTCATTCCTGGGTGGACACCCCTGTGCTCACCTCACCTCTTTAAGCTTTTCCTCTTTCTTAATTATCAGCAAAAATCAAAGGGTTTTGTGCCTTCTCCTTGAACGTGGGTGAATGTCAATGGACAAACTCAAAGGCTGACAGGAGATTTAAGATTTTAATCCAGGTTAATCCAGATGTGTGACAGCCACAGAAATGCCCAATGCAGAGTAAGGAATGGGGGTTGCTTGAGTCCACTCAGCTGAGTGTATCTGCCAGGAGAGTTTCCAAAATAATGAAATCACTTGTCTGTTTCTGCTCTTCTTTATCCTGCACATTAAAAAAAAAAAAAAAGATTTGAGGGTCTTCTAAATTCTCTTTTAGATGATGTATCAAGTGTTTGGCTTCAGAAATAAATAATCCATCACATGGAGCTGTAGCTTTTGAGACAAGATTGGATGTGTCTTGATCCATCACAGGGTCTGGAACCTCTCACTCTGCTTTGATCTGTGCCCAGCAGGATCCATTCAGCTTGCTACTGATCCCCAGTTCTTCAGTCAGCTTGTTGTGGTGTCCCAGAACCCTTTCTCAAACACACACAAAAAAAGAGCCACTAGTAGAAAAGCTTTTTGTCTTAAAAAATCAAAGCTTCTTTGTTTATTTAGAAAGAGTGAAAGGCTCTGCTTCTCCAGCAGATCTGCAGGGCTGTGTTACTGAAAGTTTTCCTTGGGTTTAGCATCATGACAGGAGTGCTTAGAGGAACCAGTCTGGCCCCAGAGGTACCCATGTGTCTCCCAGATCTGCAGGACCCCAAGGGAGCTGCGTCCCTTTCAGACTGAAACATCATGCTCAGCATCCTTGTGTTTCAGAGGAAAATTCAAGCCTTTCTCTGTGTTTCTGCTCCAGTTGGGATGTCAAGGATTCCAGCCATTCCCTCTGGTTTCCCAACAGTCTGCCCAGACCTGAGCCTGAGCTTTTCTCAAGTCTCTTGACTTCCTACCACTCCCACTTCTTCTCATGTAGTCCCAACACAGTGGATGTTCACAGGAGATCTTGCCAGGCTCTTGGATCAAAATAAAATATTTGGAGACTTAGGTTTTTCATGAGCATGTTCCCTGAGTCTCTTCCCAGGAGTAGCCAAGTCCCCATGCAGAACAGCCTCCTCCTTGTTGGAACATGCACCCACTTGCCTTCAGATTTGCATGTCTGAATCCTTGCTCACACCCTGGGGAGCAGAGCACCACAGCCTGCCTGGGAATGGGACAGGGGACGGAGGAGCCTGCACTTTAGGGGAGTGATGGGAGAGTGTGTATCTATATTTTGGGTGAAGGGAGGATGTCTTGCTTCCTTTGATGGGAAAATTCAAGTGTAAGCCTTTTTCTGGCTTGGGTGTCTGACTTGCTGTGGGTTCCTGCCTCCTGGCTGGGAAATAGCTTTTCACTGGAGCAGTGAAGAGAGCTGGAAGTGGCAGTGGCAGGGAATTCTGTGGCACTTCAAGCCTCTTTCACTGCTTTCCCAGTCCTTGTCCTGTTTGTGGGAGCTCGGGGAGTCCCAGGACAGCGGAGCTGGGGATGAGCAGCAGTAGCCAGAGCCCCAGTCAGTTGTTCTGCCAAGTGTTTGCAGCAAGGATTGAACTTCCCACCTTGGCTGAGAGCTGTGAACCAGCTTGGGGTGCAGAAAAGTCTGGTGTAGCTCTAGCACCAGCCCTTGGAGGCTTTCAAGCTGCTTTCATGCTTCTGGTTGATGAGATCTCGTTGTGCCCATGAAAGGCAGACAGTTTCCTATGGCTGCTGATAGAGCTACTGAATCTGAGGCACATGGAGGTAAAGTGATGTCTGTGTGACCTGCAAGGTGCCAGCAGGCTGTTTGTATCTCTTGGCTGCTCTGAGCTGTCAGACCCAAGTTGTTTAGACTGTATGTGACCTTTACTGCTCCTTATAAACATCACCATGGCTATAGTGTGTCATCAGGCTCCTCTTATTGTCTGAACTTGTGTCTGACTTCTCCTGAAGAATCTGATTCTGTTTTCCTGCCTGACATGGACACAGCCCAAAGGCTCTGGTTCTTTATGAAGGGGGAGATTTTGCTGCCTCCAAGATGCAGTGTGAGGTTCCAGGTCCATCTGTGAAGCCAAACCAGGACGGACTGGCTGGGTCTTTCCTCATACCACAAGGGCTGGCATCACCCCAGCATCTGAGGTGCCCTGGAGATGTGTGTCCTGGGATGGGGATAAGCCCTCGAGAGGTGACATTCCTCTCACACTGTGTGACACTGCCCTGCTCTTGGCAGCAGTGGGAGTTTGGAAATTCTCTGACAGCCCGACATCCTCTTTCCCCAATGTCTGTATTTCCCCAGGGCCACCTCACACTGAGGTGTCCCCCAGGCCTGCAGTGAGCAGAGAGGCTGCAAAGTGTAGAGTGGGGCTGGAGAACCAGCTTTCTCACTTCGCTGACTTTGTAAATAGAAGGAAGTAGGAGAGACTCAAAATCTCTGATTATCTTCCAAGGGGACTCCCATCCCCTCCAAGGCATGTCTCAACTTCCCAGCCAAGGCTGGAGCCATTCCAAGAGCTGCAGTGTTTCTTGTCCTCTTTTGAAGCACTTTGCTCTGCTCCTCTCTGCTACAGAACCCTTCCCAAGCAGCAAAGCCCCAAACCCTGGTGCACAGAGAGCCCATGGCTGGGGACTGCCCTGCTCCCCATCCCCTTCCCACCGGAGGGGAGAGCTGCAAGTTTGGAGTCTTTCTCCTGGGGGATTTGTTCTCTGCTTGGAGAGAGCCGTGGGTATCCAGGAGCTGGGTGTGTTGGCAGGACCCTTTGGCAGTGGTGCTGCTGCACAGGAAACCTTTGTTGGTGACCGGGGCACTCTTCCTCCAGCAAGGCGTGCAAGTGCACAGCTATTTCCCCGGGCAAGTTCCTAGGGTTTCCCTCCTCCCACCTACCTCTTTCCTTCAATTTTGTGGATATTTGTGGCTTTGCACTGAAGGCAGGCTGTGCTGCACGGCTCAGCAAAACCTCAGCCTGCTGTGGAGAGTGGCTGGAAAGAAAGATTTAAAAAGAATAATTATCATTATTAAGTTTTGGTTGATTCCAAGACTCTACCCTAGCCCCTTGAGCTTCACTGGGCCAGCACCTGCCCAAGTTGCTCCTCTGATAGCTGGTACAGGCCTGGCACTGCAGAGGGCAAGAGGAATGAACAAGCTTTAGCCAGTGAGCATGTTGTGAGCATTATTCTTCCTTCTGGCAGGACCTCTCTGCCCACCCCCTGGATCCGAGGTAGGATAAACCTCTCCTGCAAAGGCTCCCACTCCCCTGACCTGACACAAACAGGATGGGCCACAAACAGGAAAGCTGTGAGTCACCAGCAGCTCCTCTCCCACTGACAAACCCTGCCCCTTTCCCATGGAGGTGAGACAGGGTCTTGGGATCTGCAGGGACAAGGAATGGGATTAGAGCCTGGTTGGTGGCAGGAAGAGATGCTGCAGAGGAAGATCAGGGAGTCCATGGGCAATGGGGGAAAAGATCAGTTCTAAAATGAAAGTTTTGTAAAGAAAGCAAGTCTGAAAGTCAGGCAGAATCCAACCTTGTCAAGGTTATTAAAGGAAATAAGAAAAGATGGGTTGCACAACTCTTGGAAACTGTCCAGCCATGTAAATGAAAGAGGAATCAGGAAAGAAGAAGTGGGGCTGGTGTGTGCTGAGGATGGGACAGAGACAGAAGATTATACACGTATAGTCTTGAAAGAAGCAAAATGAAAACTTGTGCCTAGGTCTTTGGGAGCAGAACAGGGCTGGCCAGGGGGTGAGGGGCAGGATGGATGGTGACAGTCACAGGGATGGGAAATGCCAGAACCAAAACGGAAGCAACAGTCGAGGATCTTTGAGCATGCAGAAGGTAGGACCAGCTGGCTTCTTCTCCAGAGTGAGAAGGGGCTGGCCCAAAGCTGAAGTCACAGGGAAGAGTTTGAAATGAATCTGTCAAACCACAGGGGCTGTGGTTAATAAACCTGATGCTCTCGACAAAGTAGAAAGGATGTCACCAAGTTGTCTCGTCCTCAGTAAAGGAGAAATAGGAAATCAACTGGAGAGGCAGGTGCTGGGCTAGATGGGTTTCTCAAAAATCAGCCTTGGAAGTGATGTTGTTTCATATTTTTAATGGCCTTGGCACAAAACGGAAATTACTAATGAAATTTGGTAATTACCCATAAGTGGGAATCATCATCAAAACAAAGGAGTTGAGGGAAATTACGCAAGAAGAAGTGGATGCCCTTCAGGAGAGGAAAACAAGGAATGAGATGAAATGGCAGAGTCAAGGAGTCACACAGGGAGGGATGTGCTCCAGTGTGGAGCTTCCATTCACCTGGAGCCTGACAAACTTGAACAATGCATGAGTTAGCCCCTGAGTCACTGAAACTGAGCTCCCCATTTCTGCATGATGTCTGGGTGAATGTGGAGCCCATTGCAGCATGATGTTGTAGAAACCAAACAGGTGTGCAGAGGGACAGCTCTTGGTCCAAGGCAGGTTCCTTGCTCTGACTTTATCCTGCTTGGATAACCTGTGTGATCCTAGTGTCCAGCTCTGGTCCCCAACAGATGAAGTCAAGTGGGAGCTGCAGGGAGATCTGTAGGCAGGCTGTGGAAATGAGGATGCTGTGGTACAAGATGAGACCTAAAAGAGGTTGGAGTGGTGGGCTGAGGAGTGGGGCTGACTGCCAGGGTCTCTCCCCACTTTCTCTGGCTGCAAGGGGTGGCATACACGTTGGAGGAGGAGAGATGTGGAGCTAAGAGAGCAGCACACAGAACTGAAGGTGTCCTTTCCAGAGGAGCAAAGCCCAGCCTCAGTAATGCAGCAAGTCCTTCCCAACCCCTCATTCGGGACTCCTCTTGTGTGTGAGATCCTGTGATCATGGTCTGACTGTGCAGAAGACACCTTTGCAGGTTTTCTGTTGTCTTTTCCAGCTAGGGAAGGGTTATATGCTGCTGCTCCCATGGTTGCCCCTTTTATGTGTCTTTTCTTGTGCTCCTTACGTGCAGGTGAGCACTGGGGTTTTGTTCCCTCTGTCCTGCTGTGCAATTATACCTCCTGGCTATGCTGCACTGCAGATAGTGAGTAACACTCCAGCTTTAAAATATCCCTCCTGGCCATTACATCTGCAATTTGCCAAAGCTGTTTGCACCATTGCTATCTGCACCATTTGCTACTTGTGTTGTGTGCCAGAGTCCCTGCCAGAGATTGGCACTCGCAGAGTGTGACAGAAAAAAAAAAAAAAGATGATTTGTGCACGTTCCTTTCTTTTTTCCTAATAATCCCATGATACGGTATTTTGTGTTGCAACACAAAGGATCACCTGAGGCAGTAAAATGGTGAGAAAATAAGCCTATTAAAATGTTCGAGCTTACTTAACTCTCCAACAACATCAGAGAAGAACCAGTAAGTTTTTAGCCAAGTCTGTGAGTCATCTTGTCCTGCACAATTGTCACAGCTCGGCTCATCTGTTCAGTGTAATTGCCAGGGGAGAACTGCTCACAGAAAGACAGTGAAGGGCACACAGTTGGGTTGCTGGTCAGCATTTAACAAGTCACTGAAGCTCAGCATCTGAAATTAAAAAAAAACAAAACAAAAAACCCAACGAAACCCTTTGAATAGCTGAGATGGGAACCCATTAGGAAATGAAGCTGATGATTCTTCCACCAATGTGAAGCTTTTAAAAATAAATTGTTATGATTATTATATGTAAATTAAATGGGCTATTAGCACTATTTGGATCATCTCCTATCTCAGGTACTGGCTAAAGCCTCCAGCCTTCCCTTGTACAACTCTGGGAAAGTGGCCCATTCATAGCCAGCCACTGTCAAGTGTTCTTTCAGTCTGCTCCTGATTAAGCAGCGTGGTATCAAGGGGATAATTGCTTGTTGGAATTGATCCCAGAAGAAAATCATTCAGTTCTTTCTTATCGGGTCCTTTCTTACAGGGCGAGATACCCACAAGACTTATCTCCCTCTTCAGTGCTGGCCTCTAATTACTATTTAAACAGCTCATTAGGAAGCCTTCATTAACGTGTAATAGTCTAAGCTGGCAGTCTGAGGGCTGGGGCAGAGCACTGCCCTCCCACACCCAGGCTGGGGCACCCACAGCTGCCCCGTGGCTGCTCTGGCAGGAACATCTGGAGGAGCACTGGGGCTGTGGCACTGCCTGGCACACACCAAACCCCGGGGTGGCACTTCTCCTGGTGCCAACCTGCCCGCTGTGGTTGTTGTGGTTGCATCCCGGCGTGGCTCCAGCCTTGTGCTGGAAGCCTACCAGGAGCTGAGCTCCACTCTCAGCCTCCTTTTTCCATGCCCAGCACAGGATTTCAGCAGCTGGGAGGCATTGCACAGTTGCCTAGAGAAAATTAAGAGACCGTAGCAATCGTGTTTTAAAGCATTAAAAAAAAAACAACCCAAAAACAACAAACCCACCAAAACCAAACGACCCAAACTGCATACATGGGAAATGTTTTTCTATTAATTTATTTACTGGTGAAATGTTCATGAGTGTGGGCCTGAAGATTGCTCTCTGTCTCCAGGGCATGGTCAGCATTAGCACAAATTTCCCACCTAAATGTGCTGCGGTCCTGGCCAGGCTGGGTCTTATTTCTCTGGCTGTAAAATGTGTTAGGGAAGGAATGGACATGCAGACTCTGTCCTTCCCTGTGTCCTGGCTCCCTGACAGTTTCAGCCCCAAAGGAGTCCCCTTTTGGCATTAATCTTTCTCAGGGTTTTTCAGCAGGAAAACCACAAATGTTTAATAAAAATCATGGCAAAAAGCATGCCAGGCAGCACTCGGCGAAGCGTGCGGGTGTGCCCTTTGGGCTGCTGTGCATGCTTTGCAGAAGTGGGCCCTGTAAATATTTTCTTGACATTTAGGAAGTTTAGAAAAGTGTTTATTATTTCCCTGCCAACTTGACAGCCCCAACGTGAAGAAGGGAGGAGATGCATACAACTCCCTTCCCAACCCCTGGCAGCGCTGCCGCCCGCTCCTTACGGCTGAAGCTTCATGGAGGGGGTTGAGCTGGTCTGATTTAGGAGAGCAAGAAGCTGGAGCTGGTGTGGGGTCAGGGTGCTCCTCCCTTCCTTCTGCTGTTGTAATTTGGGGTGACCAGATAATGCTACCTCTGATTTGTTCAACCCATTATTGGCTGTGGAGTGTCCTGTCCGGTGGCTCGGGGGACACTTTGGGACACATGTGGCTGGCTGGGCCCATCATCAACCACTGGAAAAACCTTGTCCTGTCTGGGGATGGAGTCAAAGCCCAAAGCAGAGCCAAAGGGGTGAGCAGCTATAGACCATGAAAATGAGCTTTTGAGTCCTGGTGTCTTAGAAGAATCCCTCTGAGCTCAGAAACAGCACTGGTTTTCTGCTTCCACTTTGTGAACCTTGTGGAGTTACTGAAAACTCTGCAGTCTATAACTGTCTGTATAATAATGATCTGTAACAATCTGTAGCTCCTCTGGACTTGGCAGAGGGAGTGCTGACCTCTGGGCACCTCAAGCTCCTCATGGGCACAGCCCGTGGGCAGTTGCAGTGGGTACAGGGGGAACTAGGTGGTCTTTCAGGTCCCTTTGAACCCAGATCAGTCTGGGATTCAAGAAGCAGTCAGGTGCCAACACAGACCCATCACATCACCACCACAAAAGCCTTGTTTGGGAAGTGAGGGGTGATTTTTCTAGGGCCAGATCGTTTCTCTGCCCTGTGTTTGTGGCACATGTTGATGTCTTTCCAGTAAAAAGAAATGGAGTTGCCAGTGTTAGAGGGATACCTCTTCTGAGAGACCACAGTGACCTGCCTGCCCTGAGTGCCACCATCATCTGACAGCTTACAGAATCAGACTTGCTGATCAGACTTGTTGAGGAGTTGAGGGAAGATCGAGACAGCTCTGCAAATATCACTTTAAATGCTTTTGGCAGTTTGGTGAGGAATTTGCACATTTAGCAGTTTCTGGTCCAGCTGAAATGCAGTGATCCTGTGCTGGGGGTCCTTTGAGGCTGTAAGTTAAATGCTGGATGAGAACTGACACTGAAATGCTGTTGGTGTCCCCTGTCCTTCCCCTTGCTCCTCAGGAAGAACTATTGTGACTGAAGTTGCATCTTGACCACCACAGAGGTAAATCCTCTGCCTCTTCCAGGTCTGTCACATTTAGACACAGTCCAGTGAGTGGATTAGTGACTGGGGGGGTTACTCTTGGGGAGTTGGCAGTTTTGTGAAACTCCCATTCCTGTCCATTTTGATCTGACTGCTTTATTTCTTTTTTTAACAAGAAGAATGGCCCAGAGTGAGCCATCAGGAGCTGGTAAGGCTGGTGGAGAGGAGTCCTCCCCATCACCCTGGGGTGTAAAGCATCACATCGGGGCATCCTTTTACTTTTTCTCTTGTCCTGTTTCTGCCCACTTCTTTTTCATGCTCATTCCTTGCCATTTCTTTTTCTCTTAGTCTTTGTTTCAGCACTTCTGAAAGAGACTTGGGCATCATTGGTGCTGTTGGTTTCTGTGCTGGACTGGCAGGTTTGGTATCTGAATAGATCAATAACCATGGTGTAGCACTCAGTGGGTATCGAGCAGATGCTAAATATGGCATCAAATAATGTGTTAATTAAATGAAGACCCTCCGTTTCATGAAGACTCAGCACCAGAGTGAGTTCTTCCTGGCACAGCAAAAGGAGGAGGATCCTGGTGGACCCAGGGAGATGGGAACACATTTGTTCACTGCAGCCAGGGAGCTGGATGCTGCTGGTCCCTGAGTGAGTGAACCCCTGGAGCTCTTGCTGAGAAAGCTGAGTTTGAAAAATCTCCCATGAATGACACATGCCTGCCTGGGTAGTTCTTGAGGGAAGACCCTTCTGTGCCACATTGGTCCCTGGGACCTGGTGCCATTCACAGGAGCTTGGCTGCTTCCAGTGCCTGGAACCTTTTGGGAGGAGGCAGGAGGCAGCTGAGTGGGAAGGAAAGGAGAGGAACAGGTACCTGAGACTTCCTTAATCTGCCTGGGCTGCAGGGGAACTGGAAGTCACTGGTGTTTTCAAAGGTTCACTTGATTCAGCCATTCATAATTAAAACCCTGGCAGCTGAGGCTGATGAACTCACCAGACAGCAGCAGAAAGCAGCCAGGGTTTTCATTAGATGCTGCCCCTCTCCCAGGTTCAATGGCAGCTCATCTGAGGAAGCATTTTTATGTACTAGTCATTTTTCTGACAGGTAAATACAAACGTGTTCTACCTCCTCCTGTGTGGAGGCATTTGGTGCCACTGGACTGGTGCAACTGAATTTTTAAAATCAAGACATTTTTTGGCAGAAAGAATAACTTCTGCATTGACAAAGTACCAAACCACAACATCTCCATTATTACAATATGTCACTGCAGAAGCAAGAAAGGACTGCAGCAAGTGTCCTGCCTTCCTCTGTTGCCATATTTGGACTCTCAACCAAGGTACATTTCTTTCCAGGACTTTCCTGATATATACATAAATGTATATATTATGTTGCATATAATATGTAGATAATATATATATGCATATAAATATCTTCTGTTAATGAAATTAGTCTAATTGCATGCCCAGAGCAGTGGGAGCTGAGCCCTGTAGCTTTCTCTCCTGTTGAACTTTTCTCTGTTATTCTTGTGGAAGCTGAGCAGGGGTCAAGCCCAGGCAGGGAAATGAGGTCTGGGGTTATGGAAAACTCGGACCCCAGAGCCACCTCCTATTATATAGATATAAATGGAATGGAAAATTATTTCAAATAAAAGTGCACTGCCCTCTGAGAAATGTTCTCACAGAACTGCCTCTGGGAGAGCCTTAACTCTTTATCAGGGAGCAGTGCTGTGCGAGGGGGGGACCGAGGGGCCGCGGTGACAGCGAGCGCATCTTGCCAGAGCTGGGGACCACAACTGCTGCCAAGAGCATGGGACCAAGCTCCATGGCCAAGCAGAGCACAAGAGGGTGATTCCCTGTTGCTTCCCTCTCTCGTGGTGCCAATGCTGAAGCTGCATCCATGAGCTGGCCAGATCTGTGTCCCCAGGAAGGAAACGAGCCTCGGCTCTGCCTTTCTCCATCTCCCAGGGCTGTGGGGAGCAGCCCAGGGACAGCTTGGTGCACAGAGTGCCACCCTCACATCCCTCCTCTGCATCCAAATCTGTCTGAATTTTTAACATCTTAATTAGGAGTGTGGGACACAGCCAGGCACAAACCAAGGTGGGTGCCAGCTGTCCCTTGTGTCCCCAGTTCAGCACCAGTCCCTTTGCTTCCCTCTGCACGTGAGGCTGAAGCGTTCATCCTTGTGGACAAAAATAGAGGCAGAGGAGCCTCCTCTCCCAGGGGGATCCTACAGGGCTGCATGCAGGGGGATGGCGACAGCAGGGTGAGGAGGTGGGAAATGGGGGTGGATATCCCATGGGCTACAGCTCCCAGGGGAAGGAACAAAGCAAATGTGACGTGGCAGTGCCCAGGCACTGGCCTTGCCTTCTTTGTCACTTGTCACTGCCAGCCCCATCAACTCCCTGTCTATTAGCAGCAAGGCCGGGCAAGAGATTGAAGTGCCAGGGAGTAAGAAGGGCCGTGGGAGGAGAAGGGTAGAGGGCTGCACCCAAAGCAAAGCCTGGCCATGCTCCTAGGAGTGGGGCTGAGCCTCCTGCAGATGGTTGTCAGCCAAGTGTAGGTCAGAGACAAATCACTCCAAGGGATTCACCACACTCAGCTCAGTTTTCCAGCCAGCAAGGCCAGTCTCAGTCCCTCCTGCTGCCTCCCAGCACTTCCTAAAATCAGAGGGGTATTTTCACCCATTTAGGTGCTGAAATACATCTGTGGTGTTTGCAGAAAGTCCTGTGATTGAGGGAGGTGGAACAAAGGTCAATGAGTTCATGCAAACTCATATGCAAAAGAAAGCAACTAGGCAGATTTTTATTTGCTTTTTAAGGAATTGTTTTTGAAACAGACACTTAAAGACTTCATCAAAGGCAGAAAGCAAAAATCTAACGGGACGTTTGTCCAAAGCCTTGTGGCAAATGCTGGATCCTAATGTAGTGCCTAGAAAAAAACTGGCTTAGTTTATTAAAAAATCAATTTGCAAGTGCTCAGAAGATATCACTGTGATAAAAGCCAGGCACTGGATACTGGTCAAGAGCAAGCCCTGCAAGAATGTCCAGTGTCTGTTTTCCTGTGTGTGGAAGGGAGCTGCTGGAAGAGGGGAGGAAATGTGTGATACAGGACTGAGCTTGCAAATACACAGCAGCAGATGAGGTTGGAATGTGCTGTGCCAGGTTGGGCAGACAGCAAACCCTCATGTGGAGGCACTGGAGGACAATAGTCTCCTTCTTGTCTTCATCAGGTGGCATCTTACCCGTGCCCTGTGCTCTGGAGATCCGTGGGGAGCTTCTGTCCAGGTCTCCTGTGCCCTCTGATGCCATGGTTAGGGGTATGCCCACTAAGGGCTGGAAATCATTCGTGTTTTGGGGAAGAGAAGCCACTGAAGAAGCAGCTGATAGTCACTAAAACCCTTGCAGTGTCTCATTTCTCTCACAAGACAAAAAAAAAAGAGGGCTCTAGAGTTTGGCTCTCCCTAGTTTGTTGGTGTATTTCTTATTTCAGTCCTGAGCAGGAGGACAGCTGTGAGGCCTGGGCTGGGCTGTGGCTTCAGCAATACTTTGCAGCCTAAATTCATAGCATTTAGAAAGGTCTGGGCTGGAAGGGACCTCAGAGACCATCTAGTTCCAACCTCAGTTAATGAAGAGGGACCTCCTGGGCTTCCTAGGAGAAGGAAACCTTTCTATGAAGGCAGAGAGAACATTACCTCCTGAAGCTGTATGTTTCTGGTTTGAATTTCATTGTTGTTGTTGTTACTCATTCCTCTGGGTACTTAGGAAGATATTTAATAAACTGATTTAGTGAAATACTGGTACAGAAGTTAAAAAGAGAAAATTGGTCTAGTTACACATTGCAGCTACACTCGGAAGGCAGTACAGGGCCAGGTAACAGGGCAAGTGTCAGGAGGGTGATCCAAGTCAAGAAAGGATCTTTAGAAACCAGAGGTACAGCCTTTGGTAAAGGCAGTGAGAAGCTGTGTACACAGGCAGAGTCCTGTGGCTCTGTGGTCAGTGTCTGGAACATTTTTGCTGATCAAGGATTAATTGTTGTGGATTTTGGAGCAGAATGAACTTGGAGCAGGTTGAGGACTTTTTCCCATGTGCACAGAGGAGGTTGTGTGTGTGCCCTGTGGTTAGGGGGCTGCTCCTGTGCTGGGGGCATGGTGGCTGAGCCTCCTGGCAGGTTGCACCATCAGCTTTTCATCACTGCAGTGATGTGATGGGAGAGGGATTCCCTATTTCACCTCTGAGGTTTCTGCAGGGCCCTGGTGTCAGGTGGGATGCTGTTTTGTGCAGGTGTAGCTGCAGAAGAGTGCTGTGCTGTCCCAGCCCTGTCTCCACAAGTTTGGCCAGCAAGAGCTGATGTGTTATTAAACCCACCCACTCCTGGCTTGAAGATATGATACAAAAAGGCAGAGTTTGGAATACCAGACATCAGTTGGGCTTGGCACGCTGCAGGCTCCTGGGCCACGTTGCAAGGAAAGCAAGACTCTGGTGAGAGAAAATCATGTTACCAGTATGATTACTGTAAGGTTCTAACAGTCTGCTGGTCTGTGTGGTGTTAGGCTTTGGAATAAAGCCCCACACTAGTGCCTGCACTGGCTGCTCCAGGGGATGCTCCATGGTGAAAGCTGAAGATCATCAGGACGGGGCTGGAGATCCATCCTGCCACGTCTGCCAGCACCAACCTCAGGCACTGCAGCACAAAGCACCAAGGGGAGGCAGGGAAGGCAGCTGGAAGTGGGAGGCTAGGTCCCAGGCTGCCCTCCCAGCCAGGCAATCCCAGCAAGAAACTCCCCCAGAGCCCATTTCCCTGGTGAAGTGTTCATCCCTCCCCACGGTGCCTTTGGAGAGCCCCAAGCAAAGCAGATGGAGCTCAGCAAGGTCCCTGTGTGTCCATCAGCAGGGCAGAGCTGGGCTGCCCATGGAGGGCTGGTGGATGGGTCCCCAGCACTGTTGGGAGCAGGATTTTTCCCAGGCAGCTTACACAGCCTTTTTAGTTTCATCCCCCCTCCTCCCCCAACACCCCCCTTCCTCTGTTATTTTGGTGCCTTTCCCCAAGGGAAACAAAGTTAACTCAAATGCTGTTCCCACCAGAAAGGCAAAAGCTCTCCCCCCCCTTTTTCCTTCCTCTTTTGGTTTTCAGGGTAATGGGTCCCATGACAAAACAAGCACAGATCCCTGCACAAAGTGCTCTGCCTTTCTCCTTAAAGGGAGAGGCTTTCTCCAGGGCCCTGAGTGCCATCACTCCATCATGCTGACGTGCCTCTTGGATGGAAGGGTGGTCAAGCTGGACTCCTTTTTGCCTGTGGTGAAAGCAGCCCCTGCCCCAACACTGTGGGCATCACTGGTGGGTGGAAATAGGTCTCTTAGCCAGGTTGTATGGAGCAGGGAGCAGCTCTCTGCCCAGCAGAGCTGGACTGGTGATCTTGGGGCTAAGCTTCATCCATCCCCAGTGGAGGTATCTTCATAAGAATGGGTTGTTCAGGCCTCTCTGCAGCCCATGGGGTGAGAGGGTCCCTCCTGGAACCCTAAAGCAAATGTCCACAAAGAGGGACTCCAACATTTCTCTCCACTGCCTGTAGGTGTGATGGGGGAGAAGTTGCTCATCCTTCCCTGCTGCAAAGGAAGGTGTCGTGAGCTCAGCTCCCACACCAGCCCATTCCATGGCTCAGTTATAAAGGATTCATTGGAAATGGCTGATACTGGCTTCTGGATGAACACCTGCCAGCTGTCCACTGCTCTCTGCACTCCCATGGGCAGCAGGGGTGCCAGGCTGTACCTGCTGCAGGGAGGTTTTACAGTTATTTATCAATTTTGGCTTTTCCCACTACCTTGGGAAGGTGGAAGATTTCTGTTTTTCAGTAACTGATCCATAACCCTCCTTCTCCCCAGGGAGCACTGGTCACCACTGCCCTGACTGCTATGTCAGAGAAAATTTAAGTTAGTTTTGGTCCACGTGGCCTCTGCATCCTCCTGTTCTGCTTGGAGCTGAGCATCTTCATTGTCTGTAGAGTAACTCTGGGGGGATATGGCACACAGCAGACATCCTGGTGTCAGCTCCCTCAGGTCATCACTCCTAGGTGCCTGCAAAAGGAACCAAAGCAAGAGGACATATATTTTTCCTTGTAAAGGCTGCTTTCAGGATTCCCTCCACCCTTGGAATTTTTTGTTTTTGTTTTTTTTTGGAATGTTTCTAACAAATGCAATTTTAATGCATCCCCCTGAGCTGAGAGGCTGTAGAGGTTTGTCTTCCCATACAGGAGATAAATGAGTGGTGGGATCCTGGGGAAGGAGAGGTATTTCCTATTTCTGCAGCTCAGTAATTTTTCACTCAGAACCTTGCCATCTCACTCTTGGAACCTGCAACTGCAGTAAGGTGTATGAAAAGTTTAAAAAAAAAAACAACAACAAAAAAAAAACTGAACTAAGCCCCAAAAACTAGTAATTGCTTGTGGTGAGAAGGGAAAGTGAAAAATGTCATTTAGATTTGCAGTTTTTCTGAAAGCAGGAAAGTTGTTGGACTCAGACTGTCGTTCTGTTTCACATGGTTCCAAGGAATGCAGGACTTGGGAATGGTAAGGAATTCCATGGTGACCATTCCTGCCTGGTGGCTGGGGGGGCTCTGGGTGGCCTGGGTGCAGTGAAGGGGCTTGGACACCTTTCACACCAGTGAGATCTGGGTCAGGATTTGCTGTAGCCCCAGGGGTTGAGTGGAGCCGTGGTGCTGAGCCAGCTGTAGGCATCTCCAGGCTGATGGAGGTGGGTGACAGGGACTGCCCCGTTCTCCACTGAGGTCTCCACGTATGAGATCCAGTGGGATGGTGAAACATCTGCTTTCTACCACGGTCATTGAGGTTTGTGTCTGGAAAATCTCCATTCTGAAAATCTTACCTACTGCTACACAGCACAGGGGCCAAGCAGAGCTGTGGTCCAAGCCTCGTGCTGGCTGTCAAAGGCTCAGTTCCCTTTCCATACCATGTCCAAGATGGTGTTTCTAGGCAGTTTCTGCCTTCCTGACTGCTGTGCAATCATGAGTGACTTCCAGATCCCAAAGGTGTGGATGTGGGAGTGAGAAGAGAGGAAACACAGCTCTGGCATAGGATCTGTGACAGCCTGGCTCATCCATCAGGAATGCCGTGATGGAGGGGACGTTCCAAGTGTATTCAGCATGGGAAAATATTTTATCAAAAAAAACCCCTTGGAATAAAAAAATAAAATTAAAATCTAAACATGAGCACTTGACACAGTGCCACATCAGAGCTATTTTTAATTTCCTTCCTGATCATTCCACTTGTTTTCATCCTCGTCAGCTCTTTGAGTGATGGAATTAGTCACCATATATGAGATTAAGTAAATAGAGAGCTTCTAGTTTCTGAGTGAGCATCATCCTAACCCTCCTAAGAGGCACACGAGCCATGGCACGCTGATGCCCAAGGATTTGCCTCCAAGCATAGGTGACCTGGTGGCACCCAAGACCATGTTCTTGGGTGGATGTGTCTGGACAACACTCATCTCTTGAATTTCTAGTTGTGGCTATGTCTGTCCTCCCTGATTTCCTGAAAAAAGTATGTGTGGTATTTGGTTGATGTTGTAGCTGGAAAATAGATGTTGGTGCAACTGGAGAAGTTCCGTTTTCATTGGTCCCTGTGGCAGCACATCTGGATTGCCAAGCACTTCCCATCTTTCAGGCTTTATCTAGTTTATTTCCTGATCCTCTGAGCTGAGGTCCTGATGTTAATGGGAGTTACTGGACAGTTAATGTGGAAGGTACTGGTGTGTGTAGGCCAATAGCTTTGGAGCTGGACTTGAGTACCTGTTTATTAGAGAGTGATGTAGTACTGCTTGGGAAAGTCTTTCTAGGCAAATTCTGATGTATTTAAAATTTTACTTCTTAACCACTATATCTATTATGAATATACTTTAGCAATGATAAACAATGATCTCATTTAATTGAAATACTAAATTAAACACCTCACTATCCAGCTAGGGCACTGAATGCAGTGCTGGCATTGCTTCTGCTTTTGGTTTCACTGGAAATTGGTATCAGGTCTGAGAAGGATTAATAAGATCCCATGATGAAATGGCATTGGTTCCCTTTGGTGCCTTTATGCTTTTTTAAATTGTTTTAATGGAAAAACTATGATGGGTTTTGGCTGTTGCTGTGCTGTAAGGAGGAGTCCCAGATGAGGTGTGTGTTACTGGACAGAGGCAGTGCCTGGTCCACTCCCTCCCTGCCCCTCCAGGCCCAACAAACCCAGAGCTTACAGAGCTCCGTGAAAAATCATTTGGTTGGTTTTGGCTTATTTCAAAACAAAAACTCATGCGCAAAACCAAGAGGATTTGTTTTTACTGAAGTCTGGAGTTTCCCACAGTGGATATTTGTGGATAGTTGGAGCCAACATTCATTTTTTTCCTAAGGTAAGGAGCCTTCCTTACCAGGACTGTTTGGATAATAGTCATGACAGGCATTTCTTAATGGGTTGTTAATCATGGGCTGGCCTTTTGGACACTTTCTGGGAGCTGATGCTCCTGCCAAACCCTTTCAATTTCCTCTGCATGTGATCCCCAGTGTCTCCAGAGGGATCCTGGGATGATCTTGGGTACTCAAGGGGAGTCAGGGCAGAAGCATCGAAACCAGAGGTTGCTGGTGGAGCAGAGGTGCCCCATGGACACATCTGTCAGCAGATGTGAGGGGCAGAGATGGGCTTTCCTCCCCACTGGGGTGGTGTTTGGCAGGGCCAGGCCATGGGAGATGCTCAAGGGCAGTACCTGGAGGTGGGTGCACTGGTGGGACTTGGCTCCTGCTGCAGCTCCTCGGAGAGGGTGAAAAGGAGAGGGACAGCCTGGGAGGACATTTATGTCTTTGAGCTTTCGAGAGCTCAGTGTATGAGAATGAAACATGTCAGGACACACAGACTGAGTGTCACCACCCCAGTGAGGAGCACCATCAGCCATGTCACTGGATGCACCAGTCCAGTTCTTACTGAAGCTCCTGTTGGGCTTGGGCTCGGTGCTCCCTGACGCTCCAGGTTCAGTGCCTGGCTCTGCTTGTACACACAGAACCTCCCAGCCAGGAGCTATGAGAGGTGACAAGTGTCACCGTGGGATGCCAGGGGACAGCCTCTTGTGCCAGCTCTGCTTTTGGCCCTGGCAGCACCTCAGTGCCCTTCCACCAGAGCTGCAGTCGTGGGGTGAGTGGGAGGGCAGAGCGGCCGCCCCGGCCCCGTGGGCCTCCTGACAAAGAGCCACAGCAGGAGCCATTTCTCATCACCTTCCTGCTCCCAGGACCTGCCCTCGGCTTTGTGAGCCTGCGAGGCCAGGACAGCATCCAGGAACCCGCGGGGCCCCGTTCCCACACTCATAATCCCTGGGTCACAGGAGACACAAAGGAGGTGCCGTGCCTCTGGGAGCCGGGGCGGGGGCAGGAGGGGTGGCTGGGCAGAGCCAGCTCTGCTGCCTCATTTCTTTCTCTCCAAGGACAACCTTTGGTTTTCTCCCTGCTAATCCCTCCCTTTAATCCCCTTCTCTCCTCCTTGCCCGGGTCAGGGTGCTTGCTTGTCATCTCCCTCCTTCCCCAGGGGCTCCATCCCGGTCACTCTCAGTACGGGTCAGATCCCAGCCCAGATGTCTCCATCATCCACAATCTCCCTGAGGGACAGGGACCAAAACAAGGGTCTGCAGGAAGGCTGCAGGTGCTGCTGGGCTCTGCTTTTTCTCAGTTGTACCTGAGGTGTTCAGAGCCTCAGAGGTGGATTAAGGCACTGCTAGGCACAGGTTCTTGCCTCCAGCCTGAGTCCCAGGTGGGGAACCAAAACTTGTGAGGCCCCTTTGCCAGCTGGCTGAAAGAGACATGGAGCAGAAATCCCACATTCCTTCAGGCCTCATGGCAATACTTGGGCTCTCTGGTTCATTCCTGGGGCTGGGATGGCACTGCAGGGCTGGGGCTGTGGCAGGACTCTGCCATGAAGCATCTGCAGTGCTGGACATGGACCAGCACCTGCCCTGGGCACAGCATCACGGGGCTGTGGCAGCCAGGATTCAGTCAAAGCTTCCACGTGAGACTGTCCAAAATGAGGGGCCCAAAATCGACGCTTTTTAAATCACTTCTGATCCCATGGGGCTTTTGCTGCTGGGCAGGAGTGTCATGGTCTCGTGACTGCAGGGTCAGCAGCAACTGTCCCCAAGCAGACACTGCACTGATGCTCTGGCTCAGCTCATCCTGCTCTGGGGGCAGGGTTTGAGCTCTGGGGTCACAGCACCTGAGCTCGGGAGCCTGCAGCTGGCCTGGGAGCATCTGTGTGGGATGTACTCAGGTGTCTGAACTCCTCTTTCTGTCTGTTACCCAGACAGATGCTGGTGCAGCAGTGTCCCCAGCCTCAGCCTGGGCTCCTGGTGCCTTGAGGCAGGCAGTGAATATGGTGAATAACAGCAAGCAGGGTTAATTGCAGCTATGGCACCATCAGGAGTTATAGCTGCTGTTCTGGTTCCATAAGTGCTTTACTCAGAGTCTGAGCAAGGATTTGAGGATCTGACTTTTGTTCCTGATTTGTGAGAGTCTTGGCTCTTACTCTGCAACACCAGTATGTTCTCCATTAAGCTGTCTAATGCAATTGATTTCCAGCCCATGCTGTAGCTATTAGATAAAGTGCTCAACAGCCATGAAAGACAAGAAAGTTAATGGTTGTGTTTTTATTGTAAATCCAACAGTAGCGTCCACATTTCCAGGCTTGTGTAGGAAGCTGGAGAGCTGGAAGGATGGGCAAAGTCTTGTCCAGTGAAGATCTGCAGAGGTGCCTGCAGATTTCAGAGCCACATTCAGATTTCAGAGCTCTTTCTGTAGCTGATTTTTGGAAGTGCATCTGCAGCTCATGAGCTGTTAGTCCATTTTATCTGGAATTTCAGTATTTGTAGTCCTAATACATTAGCATGTAGCATGGTCCTTACTTAACTACCAATGATTTGGCTGCTCCAGAATCTGTTTCAGGACAGCTGATACCTCAGCTTGTCTCTGGTACCTGCAAGGTTTGGGGCTGACCTGGGCAGAGAGCTCCTGCCAGCAGACTGTGGCATCTGCCATGCTTCTGGAGGACCCTGGGGATGTGTATGTAGGTTTTTCCTGGTGATAAACTAAATCTTTTGGTGTGATTCAGGTGCTTGGGGGCTTGGTGGGGCTGTGCAGAGGGTGAGGCACAGAGCAGCAGCACAAAGCCCTCTCTGCTGACTTGTATCATGTAGCATCAGGGACCAGTGAAAAAAAAAACCAACTGAGTCTGTGGCAGAAGTGGCTTGGGATGGGAGATAAAGTCTTCCTGTTTCCCACAACACCCTGGGTTTCTTATCTCCAGTATTGCAAATAAAAACAGGGAGCCAGCCAGGCTGATTCCCACAGTACAGCTAAGACTCAACAGCATCTCTTTTCCTGGCAGCTCCCATGTCTGGAGAAGGATGCCTGGGCTCCAGCTTCCCCATCAGCTGTCAATTCCATGGGGGTTTGCTCCAGGCAGGACTCTGTGATGTCCCCTCCTTATCCCATGGGATGGCTCCTGCCAGTGACATGTGCCCACCAGTCCCTGCAGCATCCTGGGGAGGACAGTCCCCAGCTCCACAGGGACCTTTTCATGGAATCCCACTGCTTGCATCGCCAGAAGCTTCTTGGCTGCTGCCAGGGAGGGAGGTGCTGCCCTGGCCATGCTGTGTGCTTGGGGTGGGAGCCAAAGGCCAGAAGCCACAGGCAGGACAGAGCTGTCTCTCTGCAAGGGTTTGCACTCTGGAGCTCATCCTCAAACAAGCAGGTCCTGCAGGTGTCTGGAGCAAATGTCAGAAGTTTGCAATAGCTGCTCATTATTTTATGAATTTCAAGGAATTTGAACCATGAGATCTGTTAATCACCTGCACTGAGGATGTGGCAGCTTGTTTCTGCACCAGCCTTTTCAAAATGATGGGTGCTTCTCTCCACCACTGCCCTGTTTGCATCAGCTACTTCTAGAAACAGGTTTAATTTACAATTCTGTGCTTTCTCCATGGAAAATATAATGAAAAATGGAGGTGCCAAAAGAATCATGTCAAGGTTTTGGTCATTAAACCTTCGGATAGCCTGTCTGTTGAAGCCACATCTGCCACTTTCCAGGAGAAGTCAGAGATACTGATAAAAAATCTGAATGTTTTTTTAACTGAACATGCCATTGAGAAAGCTGGACCATCTCAGGGGCTGGGCTGGGGCTGGCAGCAGAGAAGTGCAGCAGGATCAGCACCCAGACTCTGTTCCTCTGGGAAATTTTAAGCCAGAAGGAATTTTACAGCAGGAGGAAACAAAGCTGTGGGACAGGGCACATTGGGCCAGGTCTATCCTAATGATGGAGGGTTTGCTCTGCAGGATCCCACCACGGCAAAGCTTCTAAGTGCAACAGTGTTGAAAGCTTTAAGTAGTTGTACAGGCTTTAAAGATGTCTAACCTTTGACTTGTTAGGGAAAAAAGCAGGGGGGAGATTCTTTTTTTCTGCTGAAATAACTCCAGATTGGCAGCCCGTGCCCAATTAGCAGCAAAAGCCACTAATGAAAAAAAAAGCCACTAATGAAAAAAAAAGCCACTAATGAAAAAAAAGCCACTGCCTGTGCAGCTCTGGCCTCTGACTCTTCTCACAGATCCTGTGAACTCTGGGATTCTTTTCTTTCCAGCCACCCTTCACAGGAAGGATCCACACACTGGATGTTACATCCCAAAAGAAATTGGCTCCACTGGAGCCTGAACCATTTTGGGCTAGAGGGGTGGATTCTGGGTGCCCCTGGCTGTCAAGAAAATCCCCTTCCCTACCTGTTTCACCCATCAGTCTCTGCAGTGTGAAGGTGTTAATGTGTGTTAGTTCATGTTACAGGCAACAGTGTGAGGAGGTAGTGGGACTCTACTAAGTAAAGGGCAAGAAACTGAAGGACAGACAGGCCTTGGTAATAGAATTTTCCTTCACTGAACAGCTGAAGAGATGAGGAATGGAGGGGTTTTTCTGCCAGGATCCTGGATGCATGGTTTGCAGCATCTCTGGCCACAGAGCTGGAGCAGCAGCACATGGCCAGTGAGTGGCTTGTTTCTTGGGGTGGCTGGATGGAGCCCAGATGGAAGGGGCCTTCCCGGGCTGGGACAAGCACTGATCACAAGAGCAGCTCCTGGGGAGTCACTTTGCTTATTACTCCAAGCAATTAATTAGTGGCTGCTTTGGCTTTGGGCTTGCTTGGCAAGAGAGGACACAGCCCCAAGGTAGCTGGAAACTGAGTGGTGTGGCTGCACCACTTGTGGGCCTGTCTGGGGCTGGTGAAGACCTTGGGAACTCTCAGCTGGGTCCTCCCCCCCCAGGGTGCTGCAGGAGAGACAAGCATCCTCCTGCTCCAGCACCACATCACAGACCTGCACTGCCCATCCTCATGCCACAGGGTACAGAGGGAAAACAGGGAGGTAAAATAGGGGTGGAAAAAGGGTGTCTGCTCCTCCCCATCCCTCCAGCACTAACCCTGTGCCATCACCAACCTGTTCCTCTCCCTTACAGCCCCACAGGGCAGGACAGTGTCATCCCCACCTCATCTCTTGGCCAGGCCACACTCTGGGGAAAGGGTCCAACTCAGCATAAATGCAAAGCAAAACCTCTGGGTTGAACCTGGTCCCTTGGGTCCATGAACCCCCAGCACCTTGCCCCTGGCCCTGGGGCAGCAGGGCACTTTGTTGGCTTTTGAAGGGAGAGTTCCCAAGGGCGTTGGGTGTCCCAGCTCAGCGGGGACATTGCTGCCATTGTGTTGTCTGTGTTCACCTAGAGCTGGAACCAAAATATAACAGGTGCTGGGTGAAAAGATGAGGTTTGGCATCTGGGTGTTGTGTGTAAGAGGTGCTCCTGAGAATTTCAACCCCCAATGGTTTTGATCAAGAAATTTTAGTGAGGATTCTTCTCTCCCTGCCGAAACAGCAATGATTTTATTGTCTGATTTTAATTAATTTTTTTTTTTTTCCTGGTCTAAACCTGGTGGCTTCCCAGCAGGCTTCAGGGTGTGTTTTATTGCTTTGTAGCTGAACGTGTGGGAACCAGGAGGAGCAATGTGGCACTGGGATCTCTGCTCCCGCAGTCTGGGCACGGGGCCATCACCGCGGCTCCTGGCCACGTGGCCGTGCTGGAGCCATCTCCCCATCACCCTCCTCCTCCTGCTGCCGTGGGGTCGAGGAGCTCTTCCCCAAGCAAATCTCCCCAGCAGCCTGATTTAAACTGGCACTAGCACAGAAATTCAGATGTGAGCCTGATGCTGCTTCTTGAACCTCACTCCGAGTCCCCGTCCCCGGCTGCTGTTCAGGCAGCGGCCTCCGTCTGGCTTTTATTTGCAAGTTTTATTGCTGTGGGATGACAGGCCATGCAAGGGGGTTGTTTCTAACCATCTTTCTCTTACTGAGATGATGTGTTGCTTGATTTTATGTGTGTTTTCCTGATGAGTCGTGCTTTCTGCCTGTGAAAAGCCTTGCATCTGTTTTATGGAGTCAGGCCAATTCAGCCAGTGCCACTAAAATCCTCTGCAGGCACTCAGCATCCTCATCCCAGACACCCCAGAGTGTAATCACTCTTTCTAGGGGGAGAAAAAGAAAAAAAAAAAAAAAAAAAAAAAAAAAAAAAAAAAAAAAAAAAAAAAAAAAAAAAAGTGAAGAAAATGTTCATTTGATTGGCACTGGGTGCAAGGGGTCTGCATCCCATCCTCCATCTCCTCACCCACTCCTGGGGTGACAGCCAGCAGTGACACCATGGCTGTCACATTGTCCATGTCATGGTGGCATCTCAAGACCAGGTCTCTGTTGGGAAGGACGTGGAGGGGACCCTCTCCCAGCATCGGGGGTGAAAAGCCCCAGATTTACGTTTCCCCAGTCAGGGGCCGCCTGCCTCCTCCCTGCCCCCCAGCTTCTCTCTGATGTGGCTGCTGAAGGATGTGGCAAGTATCAAAGTGTGAGGACAGAGAAGTGCAGGGGGAGGTGAGGCACTTGGTTTCCTGTTAGCACCAGGGCGACAAGACACGACTCTTCCCCGCCACCCGGAGCGAGCCGGTTCCCAGCCCTCTCCCCGCACCGCAAGCTCCATTTACAGTTATTTACTAAAACAACACGGAGTGTGTGAACTCCCTCTAGGCCAAAAATAACTGCCGCCCCATTAACTCGAACTGTTTGTTTGTTTTTGGCTGTTTTCTGCCCTTATCGCAGGCAGGGAGCCAGCCTGCTGGGGGGCTGGTGGGGGGGGACACAGCGAGGTTATCACCCCCCCCCCCCCCCCCCCC
>JAAWXA010000033.1:1879661-1930154 GCA_038090715.1 Florisuga fusca
CCCCCCCCCCCCCCCTTCCCTCGGGCCACCCGCCATTGGGCTTTGTGACCCCTCTCAGTCCTTGCTCCAGGGAAATTAACTGGGGAAAAAACAGCTTTATGGTGTGCAATGGGGCCTCCTGGGGGTCCCCCCCACACCCCCAGGAAAGGAGCAGTTGGGGGGCAGTGAGACATCCCCCAGCCCTGGCTGTTCACCTCTGCAGGTTTTTGGGGACCCGGTGGGGTTGTAGGGCCAGAGCAGAGGCTCATCGGGGAATAGGGACAGCAAATGTCCCTATAGGAGCTAAGCAGGGGCTGAAGCAGGACTGGGGTGGGAGAGAGAGCTCCTGGGATGCCCCAGCCCCTTCCCAACCCCTCCCAGTCCTGCCTGCAGGACAGATTTTGCTTGGTTTCCCCAAAACACACTGCAGAATAGGCATTATTTCCCCCAAGCAGGCATTATTTTGAATTCTTAGTCCTTCAGGCAAGGTTGAGAGTTAAGAATTAAAGGTTTTTACCCTATCTGTCCCAAAAATCCAAGGAAACCCATCTTGCTTTTCAGCTAGCTCCAAAGTGAGGTGAAAAAATAAAAAATCATCATGAAGAACTGGATGAAATATGTTGAACTGAGCCAGAGGTGGGTGCCAGCCCTCAGCATGGGGGTTGGCACAGCTGGGACTGAAAGAGCAAAATTCCCCATTTAGATGCCACAAGGTATTTCAGCTCATGCCACCTAACACTCTCCCTCTTCCCTCTTGTTGCTTTCTCCAGCACATCTCTCCACAGCCCCAAGCCTCAGCAGTGGGCAAGGTGACAAATACCTGGATGCCAGGACTGTCATTTGTTCACTGTCACAGCCCCGCAGGCTCTCAGCTGAGCCTCTGGGCACTCCAGATGCTTCATCTTTTTGTTTCCTTTTTCACACATTTTTCTGGACGCCGGGTCAGTCTCCTGGGGGGGGGGAGGGGTTTGTGGATTTTTGTTTTGGTTTGGTTTTGGTTTTGTTGTGTTGGGTTTTTTTTTGAATGGCAGGGGAGGGATGGACCCACAATGGTGAATTCCCATCCTGGACCAGGCTGCGTCCTCAGGACACGGGGCCGGGGTGTGAACGCACCCGCTGGGAACCCGCTCACATTGCAACAGCGAAACCAGCTGCCTGCGGCCATCCTGCTCCTCCTGTGGTCACAGCGGCTGCAGCCCCCAGGGAGGGATGTGGATGGAGCAGAACGTGTCCCTACCCCCCCCAGCTCCCTGCCGCATCCCAGGGAGGATTCGCAGCTGTAGCTGGCAGGAGGAATCACCGGGTGCTTCATCCGCGGAGTGGTTGGGGAGGGGGAGGCAGGAGCAGCCAGGAGAGCTTATCCCAGCTGGGACACTGCATGAATTTGCTCTTGCCGTGATTAAGTGTTGGTGGGAAGTTTCCTCCCAGCCCAGCGTGGCTCCAGGGATGCTGGGTTCCTGGGGTTTGTTGTCAGCAAACCTGGCTGGGTGGCAGTCAGGGCTGGGTGAGCATGGAGGGGACCCTCGTGTCCCAATGAGCCCCTGCTCTGGATCACAGAAGGGACCTCTGCAGGGACAGGCTGCTGGCACTGCTGGCACTGCTGGCTGTGGATGTGCTGTTGTGGCTGGAAGCAGTGGATTTGAGCATGTATTCAGCTGTCCTAGTCTTCCCATGGGATTTTTGGGGGGTCTGGCTCTGGATGATGCTCGGGAAGCACGTCCCATCAGGAGGACCCACCAGCACCCTCTCCTCAGCTGTTATTTTAAAACAAAGCACCAGGAGTTCCATGCCAACCCCAGCAGCTCCAGCACCAGGTTATCCTGTGTCACAGCACCAGTGCAGAGTCCTCTGGAGTCCAGACCTGCAGACCAGAGCATTCTGGAGTGCTCAGGGTTGTCTGGCTTTGCCCACTGCCTCCAAGGTCACTGAGCCAGGGCTGGGCGTGATGCCCAGAGGGGATCTCCTCACATCCCTGACGGTTTCAGCTGTTGCAGCCATCCCAGCTCTCCCAGCTGCCCTCTCCTTGACCACACTCAGGATCTCCTCCCTTTCCTTCCCACATCCTCTCCTGCCTCTGTTTGTGGATTCTGTTTGTGGTGGACCCCTGAGGGTTTCGCCCACTGGGCAGTTCCTCGTTCCTGACTGCTGGTTTGTCAGATCCGGTTGGGGGTTGTGTTTTGTTTTGTTGTTGTTGTTTTTTATCAATTCTTCATACTTTTATGTTTTCATTTCTGTTGCTGCTTCACCCCAGGTGCCCCCCAGAGCAGGCCAGCAGCATGGTGGGGTACAGGCAGGCTGAGAACATGCACACACAGGTAGGGAGGGCAGGAAACTGGTGTGACCACCACCTGCCAGCATGGCACATGGCCCAGACCAGAGCCTTGGGCCCTGGGGCTGGCAGGGAAGGTCATGGGGACCCTGTCTAGCCCCATGATTCCTGCCAGGTCTGGCTGGTGAGGGTCATGGGGACAGGAGGATGGGGTCACACCAGCAGGTCAGAGGTCCCCGCAAGGGGCTTTCCTTTTCTTCCCACAGAAAGCTCAAGGAAGGTGAAACTTGGGTATGAGCTGGATTCTCTTGGCTGGGATTTGTCCCCAAACGGGTGTCAACAGGGAAGCAGTCACCTTTGCTCACGATGGTGGCACTGGCTGGGTCCCAGCTGTGCCCTCCTCAGGGTACTGTTCACAGCAGCATGGGGAATGTGGGAGCACCCAGGCTGGCCTGAGCACCCTGCACTGACCTTAAACACCCAGGCTGGTGTTAAGCAGCTGGACTGGCATTAGCAGCCAGGGTGATATCAGCACCCAGGCTGGCAGGAGCACCCAGGCTGCATCTCCTGACTCCCTGGATGCAGGGGGAGGATAGGGTCGGGCTGCAGCAAAGCATGAGACTAGAAGAGGGTTGGATTAGTTGGGTTTGGTGGATCTTGCAGGAAGAAAATAACAGCCCTGGTAGAGCTTAGGAAAACCTGGAGAGATTCAGAGTCACCCCAGCAAGTATTCACTGCTCTCTGGGGTGTCCTGAGTGTCTGCCAGCACCTTGTCATATCCCTCTGGATCCTGATGTCTCCCAGCTAGGTGGTAGTGCCCTCCTCCATGGTGAACCCACTTGCTCCTGATGCCCATGGGGTTCTGCGGGGTGAAGGATGGCTGCAGCCTGGGTGCTGCACCCTAACAGGTCCAAGCGAATCCTCCAGCCCAGTCAGGGCATTAGGAAGGGATGCAGGGCTGGGGGGTGACAGTGGCCATGTCACCTCAGCCCCTCTGCAGCAGGGCAGCTCCTGGGGCTCTGTCAGCTCCCTGCCTGGCCTTGGGGACAAGGGGACGATATCAGGAGGGAAGTGGTTTGGGTTAATCAGTTCCAGGTGCTACAGTGACACTCCTTACCCCAGCCCTGACCAGAAGTGACACCACAAGTCCCAACCAGCCCCTCAGGTGCCTCAGTCAAGCCATGGGGTGGTGAGAGGGTCCATGCTGTGGCTGCCACCCTGTTCTCCTGTGGATCCAGTCTCTCTCTCCAGAGAGATTTAGGGCATTGCTCCCGTTCACAGCTGAGGGCACAAAACCTCCTGCCAGCCTGACAGCTCTTGCATGAAGTCATCCTGGGAGCAGGTCCCAGTGGATGCTGCGTGTCCTGCTGGTGGCTGTGCCAGGGGCTGCTGTCCTCAGTGTCCTCCCCAGATGGGCCAAGCACTGGAGGAGCCTCAGTGTGGTTTTTGGGAGGGTCCTTCTCAAGGGATGTCAAGGTGCTGTGGCACTGGGGAGCAATGGGGTCTTTCTCAGCACGTCCCTTTTGGGGTGCCTGAGTAACCCCAATGCCTGAAACAAGGCTCAGGGGCTCCATCCTGTGAGACCACCAGAGTAACAGAGGGTTAAACCCCACCTTACCATCTCAGCCTGGAGACTTTTGCCAGGGAGAAAAGTATTCTCCCTGCTCTTGCAACACAAAGAGCAAAGCTGCCAGTTTGCCCGGAATGACCTCCGTGCCCTACAGTCCTAACCCCTTCCTCTGAAAGACAACAATCCCATTGCCTTCCACCTCCATCTGTTTAGTGAACAGTTTAACCTAACAAGATTAGTATTCAAGGTCGTCTCTTCTTTTGCTTTTTTACCCCACCATTTGCAAAGAAAACAGCATTGGATTTAGGACAAAAGCTTGAAACCCCTCATTTGTAAATAGTGCAGTCTTTGGAAACTGTTTTGTTCTAGAGGTATCTGTGGAAAGGGCTTTTGAATCCTCCCCTAAAGCAAACAGGAGCTGGTTGAGATGCTCGGCCCTGGGGAGGATGGAGCAAGAGCCCAGCACAGGGCACCTGTGCCCAGCTCTGCCTGATTTGGGGATGGGGAAATTTCATTGTGTTATTTTCCCCCAGAGGTTTGCGAAGAGAGAAGGTTGTGCAGCAGGGAGAGGCTGTGGGAGGGTGGCTGGACAGGAAATTGGGATTTATGTGCCCTGTTGCCCCACAGACACCCTCCAGGGATGGTCCAGCACACTCCTCCATCCCTGTTGGGAAAGTGTGGGGAGAGTGGGCTCATCTTCAAGGGTGGTGGATGAAGCTGCTGCAGGAGGAGGGTCGTGAAAGAGCAGCGAGCATGAAATCTGAATTAACTTGCCAGAGGACACAGGTGATTTTTTACATGTGTGCTCTTCAAACACCATCATATCCCACCACAAGCCCCTTCCAGGGGGCTGAGCCACCCAGCTCCCACACAGCCTGGCACTGCCCAGTGAGGTGACAGCCTCAAGAATCCCCAGAGAACCCTCATCTGGGAAGGGGAAACGGTAAAGGGTTTGATTCTCATTCTTTGGAACTGCTTTTCCCTCCCTCATCTCCCACCCACCCCCCTCCCTTTTCACCACATTGTGCTGAGCTTGAATCAGACCTTCACAAAGGGGATTAGAGGCCGGTTGCTGATAAATAGCAAAGCAGGTTGGAAGCGTGGGAACCAGCCCCGGCCCAGCTCGGAGGGACATTCCTGCTCCGGAGGGCCGGGCAGGAGCAGAAGTCCGGGCTAACTCCGGGTCACCCGGGGGACCCAGCTCCTGAGAAGATTTGTTGGGACACTGGCTTTTGTTGTGCACAGTTCCATGTCAGCCCAGCGTGTCCCTCGCTGCTATTGAGGGGGAAGGAAAGAGCCATTGTCAGGCACTCCAGGGCCCCCCTTTCACTCCTGTGCTCTTGGGGTAACGGCATGGGAACCTGACTGGAGTGGGACCAGTGGCCCCCAGTGATGCTCCCCTGTCTGCTGGCCTGCTCACGTGGCCAGGAGAGATGAGCTGAGCTTCCCCCATTGCTGCTGGGAGAGCCAGGGATGGAGAGGATGGGTAAATTGGGTGGTAACGTGGAGGCGTTTTTCTGTATCTCAGTCTCAGCCTTATCAGCAAAATTTCCCAGAGGGAGGGAGGGAGGCAATATTGTGCCAAAAATTCATTCCGGGAAAGGGCTGCTGGACCAAAGCACAGTGCCCAGCCTGTGAACCCCAGGGGTGTCTGCAGGGTCTGCTCTCACCCCACCTGGACACCTGCTGATGGGTGAGCATCTCCCTCATCCTCAGGCTCTGGTTTCCTTACATGGTTTTCATCTCCAGCTGGCAACATTAGGAAGGGCCCAGGGCTGAATCTGACCCACACTCCTACTCCAGCCTCTTTTCGGGAAGAGGCCAGGCAGGGAATTTCCCTGATGAAGCTCTGTGGGTGTGCAGTAGAGTGGCCCTGAGCAGCTAAATGAAGCTCAGCTGCTTTGTGTCTGGCGCCAGGGCTCTGCAGCATCACGGAGCATCTGGGGACAGGCAGCATGCCAGGGCAGGAGCCTGCTGGGAAAATCCCTCCATCCCGCCTCTGCCTTTTCCCCCTGTGCCCTGACAGCAAGGAACTGCAGGTGAACTTGAACCATGCAATCTGCCTGGTGGTGATCAGGCTTTCCATGTTTCTCCTTACATCTCAGAAAATCAGCTGAGCACCAAGGCTGAGGCTTCCAGCCCTCATTTCCCCTCTGAAATCTGATTTTGCTGCCAAAGTCTCACCAAGATCCAGGCTCCAGCACCCTGTCTGGGGTCCATGCAGGGACCACCCAGGCCGGGGTGACTCCAGAGCTGCCCCCAAAAGCTCAAATGAGCCGAAGCCAAATGGTCTAAACAGCCATATCCAAGGGGGATCCACGGGCTTTGTGTCCAGCAGGGAGGCAAACGGGGAAAAGTGACAAATGCATTTGCTGCCACCAGGTCCTCTGGCTGCGTCCCACCACATCAGAAGGAAAAACAAAAGCCTCCTTTAGGAGCTGGGATCATCCCGGAGAATGAGGCAGCCCGAGCTGGGGAGTGGGAATGTGGCTGCTGTGCTGTGGGGATGCGTGCTGCCTTCCCTGGGAAATCTGTGTGGGCAGCTGCAGAAATATTCCTGGAGGTCACTGGGGAGTCTAGGAGCTGGAGGGGCAATGCACCACTGCTAGTGCTGGGCAACAGCCAAGTGTTTTTTCAAAGACCTGTGGAAAAAAATGGGAACAGCTTTCCGAGAAGTGGGATTTTCAGCATTCACTGATCTGGGTCCTCCCTGGTGGGTGGAAGAAACAAGTGGCCACCACAAGTGGCCACCTGGATGCACCTGGAGGGCCTCAGCCAAAATGCCTCCCCAGCTCCATGTGTGCCCTGGGGACTATGTGCCACTGCCACCAGCTGCTTGTGCCCAGGTGCTGAGTCAACACTTGACAAGGCTGGGTTGTTCCCTGTGATGCAGGGATGGGGAACATGGATGGGGATGGAACTGAGGATGAGGATGGGGCTGGGAATGGAGATGGTCTCCTGCAGACAGGATGTTTTCAGGTGCCCCATCCTTGGTCAGGCCCCTGCACAAAATCAGATGTCTTGCCTGGTTTGCTCTGGACACCCACCCCAGCATCCCACCTCTTCCTTCTCCTCTGTGGGTGCAGAGACCCCGTGGGATTGGAGGGAGCTGGGCTGGCAACAGCCAGAGAGTTGAGTCCTGATGTCACCTTGCTGCCCTGCAGTGCCAGGGCACACCTGGCTGCAGTACATGCTGCAGGCATGGAGGGCAGCTCCCCAGCACCGGGGAGGGGATTGGTTTTGCTCTGCTGCACAGGCATCTCCTGCACCCTCACTCAGCCCAGCACCCACCTGCCTGTCTCCCAGACCCCACGGGGCATGGCATCACCCACCCCTGGCTGGGGTGTTCAGATGAGCCATCATGTTATCTGACTTCTTGCCCCATAGCTCACCTCTGCAAACCTGCTGAGGCGACCCAGCCAGCTGTCAGGTCATGGGCTGCTGTTGGGTTTCTCTACAGAATATAAGTAGTCCTGCAACAGGTGGAGTTTGTTTTGTTAATAATAATGATGATGCTGATAATAATAATAATAATAATAATAATAATAATAATAATAATATTCCCAGGCTCTCAGAGTGACCAGCCTGGCCCTGCCTACTCCAATAGGGCCGTTCCCTGTGCCTTTAAACAGCAGACTCCCCCATACTCCCAGATGATTTATTTAAATAGGTTGGATCCAGATTTCCAGAGTGAAAGAAACAAGGACAGATGCCTGGACTACTCCAGCCAGGGTTATGCACCCTGGTGGTGTCCCTGACACCTTTCTGAGCCTTTGGTCTCCCCTCTGCCACCATTCTGGGACAGGGATGGCTGGAGGTGTTGTGGAGCCACTGCCAGTACCTGGCTTTATTCCTTTATTCCCCTGCTGGGAGAGGGGAAGTTTTCCCATTGTCCCTAAAGACCTGATGTCTCTGGCTGGAATTTTTGAGGCATTTTTCTGGGACACGGGGGGATCAGACCTCCCCCTCAGTGGGATGCTGAGCCCACATGCCACTCACCCAGCTCTGCGTAGCCCAGTGCTGGGTGACCCAGGGGAGAAGTGTCCTGGGTCAGTGTATCTGTGAGGAGTCAGATGGGGGTCCTGAACAATTTGGTAGTGACTCCAGAGATGACAGAGGTGATCGTCCCTCACCCACCACCCCCCTCCTGGCAAGCAGGGCCTGGCAGGGCAGCTCGGGCTACCAGCCATTTGGTCCGGCAGCGCCGGTCCCAGTGCCGATGCCAGCGGTGGTGGCCGGGGACTGGGGTGACTGTGGTGACAGGGGAACAGTTCACACCTCCGGGTCGGGAGATGAAAGAGCCTCTGGCACTTGGAGATGAAAGAGCTGGCGGGGCCACGGAGGGTGGGAGGTGAGGGGAAGCCCCAGGAGTTGTTTTTCTTCTCATCTCAGCCTCACAGTGGGATGGCAGCAGCCAGTGCTGGGCTTTCCCAGGGCTATGGAGAGGGGCCCTGTGCTGAGCCCCAGCCCACAGCACCACTGTCCCCTCTTCGGGGGGATTTGGGGACCAAGAGTTGGCAGCACCCGCTGAGCATCCCTCAGGAGGTCAGAGGCTCTGGGGTGTTTGCTGAAGGAGAAAGCTGGGGGAGTTGTCCTTGCACAGAGGCAGCTGCACCGCTCCTGGCCCAGTCTGTGACGGTGCTGGCTGGTCAAAATTGTCCCTGTCACCCCCTGTCAGGTGCCATCACAGAGTGGTGACACAGCAAAGTCTCTCTGGTCTGTGGTGAGGGCAGGGACAGGGCTTGGTGGTTCAGCTGAGTGGCACAAGCAGAGCAAAGCTGGGTGTCCCCAGTCCCTGGGTCTCCTGTCCTTAGCAGGAGCTTTGCCATGTCACAGCATCGTGGTGCCACATGCCACGGGAGCCCAGCACAGCTCCTGACTGGTGCCTTGTGCCATGCTGCCATCCCACCCCACGCTCCTTTAGCCCAGACCTAGAGTTTCAGGTGTGGATTCAGTCCCTCTGGGACCAGCTGGGAGCTCTGTGGAGGGGTGGCTGTGTCATGCTGCTCTGTCACAGCCTCCTCTGCCATCTCCACTCAGACTCTGAAACCCAGCAGGGCAGAGGTGGCACCACCACAGGTTGCCTTCTGTCTGCACCATCCCTTGAGCAAGCCTAAAGCTGGAGGTGCAAGAACCATGTTGAGAAGCTCACCATGAGCCAGCAGTGTGTGATTGCAGCCCAGAAATGGTCACCAGCTGTGGTCATAAGCAAAGAACAGTGAAGAAAAGGGCACTGAGACCCCTGACATGTCAGGTGGGGACCAGCAAGGCTTCAGGGACCCACAGAGTGTGCTAGATGAGGATGGTGATGGAGCTAAAGAGGTCCCCAGCTTGCCATCTGCATGACCCAGACTGTGATGTGTTTATCACTGCATGAACTGAGCTGTAAGACTGAATAGGAAGAAAGGCTGAGGCAGTTGGGGTTGTTCAGCCTGGAGAAAAGGAGGCTCCAAGGTGACCTTGTAGCAACCTTCCAAAATCTGGAGGGGGCTACAAGGAAGCTGGGGTAGAGCTTTTACATGGATGTGTAGTGCGAGGACAAGGGGAAATGGTTTCAAACTTGAAGAGGGGAGATTTAGGTGGGACACGAGGAAGAAATTCTTTAATTGGAGGGTGACTGGCACAGGTTGCCTGGGGAAGTTGTGGCTGCCCCCTTCCTGGAAGTATTGAAGTCCAGGTTGGATGGGGCTTAGAGCAACCTGGTCTGGCAGGAGGTGTCCCTGCCCATGCAGGAGGGTTGGAACTGGATGACCTCTAAGGTCCCTTCCAACCGTAGACATCCTCTGATTCTATTGCTCTATGAAAACTGGGGGAGGAAATCATTTGTTTCAGCTTAAATGTCACCTTTGAAATTAATTTTAACTGCCTCAGGGTGGCTTGGTTGGTGGTGAACTTCTTACCAGTGAGGGGGCTCAGGCAGACCTCAGGTGGGGGAAGCAGAAAGTCGGAAGCCATCCTCTAAACCTCTGTCTCCATTTGTGTCTCCTGGCTGCTCTCCCGGTAGGTCCGGGGCTGCCGTCCACCCCGGGGACAAGTGACCTTGCTGGGACAACGCCACACATCTCCCACGCTGCACCCACTCGACGTGTGGAGCTGGAGAGGAGCTCAGGGGAGCTGGAATGGGCCGATGGCACCGGGGAAACCCTCCCGGGGGCTGCGGTCTCACCGCTGCAGTGAGTTTGACAGTGCTCTGCCTCCCCCTCCCTGGCCAGCACCAACATCTTCAGGACCCAGGGGATTTTGTTGGCACTGGGAAGCCTGGAAACAATGGCTGGAGAGACAAGGATCCCAGCTCAGCTCTGCACTTCTCCTCTGCACCAGATCTCCCTCCTGCAGCCCTATCCTCCCCAGCCCCTGGGTAAGGATCGCTTCTCACCTTGCGCGGAGCTTGGCGGCGGCTCTGGCTGGGCTTGTGGCTCAGAGGTGCTTCTGAGCTGGGGTGGTGACTCCCCCGCCTGCTCATCTCCATGACACCCACATGTGCAGAGGTGCTGCCACGGGCACTGCGGGCAGGGACCTGTGTCGGGTGATGAACTGAACCTGCTGCCAGGTTTCCCAGCCCCTTTGCCAGACGAAGGGAACCGAGAGGTTTTCTGAAACCAGCCCAGAAAGGCACCACCGGGAGCCAACCGGCATTCATCCTCCTTCTGCTTCCCCCTGAATTCCAGTCCTCTGACATGCTGAGATCAAACCTGATGACCCAAATCTGAACTGCAGCAACTGAGAAGAAAAGTGACCTTCTGAAAAGAGCAGCTGAGCTGGCCCAGGAGAGCAGCCACGTGTGCTCCAGGCCACCCCGGGCCACTGCCCCCGGCCCCGTCATGGAGAGGAGCAGCCAGGCAGCCCCGGAACGTTTCACTGGTTTTAATTCAATTACTTTGCAAAGCAGCATGTAGCACCAACACCTCCACAGCATCCCCTGGCAGCAAACCAGCTCTGGAAGCTGTCACCAGCAGCCTGTGTGAAACAGCTTAGTGGGCTCGGGCTAGGATCTAATAAAAATGTGTGCATAGGGACAGGCAGGTTGTGGGGTCAGGGAGGGAGCTGCCTTCACAGCCAGCTGCAGGTGGAGGCAGGCAGGGAGGAAGAGGAAAAATAAAGGAAAAAAAATGGGCACGCATCTGTCTTTACTCCTGCTTTCCTCCAGTGTGGAGCTGGTCAAGGCTGTAAGGTGGCAAGTGGATCTGGGATCTGTGGGGTCATGCAGCCACGTGGGAAGGCAGGGACCTGTCCCCAGGTGTGGAACACCTGCAGGGATGTGTCCCTAGGTGTGGGACCCACTGAGGCCCTGGGAACCTTTCAAGCCCACTTCCTGGAGGTGTCAAAGTTCTCTAACTAAAAACAGGGCAGAGGAGATATTTTTAAAGTGAAAGAACCAGGAAACATCTTTTTATTTCAAGATCTCTTCTCTAGCTCCTTCTTTATCTCACCATCAAGCAGATGTGATGGGCAGAAGCTCAAATTGTCACCCCAGGCAGATCTCCTTTAATTAAAAGCCTGAGCCAGGAGGATGTTATGCCAACTCTTCGTCTTCTCGAGCAATTCCTGCCCGTGTCTGGGGCAGGGAGATGTGGTCTGTGGTGAGGCAAGTCCTGTCCTTCCTGCTGACACATTTCCCAGGGACGGAAATGTCACCTGTTGTGCTTGGTGCTCTTAAAATCTGTCCTCACCAGATGCTGACCTGGGCCCCCAGGTGCTGTGCAGATGGATTTTTCCATGGCCCGGGGAGGCTTTCCCAGCCAAGTTTCCCACCTCTCCAGACAGCCCGCAGAGGAGTGGGATCACATCTTGCAGATCCCAATGTGCTTTGGTCAGTGGTGCGGGAAGAACCAGCCTGAGCCTGGAAACTGCTCAGGGGGAGTTTGGGGGGAGATGAAGGTGTCTGGGACCCCTGCCTAGGGGACAGGGGGACAGAGTGTCCTCAAACCTCAGGGAAGGACAGAGTCCCCCTTGCACCACTACTCACAGCCTCTCCATCCCTCCCCGGATGGGGGGGACAGTCAGGGGGAACTGCAGCCCTCTCAGGGTCTGGAGTGAAGACCCCTCACCCCCCAGGGGTTTCTGCTGCTTGAGGAGCTGTGTGCCCAGCTGGCCCCTCACCCATGGAGCCCCTTCCTCCCCCCGGACCATCCTCTGGCTCTGCATGGTGACAGCTCTGCATGGCCCTGGCCCCCAGCCCCTGGCCCCCTCTAAGTGCTTCTAGGGTTGGGGTTTTTTTCCACTCCTGGGAACCAAGCATCAGCTTTTGTTGCAGAACAGACCGTAGCTTTCATGTGAAAAGGTTAGTACAGTATGTTAGTTCCTAATGAGGGGATAATAGAGTCTGATTCTCACACCCCATGGACTGTGAGGTGACAGCAGCACGGGAGAAGGGTATTTAACACCTTCACCCTGGGAACATTTTCCCTTCACAGCCAGAGTGCCTCGGCCTTGACAAGAGCAGGGAGGAGGAGCACAGTGCAGTGCCTTTGTCCCCACTTCCCTCTTGTGCCCCGATGCCATCCTGTCAGCACACGCATCCTGGCGGGGGGCAGCTGGAGGAAGAGCCTGGGAAACAGGCAATTAAGTCAGGATCTGGTCCCTCCTCACCCCTATCACAGTGTCACAGTATCCTCAGGGGGGAGGCTGTGGGTCGCTGTGCCTGGTGGGGATGTGTTTCCAGGGGTGGTTGTGCAGGGAGGCTGGGGGGACCCCCCTTGGGACCCCCTTGGTTCCTGTCATCACCTCATCACCTGAATCGTGTCCCTCACTGCGTTGCAGCCGTGTCTGTGCCAGGACTGTGGCTCACGGTGCCACCCAGGGCACCCTTGGGGATCTGGGTGCATCCATGTTCCACGAAGTCCAGGCAGCCCAGCACACCTTGGTGCTATGTGGGGAGGATTTAAGGGCCCTGCTTTTGCTGGAAAAATTAAGATTCCTTCCCAAATTCAGCTTCCCTCCCCATCCTGCTACAGTGGCACCAGAGGAGGACAAGCCCTGAGCATGCCACGTGCCATCCTGGGGGTCCCAGGTACAAGTTGGTGTTGCCACTTCCTTGGGGTGACAGTGTCCCATGGGGGGCAGCCCAGACACCAGGGTGAGGGTTGCGAGGGGCGATCCTGGCGGCAGGAATTGCAGCACTGGTGGAAGCTGGAGGCCCAGAGGCCCCGAGTGGGGATGGGACAGGAGCCTCCCTGGGCAGCACAGTGCTGCTTGTCACTAGCTGTGGGTCCTGAGCTGGATTAGACCCCTGGCTGCTGTGTTTATTGAGGGTGTTCAATTCAGACTGCCCCTTTGTGCAGGAGCTGGAATGTCCTCAGAGCAGGAGAGACCAGTTTTGCCAAATTCCACCCCCACAGGATGCCAAATTACAAGTGTCATCGCCTGGGCTGTCACTTTGCTCCAGCCTTTCAGGGCAAGACACCTTCCCACCACTTAATCTTCCAACTGGCAGGGTTTGTAGTAACCCTTTCCTGGGCAGCCTGTCTGTTTACCAAGGGTGCAGGCAGGAAACCTGATGGTTTGTGAGTCCCCAGTGACCCAGAGCTGCTCACTGCACCCAAAGGGTGATGCTGTAGCTGAACTACATTGGTGCCAGCAGCTCAGCACCACTGGGTCCCCTTCACGTGGCTTTACCAGATGTTAAAGCATCAGAGATGGTTTGTTTGGGTTGTTTTTTTTTTTGTGGTACAGTTTGTGTCTGGTAGAAACAAGGTCCTAAGTCTGTGTTCAGCAGGGTGGGGAGGGCTGTGTCAGCTCAACATCACCGTGCCCATCCTGGCATCCAAGAGATCTATGGGAGATCTGCACACTGTGCCCCTTTCTGCTGATTTCCATCCCTCCGTGCTCAGGCAGCACCTGGCTTCATTGCTTTTGTGCTCTTTTCTTTCTCATCCATTCTTCAAAATATCAGGGTGGCAGCTCCGACCTCACTTGCTTTTCTGATGGAACCTCTCAAAAGGTGTGCACAGGTCCCTCCCTCTTGGTGACATGAATCAGGTGGCAGTGCCTCCCAGTCCTCCCTGGTGGCACAGTCCCACAGGCACGCTGGGCAAGCAGCAAACCCCTCTCAGGGGATCAAGGCTCCCACTGAGCTTGGGAAATTGACGGGTCAAACAAAATTTTGGGAGCACCTCTGCTTCCTGGGGAGATAGAAGAGGGCTTGAGCCCAGTTTTCCTGCCCAGGCTTGGAAGCTGTGGGGGAATATGATGGGGATGGAGTGGGAAAGTGGTTACTTAAGACCAACTGGATTGTCACAAGATGTGATGATGGTCAGCACTGCAAAGTTCACAAAGAATGAGAATCAAACATTTTGCTTGTCTGTTGGGTTATTATTAAATATCCAAACCTCTGGAGTGGGTGAGCCAGGTGGTCCAGGTCTGGAGGGGAACCAGTGGCCCCAGGGTCTGGCCGTGAGAGTGATGAAGCTTGGCAAGAATTTGCTTTACTGAAATGTGGCCTCGTGAGGTCCAAAAGCCTCCCAGGTCTGAAGGCAGAGCTTGTGGGCTGTGCTGTATGACTGCTGGAAGGCATCACAGCAAAGATTTCTAGGATGATGAGTTGGAAGGGTACTGACCTTGCCTAAGGCCCTGCAGAGACACATGGATGAGGCAGAGTCGTGGTCCTTCTCCATCAGTGAGCAATTTCTGGGTCACCAAGGCCAGATTTGGAGCTGTCATGGAGCAGCTATTGCCTGGCTCTCCTGTGCCCTGGGCTGACATGGATGCAAACACTGACAGAGCAGCCCCAGCCTCCAGAGAGAGGAGCAGCAAGTAGTCCCCATGTCAACCCAAAGGTGGGAGCAGACTGCCCACCCTGGTACCTCTGTTCCCATCATCCCCAGGCCTCAGGGGCATCTTTCTGGGTCAACCTGCACCAGCTTGCTTCCACCAGAGGAGATGTTTTCCAGCTGAGATAGCCTGAGAAGCAGACATTGCCTCGCTCAAGAGTGCTGAAATGTTTAATTAGAGTTTAACAGCAGCCTGGGAAAAAGGTGTCTTGTCATATTTCTGGGCTACGTTTTGTTGTTGAACTGCAAGCCCTGTACAGGCAGAGCAGAGGGAGCCCAGGAGCACAATGAGCCCTTTATGTGCCTCTCCCCACAGCTCGCCCCGACCCTGAACTTTCCCATTAGCTGCTGGCACTGTGCCCTCCTGCATGGTGTGGGGATGGGAGTGCTCAGCCAGGCTTTTCCTCTGGTTTTGGGGTTGGGGTTGCAGAGGAAAGAGCCCCCAGCGTGGGCTGGCTGGAGGAGAGGACATCCCAGCAGCTCGGATGGGATGCCCTGCTCTGAAGAAGGCTCTGGAGTGTGGCCACAGGGATGCACCATGGTGTCTGTGCATCAGGACACTGGGGTGCAGCAGTGGCACCCAGGGATGCAGCATTTACCTCTGTGGGACCCTCACTCAAGTGTTTCTGAAGATGCTGCTCACACAGATAAAAGATTTGGTTGCTCAGAGCCCAGCAGGATTCATACCTACAGCAGGAAGGGAAGTTGCTGAACCCTGCCCAGCCAGAGGAGCCAGTGAGGCTACAGGACAGCATCCTCAGCCCTCTCCATCACCCCAGGTACCCGTGTGGACCCTGGGGAGCACAGCTACCAAGATGAGGGAGCTGGGGAGGAATGGCAGGATCCAGAGCACACCTTCCTTCTCTGACTTCACCTCCACAAAGAGCCCATCAGCATTTTTCCACTCATGGGCATTTTTTTAACTGAGGGCTGAAATGGAAGTTTTGCTGCCACCCAGTTTGGTGGGGCTGGATGGCTCCTCTTGCTATCTCTCCTCCAGTTGGCCACTGAAACAGTAGAGAACAAATCCCTTGGGTCCAGCAAAATCCCCCCAAATTGCCACAGGCTTATGTGGATATTATTATCCCTTTTTACCTTTTTTTTTTGTGTGTGTGATAAAAGCATGTGATGCTGTACACAGCTCCCCAGACCCCCCCCCTGCTGTGGTGAGAAGATGTGGAGGTGTTTGGGCCCTCCAGGAATATTCCTGCCTGACCACAGTGACCTCAGATATCACCAACACGCCAGGGTCACGTTAGCACATGGGGAGGTGTCAGGCTGGGAACGTGGGCATTCAGTGCACAAGGTCTCCTGGGGTTGCTCCTTGCTCAGGAGCTTTCTTCTTGTAGGTCCCAGTTAGCAGCTTGAATGGCTCCTTTCTGTGACTGGTTTTTTGGGGGGATCCTTTTGGAGAAGTCCTCCAAGAACTGGACTTTTCCTGGCTTTTTCCTCAAGATGAAATGCACATAGCTGTTCCCAAAGGGTATGGTGCTCCCTGTGACCTCCTCAGTGCTGGCAGAGCCCAGCCAAGTGGCTTCACACTCTGTTCCCCCATGGGATGAGCTGAACCATGGAGGCCAATCATTGCATCAGGTGGGGAGAACCTTCCAGAGGTGCTTGGCACCAGCCTGGTCCTTACCAAAATCCCAGCCTTGGACCCAGCCCTGGTAGGAATTGTCTAGAGAAAAGGATTCTGGCAGGATGGATTTGAAGCATGGTTCTGGGTGTTAAAATGGCTCCTCCTTGCCCATATTTCTCTCCATCCTGCTCTGGATGTGCAGGCAGTGAGGGCATCCTCTTCACTCCGAGGCTGGTGGGAGCTGTGGGTACCTCCCACTCCTCCAGGGGTGGTGATGGGGATGATCTGCCCCAGGGACCATCCCAGAGCAGCTGGGAGGATTGTGCAGAGGGACTGGCTGGCACCAAATTCTGGGGCAGGACATGCCATTTCCATGGTGACACCCAAGGCAGTGGTATGACCAGCAGTACCATGGTCCCCTCTGTTGTTCCATCCCTGTGGGGCAGGTGCCAGCCCAGCCCAGTCGAGGGATGGACACCCAGGATGAGGGGTTTTCCCCCAAATCCTGCTCTGTTAGAGGCAGCAGTGCAGGCAGCAGGCTGGGCAGGCATCCTCCATGGCCCCTGGGAAGGGGCAGGGTGCCCGGGGCAGGCACAGCTCCATAAAGCCCATCTTGTTCTGCAAGCTGGGAGCGCTTGGGGTGAGCTGAGAGGAGCGAGAAGCAGAGTTCCCAAAATCCTGGTCCTGTCCCTGCCAGGTGCTCCAGCAGCTGTCATGTGTTATCCAGGGATGTGCTTGTGCTTCTCCTCTCCTCCCATCCCTGACTTTCTCCAGGNTTTTAATATGGTCCCGTTTTTTTGCTGTAGCTTCTATTCTCGCCCCAATTAAAGCAGCAGGCACTGCCCGCCGGGCTGGGGGGGGTTTGGCTTCCTCCTGCCTCTGCCCCCATCCTCTCACCGTGGTTGCCCAGGATGAGGGGACAGGCTCCAAACCCCTGCTCCTGTGCCCAGAACCCTTCCTTTGGGTGGCTTCAGGCAGCCTGGACCCTGCAGGCTGTGCCAGCTTCTCAAGTGCCCAAGCCACTCCAGTCTCAAGTTTCCATTTTTCTGCACCTACCTCCAGGCTGTGTCCAGTTTTTAATTTAGTAAATTCAGATCATCAGTGCTGGTGCAGCCGTACAGACCTAGGCAGGGCACTGTGCAAGGTGGGATTGAAGGGGTTACGTCTGGGTCCTGAGCCAAGGTGGCATCGTGGCACAGAATCCCAGACTGGTTTGGATTGGAAGGGTCCCTAAAGGTCACCTAACCCACCCCCCTGCCATGGCCAGGGACACCTCCCACCAGCCCAGGGTGCTCCAAGCCCCATCCAACCTTCAGCACTGCCAGGGATGGGGCAGCCACAGCTTCTCTGTGGGCCAGGATCTCACCTTTTCCCTTTCCAAGGCCAAGCTCATTCTGTTCCTAAGCCGAGTGGGATGACTCCTGTCCCTCCTGGGCCACCCCTGTCCCTGTGTCTCGGATTTAAGTCCAGGTTTGGGCAAGGACACCTGCCCGTGGCCACTGTCACCCAGGTGGTGGCATGGTCTGGGTTAGCTGTGATGAGGTGTTCCCAGCCTCAGCCTGGCCTGCAGAGAGCCGTGCCCAGAGGATGTGCCTCTACTCCCCGGCTTCTCCCTCCCACCAGGCCACACCATGGGCTGTGTGGAGGCGTGGGGGGGATGTCCTGGTGCCTCAGGAGATGCTGCCCTCTCCCCGGAGGTCTGGCAGGCTGACAGGGCAGGGCAGGTAGTGCTGATGGTATCTGGCTCCAGCTGGGGAAGGCAGCGCGTCCCCCGGGGGCCTCCAGGTTGCTCCTCATGCAGACTTCTGTTCCCAGACAAAAATAGAAGCTGAAACATGAGCCCAACTTCCCTGACTCCTGCCTGTGCCACTCGGGTCTGCCACTGCCCCTGCACCCCCTTGGCCACTGCACTGAATTGGGGCCACCAGCCCGAGACCCCCTGGATCCCCCCGGGAGGGCAGGGGAGGAGGCAGTGGTTCCTGGGTGAGGATGCTCGGGGAGCAGATGGCCATGGAGGAGCAGAGCCAGGCAGCCACCTGGCCCTGGGTGGCCTCAGCCACTTGTACAGGACTGAAAACTGCTCTGGGGAAAAGCAAGGAGCTTTGGGGGGGCTCAGCTTCCAGCCAGGCACCTTGGGGGGCCCAGTACAGGGTTAAAGGAGAAACTCTGTCCTATATTAGACAGATGGTCCCAGGACCTCAACCAGAGGAGGGACAGCTGCCAGGGAAAGCCAGAAGGAGCAGAAACAAGGGTGGCTGTTGGCTTAATACTTAATAAAGGTGATTTCCTAAAGCTTGTCTGGCACCAGGAGCCCAGGAGACAGGCTCTGGTGTGGCTGCACGTTCAGCTGGGAGAAGAGTGCAGAGATGGAGCTGGGGCTTCAACTGCAGCCCCAGGGTTTTGTGGTACCTGGGCCAGGCAGGAAACTCAGCTTCCAGCACGGGCAGTGTGAGTTTGGGTAACTACAAGCTGTGCTGTGCCTGACTGCTAATGATCTGCAGGCTGGACTTTTTCTATAGAAAGCAAAGTTTGGGTCCTTGGCAGTTTCCAGAGCTCTGACTCTCACAGTCAGAAAATTTCTCTCCCCATCCCTTTCTGTTGCTGGTTCCAAACTGTGATGCTGCAGGTCTGGAGGATCCTCGTGGATCCTGCACTATGTTTCCAGCTCTGGGGTGATTTTCAGCTCTCTAAGGCTGGGTTGTTTTTTCCAGCCTTCATGTTCACCAACATGTTCCAGCATCCCATGGTCACCATCTGAGCTCTCACCTCTCTGGGCAGTACCCTGATGAAGAAGAGCAGCAGTGAGCTGTGTGGCAGGGAGCTGGGCAAGTTGCTCATTCTCCTGCCCTGGCACAGGATCCCTTGGGATGGCTGAGGAGGGATGGGAGGTGTGTGCCCTGGAATTGCAGGGTGCTGGTTTGCACACCCGGGAGGGTTAACCCTCCCCCAGGAGGTGGATGGAAAGCACATTTCTGCAGTGCTGGCATAGGAGGATTGGAGGATTGGAGGATTGGAGGCACTGAGGGTCAGGGTGGGAGGAGGGGGCAGAGGAACAGTTTGGCCACCAGCCCCTGGCAGCTTCTGGCACAGAGCTCACCCCAAAAGAAAGGCTCCGGGGGTGATGCATAACCTCATTGTGAGGCAGTTAGTTACCGGTTTGGCTTTGTTATTAAATTTGTTGTAAGTGCTGGGAGCCTCTTCCAGAGCACCCCACTGTGCTGGGTGCTGTATAAACAGAGCTTGTGGCTATGGTGAAGATTGGGTCAAGGCAGCTCCAGCTTTTTGGAGGGGCTCAGCCCCCATCTTGGCACCTCACAGCCCAGCCAGGAGGAAAAATGAGCAAATGAGACTTGTGACAGCTGAAAGGCAGCTGGAGGAGGCAGAGGGACCCAAGTGGGGGGATGTGTGTGGCAGGAGGGAGGTTGAGCATCTTTTTTTTTCCTTTTTTTTTTTTGCTGGAGGGAACACATGTGAGCTGAGAGGAGCGAGAAGCAGAGTTCCCAAAATCCTGGTCCTGTCCCTGCCAGGTGCTCCAGCAGCCTTCATGCATTATCCAGGGATGTGCTTGTGCTTCTCCTCTCCTCCCATCCCTGACTTTCTCCAGGGTAACTGACAGACTCCTCCAACCCCAAAGTTTCATCCTTCCCTCCCGCTTGGAGCAACTGAGAACTGATAGGTGAAAATGGACAAGGGAGCATCTCCCATAGAGAGCAGTGAGAGCTAGGTTGCCCCAAAAAGGAGCCAAGAGATGGAGTGCCCAAAAAAGGATCCCATAGGAACCAGGCTATCTGCAGAGCCTCTGGGGCTCCACCAGCTCTGACCCTTGCTCTTTGCTATGTCCCCAACCCCATCAGCTGAGCAGCTTCCCTAATCTGCCTCTTTCAGGCCCGGGTGCTCCCAGACAAGCCAGGCCCTTCTAGCTGTCAGGTGAGCCTTTCCCAGGGCTTATGCAAATGATACTAATTAAAGGCATTCTTATCTGTTCGATTTCCCACACCTTTTGCCTCCAAGGGGGATAGAAAACTTGGTGTTTTAGCGCTGTGTTCGTGGCAGTCGGAAGGACTGCCTAGGGAAGGCGTTGGGAAAGGCAGCGGGTCACTCTTGATGAGAAGAGCTGGCTTGTGCAAGTGTTGAAACACTTTATTATGCATGAGAAACCTTCCAGAAACGGATGACTAATAGCAAAGCGGGAGCAGAGAAAGCAGTGGGAACGCTGTACCAGGCTGGCATGGGATCCCATGTCATCTTACCAGCTTAGCAGGGTTGGGCTAGGTCAGCACTTGCCTAAGAGACCTCTCAGAGTACCTGGCTGGTGATGAGGGAAGTGATGTTAATGATTCAATAAACAGAGCCCTTCCCCCTTTGTGAACCAAAATTCCCCTGTATGATGCCAGGAACCCACCGGCAGCCCCGTGTTCCCACCAGCAGCACGTTGCTTAGTTCAGATGGCCATGAAAACACTGGTGCTCACTGTTCAGGCAGATCTGGTGGCAGATGCCTGGATTGCAACCCCATCTGGAACCATCACAGTCAATCTTCTGGCACAGCTCTCACTGTGTTGGTGGCAGACAGGGCTGCCCAGGGTTTGGTGGCCACACCAGACTTTTATGTGCACCAAGAGCCACTTCTCCTTGAAAGGACCAGGCTAGCACAGCCATACATCCCACCTGCTCCTTGGGTGGGTTTGCTGGTACCAAGGACAAATGTTGGACCTTTCACAAGAGCAGGAGCAGCAATTTGTAGCTTTATGATTCTCAGGTACTGTTGATAAGAAGATCAATGAGAAAAGTTCTTGGCATAAAGGGGAAGGGCCAGCTGCTTTCTGAAAATTCCCTTGGAGGTGCGGCCGTCCCAGGGGCTCAGCTCACCCCAGGACTGGCCTTTGCACCCACAGGGCGTGGGGAGCTCTGCCAGGTTGAATTGTTAAGGTTTCTGCTCCTTGTGCAAGGACCTCCAAGGTGCTGAGGAATCCAGCCCACAGTTGGAGGAAGAGGAGAGTGTCTGAAGGTCAAAGCTGTGAGTGCAGGAAGGAGGAGCTGGAGACTTGGGACGAGCGTGTGAAAATCTACACGTGGGCAGATGAGCATGATCAGCTCCTGACTTCTGTTTGGAATTTGTTACCTGGTTTTCTTTCACTGTTCTTCCCAGCATCTCCCTCCTTTCTGGGTGCTCCCTGCAGGAGGCCTGCTGGAAACAGACCTGCCTGTAACTCCTGGGCATGGCGTGTGGGCAGCCAGTGCAGAGGAGAGAGCTGAGCCTGAGCATCCTGCATGCCCATTCCAGGGAAGTTTCTAGTCTCAATAAGTCCCTGAAAGAAACTCTTGGATGCTCACGGGCTATGGTTACACAACCAAAATGAGAGTTGCAACCTCCATCCGGAGGAGCGGCCCTTTCACCAGGTGATATCCATCTCGGAGAGAGGGAAAGAAAGGAAGGGAAGAGGGTAGGCGGTGAGTAGGAAAAGAGCTATCACTCCAGGTGGCTGTTGAGTAGTCCTGGGATATGGCGAGCAGAAGACACCCAGGGAATTGTCCTGACATGAGCTGCCCTGAGTTGACCCAAAGAGTTCGCACCGAGCACTGTTGTCCTTTGTGGCTGGTTCTGATACACTGAGGATTTCCCAAGCCAGCAGCTCTCCAGGCAGAGGGTTGTGTCTCACCAGTAAAACACCTGCCAAGGAGATCCCTTAGTGACGTTGGCCTGTGACATTTGTCAGCAGAGCAGGTGGAAGGAGCCCCGTGAGCCTCAGGCCCCTTTTGGGGTTGGCTCCTCCGTGCAGAGCTCAGCATCACCAAGGCTTTGGGGGTGCAGCTTTCAGATGTTTTAAAGGAAGCAGCAAAGCTGACTCCATGGCTGTCTGAGCTCCTCATCTTCCACGTGTTGGGCACCAGTCTATAGACCTCCAGGTGAGCTCGTGCATCCGTCTTCAGCCAAGCTTACACCAGTTCCTGGGACCCTTTTGGAGTCCCAGAAGGGCTGTCTCCTGTAGTCTGCTGAACCTGAGTTTTCTTCAAGCTTCTCAGCTTCCCTGGGTGGGAGCTGGGTGGAGGCCCAGAAAGGGGATGGGATGCTGAGATGGCCCTGGAGCTCCAGGCTGTAGCATCCAGTCCCTCAAGTCTTGGGAGGTTTGTGCGTCACTGCTGGTGAAATCCTCACCCAGGAGGGCTGGGAGAGGCAGAGATCACCCTCAACAAAAAACAAGCCACCGGATGGGCTGCCAGCGTTGCAAAAAGACATTTCACCTGCCATGTCCTTCTTGGCCACAGCAGGGAGAGCCCCACTGCCTGACAGTTTCCTGCTCAGCTGGGGGGACCCCAGCTTCTGGGGACAGGGAGAAGCACGTCATGGAGCTCAGGGACCACAGCAGTACATGACATCCATGCCAGCTCTCCTGCTGTGACATCACAGCCAGACATGACATCATGTCCCAATCCTGCGACATCAGTCCTTCTATTCTCTGTGTCACAGCTCTCAGTGGTGACATCCCGAAGCAGGCCAGGCTGCAGAGCCTTCCTCTGGGTGTGGGGGGTGCTGGCATCACGTCCTGGGACAGGGGTGCATGGCTGCAGGGATGCCCAGTGCCCCTGGCCCTGGGATGCAGCACTTTGGTCAGGATACCCAGAGAGTCACAGGGAGAGGGGAATGACAGAGAGGGACCTCAGCTTCATCTGGGATGGGTCAGACACCTCCTCGTCCTTGATGTGGACTCGGCGAGCGGAGCCCAGGGAGGCAGGGGGGGTGTCAGAGCTGTCCCTCTGCCCCGAGAGCCCAGTCCTGGCCCATCCCTCCTGCAGATCCAGGGGCTGGGAGCGGGGCTGGGAGCGGGCTGTGTGGGGGCACCCAGCGCCCTCCTGCCAGGGGCTGATTCACACGGGGCCTGGCAGCCGTGGGAACGCGGAGCCGCCATGGCTCCCGAGCACCGGGATTGCTTCAGCGGGGGTGCAGCCAAGAGCCATTTCACAGAGGGCAGAGCAGATCTCGGCTGGGATTTACCAGTGACTAAGCGTGTGCTGGCATGGGCTGCCCCAGCGTGAGAAAGGCAGGGCTGCTCCTCCGCCAAGGTGCACCCGCTGCCAGCCTGCACCCACGGGGACACCCCTGGGCAATGGGACCACGGGTGTCACGGGGCTGGGGGGGCTGAGGGGAACCCTCTTCCCGAGATGAACTCACTCCTTCTCTCCCCCATGACCCCACTGTCACTCCAGACACATGGACAGGCAGGGATGGAGACCCTGCAGCTCCTTGTCCCCAGGGCAGGGCTGGGCTGGGAGGCAGGAGCTGCCACCCTCACCCCGAGCTGGGCACAGGGGCTGGGGGGACCCTCAGGTGTTTCAGAAGAGGAGATAAACTCTTCACTTGTCACTCCTGCTCACAGTGACGTCACTCCCGGGTACCACCATCTCCTGCTGTCTGACCACCACCACGATTTTTGTCCTTACATCTGCCCCGCTTCATGGTGGCTGTGACTAATCCTGCTGCCATGGGTCCGGGGAAACCAAACCTTCCCAGGGAGGACAAAACCTATCCATTCCCCAGAAGAGAGGCTTCCCACTTCCCTGTCCTTGAAACAAAAGCAAAACCCCTGCAAAAACCTGCTCCACAGCCCCAGGGAGTGACACGGAGATGCAGAAGGTGTGGGGAGCCCAGGATGTCCCTGGGCAGGAGCCCAGCACTGAGCTCAAGGCCACCACCAGCCCGTGCACAGCAGCCACTCAGCCTGTTGAAGTGGCAGACTGCCCTGCCTGCTTCATCTCTTCTGCCTCATTTTGGCAAGGCATTAAAAACAATTAATTGAAGTTTTTTATTACAGCTAATTGGTGCGGCTGCTAAGTGGCTTATCTAGCTCCTGAGCCCACCCTGTGCTTTTGGGAAGCAGGGGAGATGGCATGGGGCTCGGAGCCTTGTGGCAAGTGTCTGGCAGCCCTGGGCAAGTGGGAAACACTGGGCTTCCCTCAGGCTGCTAGGGCATCCCCAGCCCAGGGGGGTGGATTGCCTCTAGTTTACGATGATGCTGAGTTTTAGAGTAGAGACATTTTCCCAAGGTCACTCTGAGCACCCCAGCAGGGCCCTAGAGCCCATGCCCGGGGTGCCCTGCACAGCTGCCCCAAACCTGTGGTGTGTTTCAGGCTGGTGCTGGGTGGGTTTGGTGTTTGTGACTGTGGGGAGGTGAGCCTGAACTCACATGGAGGGGTGTCTGTGTCCAGCAGGGAGGGCTGTACAGGAGGGTGCTGTTTGTCACATGGGTCCCCCTTGCACCAGTCCCAGGTGGCAGATTTGTGTTGGGTGGTTTTGGGACTGCTCTGAGAGCCTCTGACACCCCAGTGCAGCCAGTTCTGCCCCCAGGCCCTGGAGATGCTATCCCACATCTCTCCCACTGCCAGGCTCTCCAGCATGCAGCCCCCTCCCCTGTTGTCACTGTCACAGGTCAGGCAGAGCTCAGCATGTGTCTCTGGAGCTGCCTGTCACCTCTGCCTGCCTGCTGCAGTCCCAGGTCCCAGCAGGCACCCTGGAGCTTCACGAGGGCTTTGGATACCTGACTGGCTGGTGCCACCCACGGCTCCAGGTCCAGCCTGTGCAGACTGGGATGTCCTCGGGGGGACTGTCCTGTCCTGTGGCATCAGCACCAGCTGCCAACAGAGCTGGCAGGGGCCAGAGCACAGCTCTGAGGGGCAGCAGCATCGGGGTCTGTCCCACTGCTGAGGGTGACATCTGCCCTGAGAGAAGGAGCCCATCTCCTTCCCTGCTCACCCCTGGATCCATCTGTGCTCCTCTTCCCTTCTCAGCCTTTTTTCAGGATAGATCTGGCCCAGTTGATGAAGGGCTGCTGCTCCAGGCTCGGCTGAGGGAGCTGAGGGAGGCAAGGGTGTGAAAAGGAGCCAAGGAGCCCCACCTCTGGTCAGTCCATCCTGCTGAGGCTTGAGGAGATCTGATCAGATCCCGTGGCATCAGCCTGCATCCCCCTTGCAGTCTGACCCTCACTCACATGAGGCTGGCACTGAGCATCCAAGTGGCACGTCCTTCCTGATCAGGTAACTCCAGCTGTTCATCCAGCTCTCCAGAAATTCATCTTCACTCAAATAAGGTCATCTTCCTTCTCCCCTGGGGTTTCACCAGGGGGTACCAGGGCTTGAGTGTGGGAGTGAGGGAGCTGTGCTGTGCTCGGGGCAGGGAGGGCACGCTGAGCCCCTGTGACATCAGTGCCTGTGGCTTGTCCCCAGCATGAGCAAGGAGCTGGGCAGGAGAGCTGGAGCAGCATCCAGAGCTCTGACCCACATCTGGATGGGTTTGAGGTCCCTGATGGCTGCATCTGTGCAAATAGGGAATTGCTGCAAACCTCCCGTTCAAGCCTGCTGCAGTACCTGACACATCATTTGAATGCTTTTAAGCTCACGCCTTGTCCATCCATCTGTCTGCCTGTGCTTCTGCTCCCTGGGGCTGGAGCTTCAGCCCCTAGCCCAGGCATCCTGTGGCCAAACAGGAGTGGGTGGGGAGTTTGTGCTGGCTCTGCGGGTGCTGCTGGTGGAAATAACCTCCTGCTGCTGCAGGGCAGAGCTGGGACACCCTGGTGAGCTCCTTCTCAAACAAATCATCCTCCCCCTGTCCTCCTTCAGGCAGCTGTGTGGGGAGAAGGGGGCATCACTGCACCTCGCTGTGAACCCAGGGCTGCTCCAGCATGCACACCACAAACCCGCAGAGGCGCCGCCGGTGCCCGCTCAGCTGCTGGAAAAACCTTTCTGGTTTCAACAGGCTTTGGAGCAAAGCCCCAGGCAGGGAATTTGTTCTGGTCGGTGAGGTTCTGCACCTCTCTCCCTGCTTGGCTTGGGTGTGCAGTGTGCTTAAAATGCTCCGCAAGCAGAAAACAGCCACTAAAAACAAACAGCTGATGAAAGGTGTTCTGGCACATCCCAGCACCCAGCTCCCATCCCAGCAGGGGGTGGGGAGGGTGAAGCTGTCAGAGCGATGCCTCTGGGGAGATATAGGGCCCATGGCTTCTGGGTAAGTGCCTTTGGCTGCTGCCTGCACCCTGTGCTCAGCCCCAGGCCCTGGCTGGGGATGCTCCTCAGTGGTGGGGTTTGGGGAGCTCCTTGAGGGGTTTGGCTCCCTAAGGACCAGGAGCCTAAGGTGCATTTTGTCAAACCAAAGCTGGGGTAGAAGATGAGGCTTGGTGCTCCTGGTGTCTTGGGATCCACAGCCATCCTCCACGGCTTCTGTGAGACAAGAGACAACAACCAAGTGATGAAGCCATGGCTCAGGCTTTGGGTGTCTGCTTGATGGCTGAGGGCAGCCTCAGTTCCTGCTCTTTCCTGGAGTTGTGTAGAGCCGGGGAGGGAGGAAGGCCAGGGGTGGGCAGCAGGGCAAGCAGCCTAGCATGAAGATGTGGCTGAGCACCCTAAAGCTGGGGTGCCACTGCTAAGGAGCTTCTTGTGGCTGGTGAACCCCCAGATTTGTGTCTGGTGCCGTTCTGCCACCCCTTCTCAGTGGGACAGACCTTGCCCACTGCTCTGATGTGTGTGACTGAGGCTGCAGTGTGCTCCAGGCAGGCAGGAGCTGCCCAGGTCACCATCTCACCAACCTCCTCCTCTCTTTTTTCCAGGTGTGCAACTGTGACAAGTACCTAAAGGTCCCCAGGGAGAGGATGAAGCAGCTGGTGGAGGACAGCAGGCTGGCACGGGGTGGCAGTGGCCCAGGTAAGTGGGTGGGCAGCAATGGGAAGGATTGATGCCCTGGGCAGAGTGGGACTGTCCCATCCAGGCTTGGGGTCTCAGAGGGGGAATGAGGTTCCCTGACACCAACCTGGTGGTGAGATCCTGACCCAGATTGCCCCAAGAAGCTGTGGCTGCCCCATCCCTGGCAGTGTTGAAGGTTGGATGGGGCTTGGAGCACCCTGGGCTGGTGGGAGGTGTCCCTGCCCATGGCAGAGGGTTGGAACATGATGTTTAAGGTCCCTGCAACACAAACCAGTCTGGGATTCTGTGGACTTGCCAGAGCTCTTCCAGCTCCCTTCATGCCCAGTTGAGCTTGTGCACACTGAGGACAGTTCCCAGCCCTCTGCCCCATGCTGTCCCATGTCACACTTGGGACTGCCCAGCCTGGGGTGGTTTGGTGACACAGCAGCAGTGGCCTAAGTGAGAGCCTAAGGTCATCAAAACCTGACTTGGAAAACTCACATGGGGTTCCAGATGCCTCTGGCTGGTCCTGCTGGTGGAGCCTTTCTCACCTGCACCCATTGCTGCTCACCATGTTACTCGCCGTGCCTCAGTTTCCCCATCTGCTTCTCCACTGAGGGGAGAGCAGTGTGAAGCAGTGGCTGCCAGGCATTCCTGGCTGGCTGTGGCTTTTCTGGGAATCACACATGTGGCTTTGGGGCTGAGGGAGGTGGTGGGGTGGCTTTTCTCATGGTGCCAGCAGCCTGGGAGTGCTGTGCTTCCCCAAGTCCCGGGCATCCTCCCCAGAGGTTTCTCTGGTGAGGGCACTCAGTGTGTGTGTACCCAGGGACCAGCCAGGCCTGTTCAGCCAGTTTTGGAGTATGGGAAATAGAAATGCTGTGAATTGTGTTCAGCCACCATGTGAACAGTTTTCCCTTCCCCCTTCGGGTCAGGGATGATGGAGCTGGGGAGGGGTCTCACACAACAGTGCTGCTGCTCCTCTGCACAGACTCTTCAAGGACCCCCTTCCTCTGTCCCTTATACCCTTTATACCTCCCCTTTAAACCATGTCTGCAACACCTTATGTCCCCATCACTCCATGCAGCCTCTTGCTGGGTCCCTGTCTGCTGGCCCTGGTGGGAGACCCACCCCAACCATGTCAGGTGTCACCTCACCAGGGGGAATCCTGCAACACGGAGCCATCAGGGACCCAAGGTGCCACAACATCCTTGGAGTGTTGGTGTTTTGCTGCAATGGAGACGTAAAATAGAAGCTGTGATTCCTGGGCAGGTGGCACCTGACCCAAAGTGAAAACCCTGTGGCACGGGGTCCCCTGTTCCCCCTGGGCTCCAGCCACCCTGGAGCTTCTGTTTCTGTTTAGATTCTGCTGGGGGCTACCAGGATTAAAGGCATGAGCAGGTTGTCCCCAGCTAGGTTGTCCCCAGGATGTCTGAACTGAGGTCAAGTTTTGTGGAAGAGACACAAGGGAAGGTTGTGATGACTGNGTTTTTCTTTGTTACTTCACACTTCTAAAACCTCCATAGTGCGAACATTACACTCTCTGTGCCACTCATATCACATAGCGTATACCATAAATGAAAGTACACGTGTTTACTACAAGATGGTGCACTGTTAGTGATTTTGCTTTGGCTTGTGGATCTCAAACTTTTCAGTACACGTGAATTAATCAATCCTAATAAAATTTCTCATACGTACTTTTCTGAGAAAAGAAATACAGGCCAAAAGGACATAGACCCAACTTCTCATTTTTCCTGGTCACAGGTAGAATCTCTTCTCAATGAACGAGTCTTCTCCTGCAGAGAGGAAGAGCAGAACTCTTGCAGCAACTTCCCAATTTTAGTATTTTTATTAGTGATATAGACAGTGTGATCAGCTGCATCGTCAGCAGGTTTGCAGGTGACACCAAGCTGAGTGGTGCTGTGGATAAGCCAGAGGGATGGGATGGGATGGGATGGGATGGGATGGGATGGGATGGGATGGGATGGGATGGGATGGGATGGGATGGGATGGGATGGGATGGGATGGGATGTGCAGCCAGAGAAGTGAGTTACTAAGGAAAATCTCAGTCATTCCCTGATTTTCTTCACATTTTCCTTCTGGAGGGGGCTGGTGGCAAGGGCTGTGGCACAGAGCATGGAGTGGGAGTCTGGCACCCACAGCCTCCACCTGCTCATCCACACCAGATCTGGTCCCTGCCCCGTGGCTCCAGCCCTGGCTGTGCCACCTCACTCCTGCCACCACGCGTGGATTAACTCCCAGGACTGTGGCCAGATGCTGCTGCCTGGCAAGAAAATGCCCTTTCCCTGCTCCTGCCTCCAGGCAAGGAGTCAGCCTCCTCTGGGGAGCTTCACCTGCAGGTGGGAGCTGCAGATACTGGGGCAGATATCAGCTGTGGATGGGGACAGACCCTGCCTGACCAACCCTTGGTGTAAGCTCAGAGGTCCCTGAGTGCCAGGGTCTGTCTGCAGGCAGCCTGGGGCTGCTTGTGTTGTAGCTGCAAAACTTGGGCCAGTGCTGCTGGGTTTGGGTCCCATGTTTTTATGGCAGGGCTTCCAAGTGATGAAAAGCAACTTATTCATCCTGTAATAGCTCAGTCCAACTTGCACCTAGGACTTTCACAGGTTTTAAGGAACATTTTTCCTGACACAGCTGCATTCTCCCTGCATGAGGGCTTTGATGGAAGTGCTGGAAATAGTTTCAAGCCTGGACAGCTTTTGCCCCATGGGATCTCTTTTTCCCAGTGGGATGCTCTAAGCATCAGATGCCTGGAGCTGGCAGGGGATGGAGCAGAGGGAGGCAGCAGCTCTGTGGGTCACCACGTGGCATGGGCAATCCATGATCACCCTGGAGGCCTCCCAAAACTCCCAGGGGGATGGGATGTGTCACAGGCTCTCCTCTGGCTGGCTTCTAGCTTACTCAGTGTGGTAAAAACAGCTGGCACAGGCCCTGGTGCTTGGGGGTGCTCTGTACAATGGAATCTGGTCCCTGGGAAAGGCACAGGGAGCACATTTGGGATCAGGAGCTGGTGACACGTTCACCTGTGTGGGTGCTTTGTCTGTGCCCAGTGGTGGGTGCTCAGGGAAGGAGCTGGGGACCCTGGGGTGCTCCTGTCCAGCACCCTGCCCAGCAGGGTTTTGTGGCACAGGGAGGTGATGGCAACTGGAGGTGCCTCTTGCCTTGAGCTTATCCTTGAGCTCCCTCCTCCTCCTTCTCTTCCTCCTCCTCCTCCTCCTCCTCCTCTGCCCTGGGAACGTCTCAAGAACGTGGCCGGGCTGCCGCAGCCCAGGTTGCACAACCCCGGGTCCTTTGTCCTTTGCTTATCTGTTTTATCGAGGAGGAAAAGATAACCGGGTATCTTCAGTGCCCTGCAATCGAGTGCTTTTCTCAGGCTTGTAACTCCTCTTATCGGGTTCCATCTCTCACCGCAGCAAGGTTTCCCAGGCACCTTTGTACTCCAAGAATGCTCCCAGGGCTGCTTGCAGCCTTGTGCAAAGCCTTTGGGATCTGCGCTTCCCTCCCAAACACCCCGGCGTTAATTGCCTCATTAGGGACGATCCTGAGATCGGGGCCGCTGAGAGCGGGTGTGGGGGGAGCAGATCCCCGGCACCGGGGGCAGGAGGCTGAGGTTCCCGCGGGGACAGTGCCAGGTCCCCAGATGGGACACGCACCCGGCTCCTCACCCCAAGCCTTTGGGTCTTAGCTGGGGTGACACAGAGGGGACCCAGGGTAGAAAGGGGGCCTAGGGGGCCGGATTTTGTTCAGAAGTACCTGGCTCCCCCCAGGGAGTTGGGGTTACCTGATAGTTCCCCAGCAGGGATCCCCGGGGCTCCTGCACATGGGGATGGAGGGTTTGCAGCCAAATCAGGGCTGTGCGGTCTGGGAAGGGTTCAAAGGAGGATGGCCCTAATCCTGCTCTGTCCCAGCTTCCCAGGCCCTCCCGTGCCCCCTGTCCTGCAGTGGGGGGGTCCCAGTAAGGTCCCAGTAACACCGACTTCTACGTTGCAGCCGGCAGAATAGGCTGTAAGGACCGCAGGTCACTGATGTCACCATCATGGTGATGATGCCCCTCGGTATGACCCTTGCACTTCCCTCTCTGTGGGAAGGGGAGGGTGCACGTCCCCTTGCCCACTGTCAGCAGCACCTTCCGTGCCCCACAAGCCCCCCATGCCCCCTGCTGGGCTCAGCCCCCATCCGCAGGCAGGACCTGACACACATGGAGCTCTGGCTCCTGGCCTGGCTCTGCCTTCCCCAAGGTCTTTTTGGCACAAGATACCTTCCCCACCACAGCCCCTTTGCTGCAATGGTTCCCCTCCAGCCCTCGTGTGGGACTGTCACCCCAGAAATCACCAGCAGCCATGGGGACCCCAGATGCTGCTGTGCCCCTGGGGCACACACCACTGGCTCTGTGTCCTCTGGGGTGAAGGTGCTGTGGGTCTTTGGGCACCAGGAACCATGCAGGGACCCCAGGGCATGAGGTGTAGCTTTGAAATGGATCTTCCCCACCATCTCAGTGCTGGAAGCTGAAGGAAGGGGATCCCTTCTGGGCTGCCAGCCGAGCTCTGGGGCAGTGACTTGGGCTGCTGCAGGGTGGCAATGACATCTCCTGGGCTGCAGGGGTGAGGTCCCACCACTGAAGGTGGCCTTGCTTAGCCTAGAGAGGAATCTGGTGCAGAAACAAGCAGAACTGGGGTCCCACAGAATTTCCTTCCCATGTTGGGCATGGCAGCACTCACTGGAAGGACATGTCCATGGGTGGGAACAGCAGCATTTGTGCTGTTCCCATGGGATATTAATTCCCTTGGGGGAGCAGGAGCTGGAGATGTGGTGTGCAGCACGTGTGAGGGCAGGGTATGGCCGTGGCTTGTATGGAGGGCAGGAAGGGGTCAGGGGATAATCTCTGGCTGCCAGGTCAGGGACAGCACCAGGGGATGGGGGCAATCCTTGCTGTCTGTGGAGCTCTGCAGCACTGGCACGTGTGGGTGCTAGTCCCTGGGGTGCTGAGGAGCTGCAGGGCCCCGTCATCCCCAGGGTGACCTGGGTGAGGGGGAGAGGTGAGCGAGCAGCAAAAGGGCTATTTATTTTCAAGATGTTTTATAATGGGATTATTAGTTCCCAAGGGGTGTTTCTAATTGATTTTGTAAGGAACTGCTTTCATTTCTCTTCCGCAGAGATGTGGTGGGAATCCAGCCTTTGGTGTGAGCAGAGCTCTGGAAGCTTGGAGCTGAAAAAATCCTGGCATCCAGGAACGATGTGCTGGGCCCCACACACCCCTCACATGCCTTTTACTCCCTCTCTAGGGTACTCCTGTGGTGCACAGCATCCTGGTGAGCCGGGCTGCAGCCCCACGGGCTGTGCTGGGGATGGCTCTGCCCACCTCCAGCAGGAGAGAAAAAAAAAAGAAAATAAAATTTAAAAAAAATCCTTAAAAAAATCCCCACTTTCCCCTAGGAAAACCCTTTTTTACTGTGGGATCTGACCTTTTCCCAGCACAGTTCCCACTGCGTGCCCGGCTGGCACCCTGTGCCTGGCGCCTGGTGGCCCTTTTACCGCGGTGGCCAGGGGAGCGCAGGCATCTTCAAAAGCCCTGGAAAAGAATTTGATGGGAGGGGGAGAAAGGGGTTTTACAAGCTCTTATTCAAAAATGGTCACTTTGAAGTGATGTAGCATTTTCAACCCTTTGAAGAGTCACAATTAGGAGGGGGCTGGTGCAAGCAAGAGGCAGAACTCCTGGGTGACCATCAGAGCCTTTCTCTCCCCATTTAACGGATGAACTTTTCCTCCCTCTCTGCCTTTTTCTCACAAGCCCAGGGGGTATTTGGGGGAGCTGGAGGTTTCTCCTCCCCCTTGCAGAGAAGGTGGGGGTCTGCAGTTGGCTTTGCCCACCAGCAGCAGGGTGGCTGATGGAGCGTGTCCAAAGGGAGAGCAAATTGCCCGGGATTCCTGTGGGAGCATCCCGTGTCCCTGCCCTGGTGCTGGCAGGATTGGGTGCAGCAGTGTTGGGCTGGGGAAATTTCTGGGGGGTTTCAGTGATGGGGAAAGGTGTCCATGTGGCATCTGTCAGTGTCATTTTGATTATGGCTGAATCTCAAAGTCCAAGCCAAGGTGCAGGTCCCTCCTGTCAGGATCCTAGGGGCAGATGTAGAGTTCTGGTGCTCGAGAGGAGGCACCATAGATAGTAGAGAAGGGGAAGAAAGGCAGATTTATGTTGTAAGCAGTGCTGACAACTATTAATGGTGGTTTTTTAATTAAAGTAGCAGTAAGGGCTTCCCTTACTGGTCCAAAACCATTACACCTGGTATAGCAGCATCACTGGTGCTGTTATGCAAACTGGAACAGTTCCCAAGACCACAGCAGACCCCACAGCAGCAGGAAGCAGTGGAGGATCTGTGGGAGGTGCTGGGCAGCTGCTGGGGAGCAGGAGGATGCATGGGTGCTATGTTCAGGGCAAGCAGTTTGTGGATGCTGGTGGCCACCTCCTCCCAAATTCACAGGATGCTCCACCCAGGGGTGCAGGGCAGAGCCTGGACTCCCTGTGGGTGTGACAGGGCCCTCACAAGGGTCATTCAGTTGGCTGAGCTCAGACCCACTCATCACACCAGTGGCTGAGGATTTATCTGCCATCTCCTCTCCCCACAGGCTGCCTGGTGAGGTTTGTGGAGCCCAGCTGGAGCCATGATGCCACCAAGCCAGCCTGTGACACAGCCCAGCCCAGTGACACCCGGCACGGGGAGCAGGAGGAGCAGCCGGGGGGGTCTGTGGTGGTGGCAGAGGGGACAGTCCTGCAGGTTGCCACCATCCCCCCTGGGGTCCTGGACAGACCTGAACTCACTGACTTCTACTGCTGCTCCCACTGTGGGAAGGTATTTTGGGAAGGATCCCATTTTGGACACGTGGTCTCCCAGTTTCATGATGTCCTTGTCCCTGCTGGGGACAAGCAGGGTATCTATGAGCTGAGCTGAGTGGGGACAGAAGAAGAAGAGGGATTTTCCCTCTTGGCTGGAGGCTCCTGGGGCCTGGCACACCTTCCTGCATTGACACCTCCAGCCACAGGGATTATTTCTCCTGGTGGGATTAAAATGCTTTCTGCTGATCTTGCCCTCAGTGGCCATCATTTTTCCATCAATTCTTTCCATTTCCCCCTCAGCTGTTGATACTGTTGATACAATCTGGTTTTACAGGTCCTGGCCCAACCTCCCCATCTTTGGGCCGTAATTTCCTTCTACTGGGCAATCAGGCTGAGGTCCAGTGTTGAATCCTGTGTCACCTCCTGGTCACTTCTAGGCCTTGATTTCCCTTCCATCTCCTTCAGTCTGGACATGAGCTCTTGTGCTTACATCCATCAGCAGCCCTGGGGCAGGCTCATCACCATGGGACTTGGTTTAGGAGAAGACTAAACCAGGGCAGACTCTGGAAGTTGATGTGTACCTGTGGGCATGGCATGAAATGGCTCCCAAAGGGTCCCATCCAGCTCCTGGGGCTGGGGCAGTGACACCCTGCACAGCACCTCTATCTTTCAGCTCTCCACAGGAGGTGATGCCAAGGTGGGATCTGTACAGCAAGGTCATCTCCAGTCATAGACACAGACAACATCAAACTCCACACTGGACTGGCCTTGAGCAGTATCCAGGAAGTAATAAATTGTCCAGTCTTGAATGGTGGATACACATCAAAGGGAATTAAACCAGCTTTTTAATCAGCCTCTAATACTGTTTCCCTATCCGTTGACTTTTTAAAATAATTTTAAAAAAACTTTTAAAATCCCACTGTCTGTGCCATACTATACATTTAACATTTATTAGGGCAGTGATGAGCCCTGGGTGGTTCACAGAGCCATTTGGTGGTGCCTTGGTGGGGCTCTAACAGGGCTGGCAGCTCCGGGGGGCTGCCCACCCCAGAGCACTTTGACCCCCAGGTCACTTCACCTGCACTCAGCTCCTGCCCCTGCACTGCTCCAGGTGATCATGGGGGGACCCTGTGATAAAACGGCACCAGGAAGGAGTTTTATCTTGTTTTTTATCACACCAGACTGAATGAGCTGAATGAGCTGCATCGCTCAGCCTTGAGAAATCACACCCTGCATTGGATATCGGGCGGGTTCCTCTCCTCGCCTTGTGTACTCCTGGCATATCCTTCAGAGTTTGATGGGGACAAGGTGTTTGGCACTCAGGCCAGCATTAGTTTACAAATGAATATGTCAACATTGTTCCTCACCAGGCAGGAATGTGCTTCCCTCCCTTCTCCCCCACCTTATCCCCATCCCCTTCCGACCAAACTTCCTTCCTCCTGTAATCTGGAGAGGAAACCTTGCCGCATACTTGACTTGCTTAGAGAAATCAAGTTTTCCCTGTTGTGACTTTGTGCCTTGAACTACGGCTGGTGGGACCCCAAGGCAGCTGGTGAGGAGAGAAGGAGAGGAGGAGGGTGAGGGCTGTACCACTGCCCAGGCTTGACACGGAGCAGCTCTTCCAGCCAGATGCTCCGATCGTGCTCCCAGTTGCTTGGCTGCCGTTTTCAAACAACCCAGCAGGATTCTGGGCACCGACCCAGACTCTGACTGCAGGCTCAGGCCCTTGTGCCACCCCACATGGCAGAAATGCTGCTCCCACGGGCTGGGGGTCATTTCTGCTGGCCCCTTGCCAGGGGCAGGAGAGGAGAGAGGTGTCGGTGCCACGTGAGGAGGGAGGTTGGCATCAGGAGGATGTTTGCTCCCTGGGAAATACCCCAGGACCCGACCCTTCCCAGCAGCCTGCCGATGTGTGGGCTTCTGGTGCCCACCAGGTGTGCCTCACTGGGTGTCCAGCACGGGGTTATGGGCATGTCACCCCACCATAGGGACCATAGGGTCACCAGGGTGACCATGTCACCTTGACCATAGGGAAGTCCCCATTTCCCTGATCATGCAGCAGCCAAATGAGTGGCCCTGGGGACCATGTGTCCTGGGAGACAGCTCTCCACCTTCAAGGGTGTCCCAGTGGGTGGCCTTTTGCCTGAATAATGGTCAGATAGGAAGGCTGTAGGTTACGTTCAGAGTCTGAACACCAGAACACCTGCAGCATTTCCAGCAGGATCAGGGCACGGGGATGATTAAGGCCAAGCTGGAGAGAGACAGCCCAACCCTCACAGTTGCTATGCTGGGACTCAGGGTCCCCCAGCCTGGGGCTGAGCATGCAGGGATGCCCCTGCCTTTGTTCCTCTGAGGACAATGACCACGCGTAGGGCTGTGACTGTGCTTGACTCTCACTCGGGTTTTTAAATCCTGTTCGTCACAGGCTGGGAGGGAGGGAACAAACACACAGAGCGGTGGCATTTGTGAAAAGTGGCATTCCCCAGCCCACATTCCCGGGGTGGCTGCCGTGGTGTGGGTGTTCCATGAGGATGGGGGATGCCTGGAGCCTCCCTTTAACCCCGGGGCTTCCCCACATTGCCCAAGAGAGCTCTGCTTGTGGTGCCTTGCTCCCTGCAGAGGACACGGGACACCCGCACACGTGTCCTCGCAGCACAAGGTTTCTCCTGCAGACCCCAGCTCTTGCCTCAGGATTGGCAGGTCCCAGCCCCCCAGGCAAGGCTCAAGTGCTGCTGAGGGCTCATGGTGTGTGACATGTCCACGTTACCTGGATGGGAAGATGTGACACTGGTCTCATGGCCCTTCTTGCCCTCTGCTGCAAGTGGGACTGCTCTCGGGCAGTGCAGAGAAAGGTTTTTCCCCTCAGGCCCCCCGGGAGCCCCTTCCCCACTGCTGCTTTGCCAAAACAAGGGGACAAGGACTCGCCTCTCCCCCTACCCGAAGATGGATCCCCACAGGAATCAGCTCTGCCTGGGCTCCCCTCTCATCCCGCATCCCCATGGCCCGGCAGACGGTGTTGGCCAAGCCAGACCAAGCCAAGCCAAACCAAGCCAAACCAAGCCAGACCAAGCCAGACCAAGCCAGACCAAGCCAAACAAAGCCAAACCAAGCCAAGCCCGTGTCTCCCCTCGGCCTCGGGCACAAGGGCTTTGCCAAAAAGCCGGCAGGCAAAGCAAGCGGCGGAGCCAGCGGCAGAGGAAACCTTCGCGCTTCCTCCCCGCTCTCCGGGAGCCGAGCGGGCGGGCCGAGCGCCCGTCCCGCCTCACGCCGGGTCCCAGAGCTGGGAAGAAAAGCTCTCGTCTTTCCCACGCTCTCCGACACATTTTAATGAATTAAGTGGGGGCACGCCCCCCTCGCCGCCTGCCCCGGTTCCGTCCCCCTGGCGCTCCGGCTCTCTTCAAGGAGGCCTCCGGGGGTGGCTGGACTCTCAGTGGTTTGTCCGCCTGGCCCGCATGACGGGCATCGCCCCTTTGGCTTTTTTGGGAGAGGGCTGCAACGTGCCCAGCCCAGCCTGCCCGCCACCGGGGCGGCTCTGAGCCCCTCGGGCCATGCCGGGGGCAGATGGCTTTTTTCTCGCCCGCAAACTCTCATGAGCTGGGAGGGATGAGGGGGGGCTAGGGGGGTGCGGAAATTTAGTCGTCACGTCTCTGAGGAGGGGAAGTTTGTTCCGCGCCTCTCGGCACTAAAAGCTTCGCAGCGCCGGGTCCCTCTCCCCGCTGCTGGCTCCAACGCTGGAGCTTCCCCTCTTCTCGGAAGGGAGCGGATAAATCCCTCGGTGGGACTATGGGTCTTGGGGGGTCCACCGAGCCAGCACCCACCGTCAGCCCCTCTGCAGCCCCTTGCAGGAACCGCTGCACCCGGCTCCTCTCACGGAGCTAGGGCACAAACTGGAGCCAAAACGCAGGATTTCAAAATTGCCTCTTTTTTTTTTTTTTTTTTTTTTTTTTTTTTTTTTTTTTTTTTTTTTTTTTTTTTTTTTTTTTTNTTTTTAGTGTTGGTTGTTTTGTTTTGTGGGTTTGTTTTGGTTTGTTTTTTTTTTGTTTGGGGGTTTTTGTTTGTTTTGGTTTATGTTTTTTTCTTAGTTTTTTAATTTTTTTAAAAATTTTTTTGCTATTTTCCCTCTCTCTGGCGCCGTTCCCAGGCCGCGTCCTGCCCCCACCTGCCAGCCCTGAACATTTGCATGGCTGGGTCCCTGCCCAGGCGCTTTATTTTTCTCACCAGTGTCACTGGCAAACGCAGATTTGCTTGCGAGGATGTAACTCTGGCCAAGCCCCGGGCCGGGGAGGTGTGAGCAATTCCCACTCTCCCACGAGTCGCTGAGACGGCTCCACACCTCGCAGGGTACAGCTCCTCAATGCACACACTCAGCTCCGCCGGGATAATCGGGAGTGGGAAGCTCTGGCAGTAGCAGAGCCCTGACCTCCGGCTCCGGCAGAACCGCCGCACGCTCCTGCCTTTGCCGGGTTCGCCGCGGTGGGTTTGGTGCTGGGGAAGGGTCAGTGAGTGGCGTGGCCAAGGCTGCGGTGTGGCTGTTGGCAGTGCCAGGCTCTGCTCAGCCCTCGCTTGTCACCCTAAACCACATCCCAGCCCAAAACTCACCCCAGCGAGGTGACATGGGGCGAGAGGAGGGCAGGGATTGCCACTGGTGTCCCCCCCTGCCACGATGGCTGGGGCAGAGCCACCACCCCCCTCCCCGGAATGGGGCTCCTGGGGGACGGGACAGGCAGGGGGTGGCTCCTCTTCCTGGTGGTTCTCCTCAGGCAAACCAGGGCTCCTGCACCTACGTGTAGACCCCAAACACACCTCAATGTCTCGTGGCAGCACTGAGTGGGCTCCACACTCCAGTGGCACGAGGGTGTCCTGGGAGAAGCTGCGGGGACACAGGACACCAGAAAGGGAGTGCCTGCAGCCCAGTGCTTTACTGGGCCAGCCCCAAGCCCCTGGCCACGGTCACATTGCCATCCTCCTTTTTCCATAGGTACAATGAGCTTCCACACGCTGGTGTTAAAGATGGGACTGGTAGATGTGCTTCAGGTGGGACACGGAGGCCAGACAGGGATGGATGGGGATGGAATGGAGATGGAGACAGGATAGGGATTGGGATGGGATGGGCATGGGGGAGGAGATGGAGATGTGGCCACATGGAGGAGGGGATGGGGATAGGATGGATAAGGACTGGATGGGGTTGGAGATGGAGGGGTGCACGGGATGAGACAAAAATGGGACAGAGATGGGCATGGGAATGGGTGTGAGTGTGAAGATGGTAATGGGATAAGGATGGAGATGGGGATGAGAAAAACAAGCTGCAGATATGGGCTTGGAAAACCATACCTTTATGGGAGGAGAAACAGGAGCCACTTTGCTGCCTCCTCACAGCCCACCCCAGTCTGGTTTAACCTCCTAATAAAGGAACAGAGCCCAGCCCCAGCCTGGCGTGGCTGCTGCAGGGAAAAGCCATGGGGAAACACTACAGCACAAGTCATGCCCAGAGCTCATGGCCACCGTCCTCCACCCGTGCGATGGATGGCTCCCAGACAGCCTGTTTGATCCAAGCCTTCTCGCTCCACAGCAGCAGTTGGCTGATTTTTCCCTTTCCATCCCCAAATGGACGCCCTGACGCTGCCAGGTGACAGCAGCTTGCCGGCCAGCTGCCCTCGGTGCCGCTGCTGTCACCTCGTTTTACAACACGCTCCTTCCTCTCTTCCCGCACCTCCTGCCCTGCCCCAGCCAACCAAACGCTGGTGAGCTCTGGCACAGGGACCCGCTTCCCACCCAGCCCCCGCCGTTTGCTCCCACAGGCCAAACGGATGCGGGGAGAGCCCCTCCAGAGCCGCTTCGGGTTCCTGCACCACTTTTGGTACCTCTTTGCCCATTTCCCTGCCCACCCACAGTGTCCACGCCTCTCAGTGCTCCCGCACCAGGAGTCTGGTGATGAGGTGAGCAGTGGGATCCGGGGCTGGATGAAGCTCCGTGTGACCCAACTGGGTCATCCTGGGGCTGGCGGGACCTGGCGGGTGATGCCTCTTCACTCCCCAAAATGAGTCCCACCGGAGGATCCCCAAACCCCCCTACGACACCCTCCAGAGGGGCTGGAGCCTGCAGGGCTGGGTCCGGTCCCGGTCCCTCACGTGGGTGAACCCGCTGCACAACGCGCTCGCTCCGAAACCTCCGCCAGAAAACGCCNTTTTTTTTTTTTTTTCCTCCCCTTCCAAGGGTGGTTTTCCTACTGTAATGTGGTTTGTTTTGTTGTTTTTGTTTTGTTTTTTTTTTTTCCTCCATCTACCTCGGCTGCACTCACAGTATTCACGGTTTCAGTTTGACATCTGGTCAGATGCTTTAAGGGCTTCCCCGTACCCCTCTCCCTCCAACCCGCTAATATTTAATCCTCCCTCCCTACTCCCCTCGCTCCCCCCGACTTAAAGTATTCTGGCTCAGAACCGACTTCATTTCAATCTCCCCGGTCTCCCCTCCCGCCCTTCCGGGGGGTACCAGGGTCCCTCCGCCGGAGTGGTGGCGGCCCCGGGGGCTCCCGTCCCCCCCAGACCCTTCCCGTGCCGGGAGGAGACGCAAAGTTCCTCCTCTCCGCTTCTCCCAGGGTTTTCCCATCACTGTTTTTTTTTGTTGTTGTTGTTGTTTGTTGTTTTTTGTTTTTTGTTTTTTTTCCGAGGCGACTCCGTTGGAATATGACAGACGGTTTTCTCACCCCGGTTGCTCTTTTTTGTTGTTGTTTTCGGTTTGGTTTTGGTTGGTTGGTTTTTGTTTTGGTGTTGTTTTTTTGTTTTTTTGTTTTTTTGTTTTTTTTTTCGATTTTGCGTTGGGTTTTTCTGCTTTGGTTTGTCAGTTTTGGGTGTCTGAAGAACATCTGCATCCTCACCCGCTCCTTGAATCCATTTAGCACGCGTGAGATCCCAGGAAAAGACATTGAATCCTTCTGTTTTGTGTGTAAAGGGGGATTAGCAAATCCTGGATTATGTTGTTTTTTTTTTTTAAATTAAAAAAAAAAAAAAAAAGAAACTCTAGAGGCAGAGGATTGGCTTTTGCACAGCGAAGGGACGCGAGCGCTCTCTGCTGCCTAGAGATGCCGGAAAACTACTGAACAGAGTTTGGGACCTTTTTGGTGAAACTTGGATAACACTTCTCAATGCAGAACGATTCACTTAACGTACGTAGATTCACCCGCCTTTTATACGATATATATATATGCGTGTATATATATATATATTTATAAAAGAGAGGGAGGAAGAAGAGAGAGCCACCTGAAGTCGCATTTTGAAGTGACTGCACGTATAATCGCAAATGCTGCTTTTTATTGCTATGGCACAAGAACATCCATTTGGAAAAAGCGGAAAGTTTCAGAAGTCTCCTTTCTCCCACTGGTCTTTCAGCCCTCTTCTCCTCGTCTGCACTAAAACCATCCGTATCACTGCCGTCTCCCTCCTCTCTCCTCTCTTGCTCCCTGCACCCAAACCATTACAATTAAAAAAAAAAAAAAAAAAAAAAAAAAAAAAAAAAAAAAAAAAAAAAAAAAAAAAATATATTTGTGGTGAAGATTGTGAGCCTGGGGTTTTTTTTGTTGGGTTTTTGTTTTGGTTTTGGTGGGTTTTTTTGGTTTTGTTTTGGTTTTTTTTTTTTAAGCTGGTGGTGTTGCAAAAATATGGTTTGGGAAATATGCTTTTTCTGTTTTGTTTTCCAAGTCTTAAAACTGAAACAAACAACACACACAAAAAACAAACAAGAAACCAAACACAAAAACTTGAGTCTGCCATGACCCTTTCCCATTGCACTGAATATTCTGCTTTCTCCTTCATGGTTTAGTCTGCAGTTTGGTTTGGGTTTTCTCTGCTTCAGCAATTTGAGATGATTTTTTTTTAAAAGCTCCAGATTGAAAGAAGAAAAAGGAAAGAAAAAAAAAAAAAAGCCCTGTCAAAAGCAGCTACTGTTAGTGCTGTAATTTGCAAGGAATTGCTTGGCCGAAGTCTCTTTTGTGAGCATGGCAGCACATCCACTGGTGCTTCTGTGTGATAGTTACGGGGTGGGAACAAGATCTCTTCTAGTGAGGTTTTATCGTTGTTACCAGATGGTTGCACATTTTTGACTCTCTTTTTTTTTGACTAAATGGATTTGCCACAATGAAATGTCATAACATTTATGACATGATATTAAAAAGTGTATTGTAAAGCCAAGTTCTAGATGGATTTTTAAAAAGAAATCTTGATTATAAACCCAGTCTAAAGGGAGCTGTGTCCAGTGTTGTAAAAACAACATGATGTAACCCATATTTATATTTTTATAAAATACCTATTAAGACTGTGAATCTCCTGTGTGAAATACTGGGTGAGTTGTTTAAGAAAAGTGTTGTTCCTTTCCAGCCTCCTGGAGCTTTAGACATGCTGAGATTTTGGGAAACTGTACGCTGGGGAAGGGGGTTTGCTCTGAAATTGTGAGTTGATGTATTTTTACATCCCTTTGTATTTTACTGAAAAGCTGCTGCCCTTCCTAGTCCCTAGAGTTTCAATTTTCTATGCAACCCCCACACCCCCCCCGACTCTCTTGATCCTGAGAAGTAAAAGGGATGCAGATTGATTCAAATTGAAATGAGGGTCCCCCCACCCCCCTTGTTGGCTCATCGTGCTGCTGACCCAAACGCCAAAACGGGGAGTACAAGAAATAAATAAAAGAGGCAGGTGGGGGAGGCTCATTCATGCATGACTGGTTGCCTTCCAGCAGTCATCTTTATTATTATTTTTGTAAGAAGAATATATTGATAATGTCAGTGAAATAAGCAGACATTGAAGCTGATGCACAGATTGCTCCAGAAAGGAGTTTTTCTGTAGATTTTTCTTTAGATGCGAATACCTTTTTTAATTATGTTAATTAATGTTAAGAATTTTTAGGCTTATATTGAAGCTGTATGTGGGTCACTATATGATCATTTCTAACTGGATAAAGTCTGTACAGTACAGCATATTCCTGAGTGTATGATATAGACATGTAGCCCCAGAGTGTGAAATTTATAAATAAATTTTTCATTGATCTTTTTATAAAAAAAAAAAAAAGCCTTTTTTGTTTATTCTTTCCCACAGGGGTATGGGTGAAGCTGTGTGGCTCCCGGGGTGGGGGGTGGCTTGGCTGGACTCCCAGGTCCTTAGTCAGTGTCTGAACCTTGTGAGGTCCAATGCATCCCCTGAGGGTGAGGGTTGGGGGGGTTCTGGGGGGCTGCAGCCACCACCAGCCCCTTCCCACAGGCTGGAGGGTGTGTGGAGGCTGGGGGAGTGGTGATGGCTCAGATGGAAACCTAGTGCTGGATGGGGCACGGGGGGTTTGAGGTGCCCCTAAAGAAGGTGCCTGCCCTGGGGGAGTGTGCTGGGAGTCCTGGGGCTGGTCCCAGGCTCCATGCACCACAGCCCATGGGACTAGAGCTCATCTGTGGGGCTGCAGCCTGGGGAGCTGAGATCCCCATGGCTCCCTGCAAACCTTCCTGGGTCTTTTTTATTTCCCCCCTGGGCCCCAGCAAGGCTTTGTGCTGGGCTGATCCTTGGGAAGCCCTTGAGCTGTGATGCTGGGACACCTCCAGCTAGAAACTGGTGTTGTCTTCAGCCACCCTCTGGAAGGGACATGGGGTGAGGGTTGGTGTGGGGTGAGAGTCACCATCCCCAAGACATCTCCATCCTCTCCCACGGCTCAGAGCAGGCTGGTGCCCCAAAGCAGGCTGAGCCCTGCACCTCTGGAGGCTTCCCAGGCAGGATCCAGTTGTTCTGGGAAGTAGGAAGAGCAGAAGCACTCCCTGCCTGCACCAGGGCTCTGGAGGTGCCTCGGTGCAGGTTTGGGATGAGGCTTTTTAGGTACGGATAATTTTGACAGCTCTGGAAATGCCTAAATCCCTGAGGAATTTGTGCCCTGCCTGATTTGGCTCTGGGGTGTGTGTTCCCAGGAGCAGTGTCCTGCAAATGGCAGTGGGGAGGAAACCTGGAGGAAAGACTTGATGTGACCTTCCTGGGTTTGCCAGCCTCTGCTTCAATGTGCCAAGCCCTGTCCCATCCTGTCCCCACCAGTGTGGGATGGAGCCTGGGTCAGACACAGCCCTGGGGACATACATCCCAGCATGGAGAAGACAGGCACTGAGTGACCCAGCTGCTTTTTATCAGGAAAAAAAATGATTATGGCAAAACCATCAGCTGCAACCACTGGTGGTCCTGGAGGGACCTGGAGGCCAAATCTTGAAGGTGGGACAGGGAACATCTCTCCCATGACATGAGTTTGGGGCACTGCATGACACTGACCCACTGGTGCAGTTCACTCCCACCCGCACCCCCCGCACCTGGGATGCTGCAAAAACCTCATCCAGACATCTGCCTGGGGTGTCACAGGGCTCAGCCCCATGACTTCTGACTGCTCACCTTGTCCCAGGGATCCCACCACTTGGGCTGGGCCAGCCCCTGCCTCAGCCATGGGTTTTTCCATGGAAACACAGCAGGAATGTCTGCACAGGACAGAGTAGATTGGGCCCTGGGACAGGGCCCTTGGCAGGGAAGCTGGGCTGGGCAATGGGTACAAATGGTCCCCATGATGCCACCAAGCATCCTGAGGTTCCCCACCTCCCATGGCCCCAGCACTGGGGACACTCTGAGGGTGCAGCCCAACCCTAAGCCCTGGGCTGCCCCCAGTGCCGTGGCCACCCCGTTGCAGTCCTGCTCTCTGCAGAAACCCCATCCAGGAATTCTGGGAACTCCGAAGACTTGCACTTTTTGTTTGGTTGGGTTGGGTTGTTTGTTTGTTTGTTTGTTTTTTCCCTTTTCTACTTTTGCTCCAATAAAACAAAAATATTGGAGGGTTTGGTGGCATAAGCACATTCTTCTGGCATTTTTGCATGTCCCAGGCTGCATCTGACTGTCCACTGGTGGCATTACGTAGGTGCTGTTGTTCCAAGAGAAACCAAAGCAAGAATTTGAAATTTCAAGTGCTTCCTGCCATTGTCTTTTGCTTTTGTTTGTGCTACTGACTCCAATACAGATGGATCGGGCTCCCCTCCGGCCGTGGGGACCATGGGAAGTCAATGCAGCCCAGTGAGGTTTGACAGCTTTGTCTTCTCTTCTATTGCCCTTCATCCGTCAAGCTCAGCCATCAGGGCTGAATCGACCAACGCATATGGATGGGGGGGAGGAGGTGGGATTTTATTTGAATTTCAGGGAGCTTAACAGAGTAAGTAATGAATGAGAAAGAAAGACGGCGAGCAGGCGAGCGAGAGGGGATGGGCTGTAATCAAAATTCAGGACATTTTAAATAGATGCTTTGTTGGGCACTTGTATGACTATGATAATGCTGCAGCCTGCAGAGCCGAATAGGAGTTACCTTTTTTTTTTTGGTGCCAGGGAAGAGCCAAGGCTCACACTGCCCGGCGGGGTTGGCCCCTTTTCCAGCTTTCCTGTTCTGCCCCTTCTCACTGCTTTCTGGGCTCCATCCCTGCCGTGGGGGTGAGCCCCTCGACGTGGGTGGGTGGCTGGGTGGCCGGGTGGCCGAGCAGGCTGCAGTTGGTGGCACTGGGGATCCCCAGTCCATTGTGCAGGACGGAACAGCTCCTGGTTTCAACCCGTTTTGCTGCCAGCCTGGTGGTGCAGCAGTGCTGGGCCTCCAGTGCAAAGGTCCCAGCCCCCAGGATGCCCTGGCTGGAGCTGACCTCCCCGTTCATAGAATCAGCCAGGTTGGAAAGGACCTCTGGGATCATCAGCTCCTGCTTTTCTCTGGTGGCAGGAAATGTCCCAGGGAATGACCCTGCTCCTTCATGTGGGCAGGAGAAATGTCCTCCCTCCCCAGAAACTCCTCAGCTGCCGTGTCCCAGTGCCACCACGGGCATCCAGCTCCTGGAGAGGTGACCTCTGGGTCTCACAGTGGGTGAGGTGCAGGCCTGCAGGTGCCTTGTAGTTTTTGGCTTCTTCATCTTATCAGATTTCTCTTCCTAACCCTAAAGGAGTGAGGCAACACCCTGGTGGCGCTTGTTTTGGTCAGGCGAATGGATGTGGCTCCTGTCTGGAGGGTTGAAATACTGCTTAGAGGAATGGAGGGATTGCTGGGGACATGGAGGGATGAGGGACAGCTGGGGAGGGATGGGGGAACAGTGCCAGGGGATGGGCAGAGAGCTGGGACAGAGGCAAAGCTGGACTGCTGGAGGGATGACAGGCTTGGGGGTGGCTGGGACAACTGTTTTAATTTACAACTCCTTGCCGAGCCTGAATCCAGCATCATTCCTGTCTGGGAGGGTCTCTTCTGAGAGCAGACCAGGGAGAACTTGAAGGCACCCAGGGAGCCTGGCATGGAGCAGAGGCAGGGCTAACCCAGCCACAGACACGGGAGGTCAGATGGGGAAGGTGGAGGGGACACTGGCTGGGCAATGACTGGTGGATCTATCAAGCCCTTGAGATGTGTTGGCAAGGCAACATGAGGCTGAGCCCTTGCATGGAGCCTGAGGAGCACCTGGGGACTGATGGTTTGTGCCTGGAAAGATGAGGGCACAGCAAGCAGTCTCCTGGTTCCAGGGGAAGGATAAACCATGGAGAGGTTATCCACCTCTGCAGCCTCCTCTCATCCAGAGGCTGCACTGCAGCATTAGATCTGGTTGTCCCGAGGTGAAAAACCACTTCTCACCTCAAGGACTCTGTTCCACATGATGCATTCACACAAACAGCCTCTCCATGTGTTCACACCTCACTTGGGTCTTCTGCCCAGGACCAGTCCTCTGCCTGCACACCCCTGCCTGCTCAGGGAGCTCCCACTGGGATGTCTCAGCATGGTTGAGCAGGGGCAAGGGTGGTGTGGCAGGTCCTGGACATCCCATTTCCTTTAATTATGCCTAAACCAATCCATCATCCATCAGGTGGCTGGAGGGCTCTGCTGGGGAGCTGGAGGCACTGGCTCCATCCTTGCCACATACCCTGGGGGATTCTCCTCCTGCTCCATGGAGAGGATGTGGGGTTTCCAGCCACCCAGCACCTCTGGGGACTGCCAGCTGCTGTGACACTTGTTGGGGTCTCTCCCTGATGCTTCAGTTCAGAAGTCACCCCAAGGAGACCCCAAGATCCCTGCAGAAAGAGGCATGCAGGGTGTCCTGGGGCAGCAGGACTGGGGGGACAGGAAGGTGCCAGCTCAGCACCCACCACCCTGCCTGTCCCCACCACCAGGGGACAATGGGCAAAAACCGGGTCAGGCCATCACCCCCCAGCACAGAACCCGACCAGAGAGCCCTCACATTTCACCCTACTCACATTCACAGCTATAGTGACAACTCCGAACTGCCCCCCCCACCACTTTTCCACTCACAGCTCCCCCTCATTCAAAGCCTCTGTCCTTTTAAGCTATTTTTTCCCCCTCCTATTCATTTCCCGGGCGCCTCGATCCTTTTCTCTCGTCTAGCCCCTCTCCCGGAGCAGCTGCTATGCTAATAAGCATGCGGCAGAAAAGGGAAAGAGCCTTTGCAGGGGCTGGGGAGGAGAGAAAGACCCCAGAGCCCTCCAAATGCTAAATAAATCCAAGGCTGGAGCAGCATCTCGGAACAAAGAGGCCTGGCCTCCCCCCCTCTCTTCCCCTCTTCCCAATTCCACCACCTTTTCACATTCAAATCCATTAAACAGCGAGCAGAAAGACCCCGAGTATTCATAGCATTGCATTAAAGAGAAAGCCCCGTGGTCCTGCCCCATCCCGGCCCGGCAGAGGAAGGGGCTGAGCAACCCCACCGCCTGCCCGGGGGCTGCATCTGCTGCGGGCTGGGACCTGCCGGGCTCCAGCCCCTCGGCATGGAGGGACAAAAGGCCCCCCGGCCACCACGAAGGGAGATGAGTTGCCTTTCCCACGTGTTTCAGGTTTATCCCTCACTGTCTCTTGCCTTCTCACCCATCTCACTTTCCCCTACCCTACCACACACACGTTGAAGAACTTGCCCAGGTTTCTGAGGTGCTCCCAGTGCAGGTCTGGGGGGTGGATTTTGCTGTTGTCCTCGTGGGGGACCCTTGGGTTCCTCCACGGGGATGGGAGCTCCAGTTTTGTGGGATCTTTGTGCTCCTCCACTGGCAAGGAGCTCATGGGTAATATCTGCAGCATGCACGGGGGGACCAGGTGAGAACCACGTGGGATGGGAGAGTCTGGGCACACAAAAAGGTGCAGACCTTGGTGTCTCCTGCCTGTTGACAGTGCTGAGGAGTGCTGTGGCAGTGACAGGGCACTGCTGATGTGGGGACACCCGAATCTTAGGGTTGCAAAGATCTCCCACAATCTCAGAAGGACTTCTGGTCTTGGTGAAGGTCTCCTGCAGGGCCAGTGTCCTGAGGGACACTGCAATGTGCCCAGCAGCCCCTAAATGAGAACCAGGTGTCTCACCCTGGCTGATGCTCACCCAGTGGGCAGGTGCCTCATGCTGATAATGGAGGTCTCTTCTGCCCAAAGTGGTTATTTCCTACCCATTTTCCCTGTTTTGCCCTGAATCAGAGAAACTTTCTGGTGCAAAGACCAGAAAGACCAGACCTTTCTGGATCTCGTTCCCTGAGGTGGGCTTCATGTCAACTGCTAAGGTTGGTAGAAGGTGGTGGGATGCCTGAAGGGCTGTGACTCTTCTCTGGAAGAAGATGGGCATTGTCTGCTGCCTTCTGGGGTGGAAATGGAGCCACTCATCCAGGAAGGATTTCACGTTCTTCTCTGGTACCAAGTTTCTGCTGGACTCACAGGACTTCAAGAGAGCAGGCATTTATTACCAAATACTGAAAAATATTCTAAAATAATGAATTTCAGCATGTGATGATTGAAGCTGTCTGAGTCAGGAGTCCCACCTGGGCCCTGGACACTGCAATGTTCAGTGCTCAGGAGGCAGCAGTGACAGGGACTCTGCCTGCTCAGCCTGGTCACTGGGGTCGGACTCAGCTCTGACCCCACCTGAGGTCGTGTCTGGGCTCCTTTCCAGGCTGTGGAAGTCGGGGAGGGATGGAAACACTTAACCTAAGCTCCTTCTGCTTCTTGAGGTGTCCTTGCATGTCCTGCTTGGCCTCTGCCCCAGACCCTTGAGGCCAACCCATCTCCTGGTCTTGCACAGGTGTCCCAGGCACCTTGGGACACCTCAACAGGCTCCAGGTGCTGCTCAGTACAAACAGGAGTCTGGAAGGTGACCATGTGCTTGGCCATATCCCCCCGTGGGCTCCTACAGCCATCTTCATGTGACTACCAGGGCTCCATCCTGACCACTGCAGGTGCTGCACAGCTTTGGGGTGCATGAGGAACCAGGCCAGCAAACAATCTAGATCTGAAGATGGGGAGAGGTGGGGCGCCCTCCAGAAACCTAAAATGACATTAACACTGCTGAGCCACCTCATCCTTGCTCCCCACTGCAGACCACCAGCTTCTCAGCCTGGAAACATCTTGGTCACCTGAACTCAGGGGTGCAGACACCAAGGATTGACCCACACTGCTAACATGGAGGGGGCTGGGGTGCTCCAGCTTTGGTAACTGGCCTTGCCTGGGCAAGGGGGGGGTGTCCTTGGTGGAGACCCCCAAATCCTACACTGCCCTGACCAGGTTATTCCCTTCTACCTGCTCCTCACCTGAGATGGTACCTGGAAGTTCAGCCTGGTGTGGAGGGTGCATGGAAAGGCCCAGATGGTGCCAACACCACAGCCCTACTCCTGGCTGAGTGCCCACGTGTCCTCCTCATGGGTTTGGTCAGTGACAAGTGGCCATCACCCACCATTGCCCTTGGGGGTCCCTCATTACCAGTGTGACCCCATACTCCACCATCTTGCTCTGCTTCAGTCCCCCCCAAGAACCATCCCCAGCAGCAAAATGCACCCTCCAGACCTGCACTGGGAGCACCTCAAAAACCTTGGCAAGTTCTTCAACCTGTGTGTGCTGGTGGTGGGGGTAGATCAGATTGGTGAGAAGGCAAGTCACAGTCACCATGCCACATCTGCATCCAAACAGTGTGGCCACAGGAGCTTCTGAGAAGGGAATTTACATTCATGGACTTTTTGAGGGGTCTGCTGAGGCTGAGAGGATGTGGTTGGCACCACCATCTCTGACACCAGGGCTGTGGCACCCCAGTCCTTCTCCAGGAGGAAGAAAAAGCGACAAAGCAGTGGTGCCTGCCTTAAACTCCAACCCTGCAGGATGAGCCCCACAGGTCTGCTGGGCCAAGGGCTGTGAATGCCCCAAATTTCTCCACATCCCTCCGGGGGATGCTCCCAGCTGCCTCTTCATCCTTACAGGGTGGGGATGTCCCAGGCTGGACTGGCTGATCTCGGGATCATCCCGAGCAGGTCTACCTGCAGTGGCAGGTGGGACAGGGGTCCGGGGTGTCCCTCTGATGGGGACAAAGGTCCCTGCTTAGCGATGCAGGAATGCGGGTCGGGCTGAATGCTGCGGGGCGGGTCTGATCTGGTGCCCCACTAAGCCCCATTCTTTCCCAGCCGGTGCATCTCGTATTCAGGCTGCCGGCTCCTAAGCAGAGCGTCTTTAATCCTCCCCTTGTCTCCTCCATTCCCTTTCAGGCCTTTGGCCAATGGGAAGGGGATGAGCAGCTCTCTCCAGGAAGGAAATTAAAAGCGGGGAGGAGGGTAGGGAGGAGGAGAGCTCGGGGAGGGGGACTTGGAAGGGGAGACAATCCTGGAGTGGAGATGCCAGTCATCGGGGTCTCAATAGCCCCATTCACCCTGCCCAGCCACACAGAAAATCAGGGTCACCAGGATCCATGCCCTGCCTGGAGACAACTGTTGCTTTATTCTTTTTAATTGCTGGAAAACGCAGAAAAGTTCACTTGTGTGTGTGCCTGGCTGCGGCGGGGGCTGCA
>JAAWXA010000033.1:1938927-2010056 GCA_038090715.1 Florisuga fusca
GGCTATCAGGGCTGGGGGAGGGCCGGGCCGGGCCCGCACACCTCCGCCCTGCCGTGCCCAGAAAGCCCCTCATGGCCGGCCCAGCCCTCCCCCAGCCCTGATAGCCCCGTGAAGCCTCCATGTCCCCCCCGGGGCCGCCCTGAGTCCCGCAGCAGCGGCAGCAGCAGGAGCAGCAGCAACAATAATAATAATAATAATAATAATAATCCGTTTCCCGGAGGCGGTGGTGCCGGTGTGGGACCAGAAAGATGTTCTCCGCCCTGAAGAAGCTGGTGGGCTCGGACCAGACTCCGGGCAGAGAGAAGAATATCCCTGCGGGGCTGCAGTCCATGAACCAGGCTCTGCAGAGGAGGTTCGCCAAGGGAGTCCAGTACAACAGTGAGTCGGAACCCGGGGTCGGGGGGTGCCTGGGGGGCACTGCCAGCCCGGGGAGGGGCGAGCTCTGCCGCTCTGTCCCCTCTGACTCCGGTGTGGTGCCCAGGGAGGTCGGGGGGGCTCTGAAACGCTTCCCCTCTGCATGGCAGCGCTTTGGCCGGTATTGGCCCAAGTTTGCAGTGAAATGTTTGAAGAGCTTTGGAGGAGCGTGGGAGGAGTAAGGGATGGGAAAGTTTTATCTGGCTGTGAGGGACTCGGGAACTTGTGGTGCAGCCCTGTCCCCACTCGATGGCAGATGGCCTGTGTTCTGCTGAGTGGGGCAGAGGAGACTTCCTGTAAATCAGTTGTTGTCAGTTGGAGCATCAGGAGGGTAATTCCCCTGGGTGTGTGGGTGACCTTCCTGGCAGCCTGGGATAAGGGTATTTATAATTAAGCTCTAGTGGTTACCTGGTGGGTGTCTGTTGGAAAGCTGGGCCCTGCCAGGCTGCAAGAAAAGGTGTTTGTGATCCATCCTGTTAGCCTGTTCTGTGCCCTCCGTGCAGCATTTCATCCTGACTGTTTCTGTGGGAACGTTTGGACTTCTCTCAGGGGACATTTTCAGAATTTGTTTTCCTCTCAGGGTTGTGTTTTTCTCCTGAAGCTCAGTAAAGGTTATTTCTAATGTCAGGCTTGGGGAAGGCCCTGGAAGGATGTAAAATGCATCCTGGAGTAACAACTGTGAGCTGGCGAGAGGAGTTCTGTCATCCTGGCTGGAAATAGGGATGGGACCAGAGAGCACAGTGAGGATCAGTGTGTGGGGATCCAGGCAGGGAAGTCAGGGTGAGATTTCTGGTTGGGAAGAGGCTGATCTGTCAACGTGGCACTGGATAAATTCTGTAAAGGAACAGAGGAATTCTGTTGGAGGAACAGAGCTCCTGTTGGAGCTTAATCTGAAACTCTGTGAAGGGAGAGGTTGGCACCTTGGGCTCTGGGGCTTTTGCTTTGTTTGGGATGATCACTATTGACTGTGCTTCTGAACTGGTATGATTTGAGCTCTTTGCTTCACTGGGCAGAGCATTTGGTGCTTTTATCCATAACACATCTGTTGGATATGCCAGGAGCCCTTCATTTGGAAAATGAGTGTCTGAGCAAGCAGCCATGGATGTGAGGAGGGGCACAGGGAGGAGACTGGGATTCCAGTGAAAGGCAGGGGAGTGGGGATGAGGCTGTTGTGCCTCCTGAAACACCTGCCTGGAGAGCTGTGGGCTGAAGTCTTGATCTCTGCAGAATCTCCCTGGGCAGGACTGCTGTGCCTCAGGCTGGGATCAGGTATCTGAGCCCGGCTGTCAATTATGTAAGAGAAAGGAGCTGACTTTTCAGAGAGGGAACCTTTGTGCTGCAGACAGGAGGGCTCAGCTGGCAGAGCAGTTGATGGGGACAGGGGGACAGCTCTTTGTTATCTCTTGATGAACTGCATTGTTGACAAAGGTGCAGAGATCTCTGCCTCTTCCCCAGGGTGCTAACTGCAGCTTTCCTGCATTTTGTCTCATTACCAAAAAGCCTCGGGAAAGCTTTCTGGGTTGTGCCCTGTTTTCTCAGGATTTGTGTTCTAGTTCCCACTTTCATATTTGGAATAAATCTGCAGCTTTCTGTCACTGCCTTAGGGGAAGCTTTCCAATTTCCATAGTAACTCCTCCCAGGACTGCTTGTTTGTAATATTTAGAGGAGAGGGACAGGCTGACAGGGGCTGCCAAGGACCTGAGGTAGCACTGCACTGCCAGGCTGGGATTCAGCAGGGTGGGATTCACAGGGTGGGACTCAGCAGGGTGAGGCTGTGGGCTCAGCTGGAGGTGGGCTGTGAGGGAATGTCGTTCCAAGGGCCATTGCTCAGGAAGGGCAGAGCTGCAAATCCTCTGTTGCCATTCTTAGCAAATAGATGACATTGAGCAGAGGAGTGCAGAAATGTTGGGTTGCCACTGCTAACAGCCACAGAGCTTTCTACCTCCTGTTTCCCTGGAATTGCCTAGAGCAAAGGGTGCAGTGATGACTGGTTTTGCAGAAAGGTTTCTTTGCTTTCCCAGACCATTACTGGGAGGGAACTGAAGTCTGCTGCCTTCCCAGAAGGATAATCAGTGTGCTGGGAATGCCCGAGGCTGTGTGCTGCTGGAGCAGGCAGGAAATGGCTGGGACATGGGCCTTGTCACCTGCCTCTTGGCTGGAAGCCTTCCCACTGCCAGAACATTTTGTAACCAGACAACCCCCCTGTTTGAGGTGATACTGAAGGTTATTTGGTGTTTTAATGGCACTGAGGATTACATGCACCTCGAAGCTGACCCAAACTGATTTGTTTTGACAGTCTCTCTCCCACCCACTTAAATTTTCCAGAAGGAAGTGTTGCAGGGTGGGTAGCTTTAGATTGCTAATGAAATGAGGAGAGCAAAGGGCCAGTATTAGTTGTTGGCAGCAGTCACCTCCTCTGCATAGGACATCCTGGTTCAAAACTGAAGCATTTCCACAATGCCATTCCCCAGCCACACTTATTTGCTTCCTTTGTCATCTGCATGGAGCTCCTGTGCTTGGCCAGGGAGGTGCAGAGATGAAAATGCTGTGGGTCTGTACCATACGTGTAGTGGCTTGGATGGTTCTGGGAGATCACAGCCCCCAGTATGAGGACCCAAGCCTTGTAAAAACTTCCTCTATTTTCTGTCCTTGCATAGCCTGACCCTGGATGAGGTCTCTTGAGGCACTGTTCAGGCAGCTCTGCTGGCCCAGGAGCACAGGCTGGAGAGAGTGGGATCTGTGGAGAGTGAGCAAGGTGGACCTCAGTCCTGTGGCAGCAGTGCTTGTTCAAACAAATCACCAGACAAACTGCAGGAGGAAGTACCAGCACCTAGGTTACTCCCATGTGAAAGTTTATGTAAGGCAGTGGTGGAGAAACAAGGGTGAGATGAATGGTTCTGTGTGGGTCAGGCTGGCAGGAGGATTCCCTGGGAGTTAGCAATTGATGGAGCAAAAGACATAAAAGTGCCAAAAAAAAAAAAAAAAAAAAAGCCTTCCTTTTGCCCAGAACGTGGAACAACTTCTGGTCTGGGCTTTGTTCTTAGTGCTGCATCCAGTGTGCACAGGACTGACAAACCCACTGCTGGGCTGCCTGGGGCAGGGGAGGTGAGGTTGCCCCTTCTGGGGAGACCTCACAGTTGAGTCACCTGGGAGTGTCCATGAAAGTTCACTTTGAGAGCAGCCTAATTATTTAGAGAAGGGTCTGTTTGTCCCATAAAACTCCCTGTTTTGGTACCTCATGTTGCACTTTTGGGGGAATATGAATTTTCAAATGTCTCTCTAAGGCAGGCAGTGAGAGGGTTTAGAAGGGCTTGGGTTCTTAGGGACAAATGCAGTCTCCTGCTGCCTGTGCTACAGACTTCCTGCATTAATTCAGGAAAATCAAAGGAGTCCTCCACTGGTTGTTTCACCATCTGGAAGTAGGAAACAGAATCACATGCAGGGGGAAGGAAAATGCAGGAAATGGTTTGTTGTCTCTGCAGAGCTGCTCTGGGGCCTGGAAGTGAAGTCAGCCTGTAAATGCTGTTCAGTTCTGCCTTTTTGATCTTCTTGTTATTGTAAAAAGGAACTTTGAGATGTACTGCTCTTTGTTCTTTTACAGTGTGCAACAAGAAAAGGCAGTGGAATTGCAGCACAAAATTTCACCTGACAAAACTCCAGAGACTTTGTATATGTTTTACCTTAACATTTTCCTCTTCAGCTTTTCTCTGAAGTGCCTGCAATGACTCCTGGGTTGCAACAGAAGGCAGTCTTCAGTCTGAAATTTCCTTGCCCAAATGATGATGCACAACCTAATGCAAATCACCAGAATCTGCCATTAGATGTCTCCAAGTGGCTCCTTTTCTGGGGGATAATAGCTGCTATTCAAAATGCATGCATACAGATTCTGTTGATGTCAGCTGATGTTTCCCAACAGACTTGTGGTTGCCACTTCAAGGATAGAATTTTTAAAAAATAAAATAAATCCCCTAGTGTAACAGAAAGGCTGGAAACAGCACACAGTGAGGAAGAATAAGGTAACATTAGGGATGACACTTGGAAGTTCATGTTACTGGTTGCTACAGAAGTTGCTTTGCTGCCTTAGGTGCAGTTTAGGGTGTTTTGGACACTTCCTTCCCTTGGGAGTTGCAATGAGTTCCTCCAGTGACTGATTCCCCGTGCTGGAGGGGGCTCAGCAAGGTCTCTTGGCAGCAGTGTGAGGCTGGGCAGGGGGACTGGAGCTCCTGGGCCTTCACCTGAGCCTGCAGTCCCTGAGCTGAGTGGCTCCCTGGTTATTCTCCCAGCAGCCAGGGGCTGGCTCCTGTGCTAGGGACTGTCCCTCTGACACATGGGGGACCTGTGCTGGGTTTATGTCACTGTTACTTAAGTGAGTTTGTGTCCCCAAAGGTGCATGTTTTGGTTCAGGTTAGCTTGTTTCTAGTGCAGGTAGGATTGACTGGTTTTGATTTAACTTGAACCAAACTGTGGCCATCAACCAAGTGAGTTTGGTGAATTTATTGGGGGGGGCAGTTTAAGACAGATTCCTGTGAATGTGAGTTCCCTTGTGCCTGCTGAGGATTGCCTCCTCCCCTGAGACCATCTGGGCTGTGAGCTGGAACAGGATGAAGGATATGCAGGCTTGTTCTGCTGCCCCTGGAAAAGGGGGGGCACCCCCAGAGCAGGCAGCTGGGGGTGGCTGAGAACAGTGACAGCTTTAGCTCTGTGGTGATGTTCACCAGGAGCTCTCAGCTCTTTAGCAGCATCCCAGAGGGATGGTTGTACCAGTGCCAGGTGCTGGGGTTCAGTCACCCCCCTGTGGGGAGTAGGGATCAGGGACTCAGGATCTGCTCTGCTTGGGGAACTGCTGCTTGAGCTGTTTGTGACTCAGCAACAAGGTCTGGGAAGTGAGTGATTTCTCAAAGAAAAGTGTTTAGGTAGAAGGGGGAATGATGGAGAAGGAATTAAAGGAGGAGCTTGGCATAAAAGGCTGGGAAAGGGGGAGGGTATGCCAGGGTGGGAGCAAGGGCTGTGCAGAGGTAGAGAAAGCAGGAGGATGCTTGGCTGGCTGAAGTTGTATAGTTTCTGAACATTCAATCTTGATGGTTTTTTGTGCTGAGCTAGTGTGAGTAGCTGAATAAACACTGATTTTAATGACCAAGGCTCATGCTTTAAAAAAACCCAAACATCATCCCAGTGTAATATGGAAAAAACTGATTGCATCTGAATTATGCTTGCACAAAGTTAACATGCTTTTTTCACAGCATTATTCAAAAGGTTGTTAATCAACTTTCTTTGTCTGGTTTCTCTTTTCCTCAGTGAAAATTGTCATCCGAGGGGACAGGAACACTGGGAAAACCACACTCTGGCACAGACTGCAGGGAAAGAAATTTATTGAGGAATATATTCCAACTCAGGAGATCCAAGTCACCAGCATCCACTGGAATTATAAAAGTAAGAGGGAAGTGGGTGGAGAGGGTGGCAATCATGGGACAGTGCCTTGGGGGTAGAAATTCCACAGCAGCTTTGATTGCTTCTTTCTTCTGTGTGTGCTTGGGAGATGAAATGATCTCTCATCATTCTTGTTATTTTAATTTATTATTCAGTTTCTCAGTCATGTTTTTAAACACTTTATTTAGAAACTGTGTAAGTGCTAAAGGATGGATCCTTGGAAGCTGCAATTCAAGGGAAGTGTTTAAGAGGTGACACCTTCTTACACCTCTCCTTCTTCTCTCTGGGCAAGCAGTGCCTTTGTGTGCTGCTGGCTGCAGAGGGCTTGGCCAAATAGCAACTGAGCACAGATTTTTAAAGTGATTTGATCCCTGTTTTATGCTAATGCAAGTTACAGAGTTAAAAGGATGCACTGGCACTCCTGCTGCAGTGTGCCTTCCAAAGCTGAGAAGGTGAAATGCTGCTGTGTGTGAGTCATATACCAGAGCCAACACAGAAGCTCTGAAGTAATTATCCTCTTGTGTGTTCAGGATAATCAGGAATGAAGCTGGTGATGAAAAGGAAGATTGCTAGTAATACTGTATTTTTCACAAAACAGGACTTGAAATGTGCAGAGAGAAGGGATTTCTGTAGCCATAGGGCTGTCTGCACTGTTTGTCATGTTCACATAAAAATGTTATTGCTAGTGAGGTTGACCTTCCTTAAATGTATGTATACCTTTTTTTTTTTTTCCAGTGGTATATCTTGCTTATAGACCAAACTTTTTTCTTCAAATTCAATTGATGTCTTTTTTGAAAGACCATGGAAAGCTCCATGTTCAGAAAAGAATCTGCACACTGTTTGTAACATGCTTCAGCTCTGACATAAAGCATCAAGGAAATCTGGCTGTCATTTCTGTGACTAAGAGTCCTTAAGAAGTTCTTTAGATAGCACAATTTCTGTGCATAAATTGGACCTTCAGTGGCAACCCTTCTTGTTATGCTTGGGTTTTCTTTTAACTCACTCCAGAATTACATCTGAGGTTCAGCTGCTGCTTTGGCTCTCTGGGGTGTGTACTGTGTTGATCATCTTCCTCAAACCCTTTTCTGACACTCTGTTCCTTATTGTGCTTTTAGCCACTGATGATATTGTGAAAGTTGAAGTCTGGGATGTAGTTGACAAAGGTAAGATTTATAACTTCCTTTCTAATGGAGATTCATTGTTCTTTCTCAATTTTAATTCAAAGTGTACCTGGGATTCAGAAATACCTGCTTACTTATACTTTATAGAAACACCTATACTTGTTATTTTCAGGTGCATGGATATTACTTCATGAAAAAAATAGGGAAAGGAGAGAGGAGTCTCCTCTGCTGGAGCCCATTATTTGGAATCCAGACTTAGATCAAACCTGACATTCAGAAACAATTGTGTCATGTGCTCTCTGACAGGTGAAATAGCCCACTGCCTAGAGTATTCAGTCTCTGAACTTTATTATAAATGTTATCTTCTGTTCTTTATAGTTTCATATATGTTTAGGCAGCTACTGAATTTTGTTCTGTTTATAGAAGTTCTTGCTGAGCTGTTTTTGTAAAGCAATGTCATCATTGAATAGATAAAATATTATCTGCAGTGCATAATATGTGCAGGAGGGAAGAATAAAAGAGAAGCCAGTTACTTATATTCACTTAGGACAGAAAATGCAATATATTTAATCCAAAATCTCTAAATACCTAGCCAAGGAGTGGATTATAAATACATTTTCCATTAGTTTTCAGTTTTTGTCAGAGTATAAAGTCCTATTTTGTCAAAAGCAAAAACAACCCCCAAAGGCATAAGTGAACACCCAATCTGGATGCAGTGGAATGCAGTGTTGCTAGGAGGGGTTAGCATCCAGCTGTAAATCTGAGCAGCCCAAATGCAGACATGGCTTTTCAGAGGCATTTTGTAGCAGCCAGGCTCCTGGTGCAGGTGTAGTCAGGAAAGCAGCTCTACAAGGGAGGTTGTACTCCTTGACTGTGTGTGTCTGCTGGTCAAGTCTGTTGACTACAGTCACTGAAACTTCAGCTTTTATGGTTTGGCTGCTGCTGCCTTTCCTGCAGCCTTAGTTGGAACCTGTGCTGGGACACACTTCTCAGCAGAACTGCCTCCACCTGTGCAGCTTCCAAGTGTGCTAACACTGAAAAATGAGAAGATAAGTACAACAGGGAGTGGCAAGGGAGAAATTTAATTTTCCTTGTTAGATAAGTTGTATTTAAAATAGTGAAAAAAAAAAAGATAATTAAAGATAGCAGCTTTAGTTAGATGCATAATGGAGCCTTTAGGCTAAGCTTGAGCCAGTAACTTTAAATGAAAATCCTGGGTGCTTTGTCCTTTCATTCTTTAAACCCCAGTTTTCACTGTGTAGACAAAGCCTTGCAGAGGTCAGAGTTACTGCTGGAGTTAGTCTGGTTATAGTTTGGCTCTCAGGTCCTGGGATAACATGTGCAGGGCTGGAATCTGAGCAACAGATTCCAACATCAGCATCTGTTTTCTCCCTGCCTTGCAACTTCAGTGTGAATAGAGAGACAGTTAATTTGGGAATCGTGTGGTCCCAGCATTTGTTTCTGTGAATAGCTGCTCTGAGCAGAGGCATCTTCTTAACCAGAGACTTGGCATTTTTTTTGGCAAGGCAGATGAGATGTGATACGTGCAGATGTTGCTAACAGCTCTTTGGGTACTGCTTTCATTTCTGAGAGTGGAGCATGTGTTAGAGATCTCAAGGGACACTTTGTGTTCTTTTGAAATGAAACTCATTCTATTAAGATCCCTACTTAGGGACCACAGATACATATTTTTATGTAATCAAATGTGCTTAATCAATACAGTGTAAAAATTCAGATCATCAGGATGGAACAAAATCAAATCCTGTCCTAGTGCCATAGCATTGCAGATTCTTCATAAGTACAACTTGATGAAAATGTGCAAAATAACTGTTCAGAGCTTGCTTATATCTGATTTTCATCTTCAGGTTATCTCATGACATTTTTGTTCTTCCTTCTCCATGCTCAGGACAAAAAATCCTCCTGCGTGATGCTTTTGGTGAGAGCAACACCAGCCCAGGCTGTAGATTTTAGTAGTGAAGTATCAAGTGCTGCTGCAGTATAGTGCTGACAAGACCTGATCCTCCTTTTTTCCCCTTGTCTTATCAGCTCCTGGCTCATGTGCATATTTAGAGTTGTGCAGAGTGCTGCATTTTTCATCCTGAATTTGAAAGCAACAAAAAAAATGGATGTTCTGAACATGCATTTCAACAGATGTTGTTTTCCAGGTGCATTTTTTTGTCAGTGTTTCCCCATTGTGGAAGAATTGTTCCTTGACAGAGAAAATTAAGAGAAAGCTTGACGTGGGGATGTAGGTAGACTGCCCAAAAGAAGTATCTGTAAACCAGATTTCCACCTTAGTCTTGTAAAGCTTCTTGTAAAGAGCTTCAGGCTCTTCTCTGCTGTGCAGTGCTGCCATTTTTCACTGTGCACAGGAGGGTTTGGATATACTTAATAAATTGCACCCTGAAAAACATTATTTTTATTATTTTTGCACTGAAGTTAAATGTGGTTTTACCTGGTGAGATGTTTCTCCTCACACTTCCCAGCAGTGTCCTCCCCCTCCTTGTTAGTGGAGCAGTGAGCTTTGGTGTTTCCCTCCTGCCTGGCTGGTGCCTTGGTAGCATTTATTCATCATACAGATGTTAATTTATAGTTGTGGGGAGATTTGTGTCCCTTTTGCTTGACTCTTTGGGGTGTTTCAAGGTGCAGGCTCACTGGAGAACAGACCTCCCTGCAGCCTGCTGGGTTTTCCTCGAGCCTCTGAGTGGGTTCATTTGTGTGATGATGCCATTTGTTAAAATCTTAACAAGCAGAGCTTGCTTCCAGCTATGGAGTGTATTAAATTTTGTGCAGTGTGTGTAGTAAATACTGTCTCATTTACTGCCCTTGGAACTAACAGAACATTGGAAAGGTATCAGCAAAAGTCACAGACCTGACTCATCTTTCTGGCTTGCAGCAAGTTGCATAACTACTACAGGTCATAAAGCTCTAGCAGATCCTGAATGCAAAGAAGCTGCTTAAATGCAGGTGATTCAGGAGCAGTTCTGATCTCCTGTCCTGTAACTTCTGCTGGTTGGGTTCCTGCATCTGTTCCCCACACAATTACTGAAGGGATCAAGTAATATTTTTTCTGTTGCCCCCAGAACAGCATAAACGTTTTCCCTCCTATGGGAGATTCCTTTCCTCTCTCTGCCCCTTCCCCCTTCTCCCTCCCTGAGGTGCATTTCAGGAAAGGAGGGATGATCAGAATTAATATTTGTTATTTTCAGGTCTTGAAGTTAGGTAACACTGGGAGTCTGTTCTGTAGACTTCAGGGCACTGCTGCAAGGTGATTTGGTCTCAGTGTTGCTAATCTGTGTGTAAATAAGGAGCAGCCATCACTCAAGGTGGAGAAACTGAGCAGTCACAACACAAACCCTTGCTTTCCAGTTGAGCAGTGCAACTTAAAGCCCAGGGCCTTGTTCATGTAACATTATGATCTTTACAGGCTGAATTGCATCTTTTCAATAAATGCATCTTGTCTGTATCTAGCTCATCCTGCAGTTTTAGTTCCAGAAATAGGCACTGTGGATGAATCCACACACACACACATTTTTCAGCTCTGTTACTCCTCTGTGGATGACCTCTTTTACAGCAGTGGGGAGCATCGTGTAAGCATATTACTCCTTCCTCTTGATACAGACATAATACCACAAGGAGGGGGAGGTGTGTGAGTGGTTTATTCAGTCTCAGAGCATTGATTTCAAATTGGTCCAGGTTAGAAAGACACCTTGATTGCTCAGGATGAGAGGACCTGTGAAGTGTATTTGTGGTTGCTTTGGCTTCTGTTGTAATGCCTAGAAATTCAGGTCATGCCAAGCATAATATAGCAGTAGCTGCAGAAACAGTGGTGTTTGACATTCAGAGAAGCCACATGAATGCCACTAACTTGAAATGAATTTAATTGAAGTGGGAAAAGGTGTGTGTGTGTGTGTGTGTGTGTGTGTGTGTGTGTCCGTCCCAGACTCCAGCTGCACTGAAAAAAATCAGAGCCTGTACTTGGATCCTCCAGGGAAACATGAATGGGGAAGGGATCAGGATTCATGTTTCTTCCCCTTTTAGATCCCCCAGTCAGATGCCAAGGAGGCAAACGTTTTGCAGTGATGCATAGGAGCCCCCACTAGACACACTGTCAGGGCACAGGGACTGGAATCTCCTGCTGTATCCTGCAGCACTAAAACTTTCATGAATAACTGTATTTCATAACTGCTTAACCTTGACCTGCATACAAAAAGAGAGAAAAGCTTGTTTCACATTCAGCATCTGACAGAACCATGGATTTTACAAGTAGCTGCCCCTGGTAAATTCAAGCAGAGCTGAGTAATTGGTGGAAGCTATTTTGATCCCCAGTGTTACAGAGTCTGTTAAAGAGATTTTTTTTTTTGTGGGTGGATCTGAGCTGCCAACATAATCCAGTGTCAGTGATGCAGGGTTTTTTCCAGAAATTACAAGAAGGAATTCCAGGTGTCTGCCATTACAATTCAGTTCACTTGTCATTTTGTCATTACTTAGACTACAAAGATATGGTGCAGTACATACAGTAATTGCTGCCACTAATATCTGGAAGGTATCAGTACCTGTAAAATCTAACTTCAGATCTTGCAGTGCTCACCATTTGATAAAACCCTGGAAACTGCCACACACAGATTGAAGTTTAAACAATACCTGGAGAGCAAGGACAGATTTTTCCATGCTATGTCCACCCTGAAGCTGTGTGGCAGTAGGGGAAAGATGTCCTCACTCTCACATACTGAGATTCTGGCAATCCTTAGTGCTGAGTATCTACACCAGCAAATCATGTTAGCTGATGGCCACTCTCCTACTCACAGGTACAGACAGATGGTGATGTCTTCTCCATCTGCTCTGGTTGCAGGCTCTCAGATCTGGAAAATCATCACAGCATAACTGATGTTCTGCAGAATTTTCAGGGTGCTCAAGGTTTAAAAACACCAATGCATTTTCAGGGCTTGCTGAGTCAAAAGCTAGTGGTTCCTGAAGATGCCAGTGTGTGAACTTATTCAATCCTTCTGAAGCTGTAATAAAAGGGAGAAGTCTCAGGGCAGTATCTGGGCTGTGTTTTAGCATGTTCCTTAGAAGAAACTGATGAGTTAGAGGGAAAGCTGTAAATTCTTCAGTTGGGATTGTGGTGGCTGGGACTGCAGGGCAGGTCTCTGGAGTGCTTTTCTACTCTCCTCTCCAACCAGCCTGTTTCCTCTTGCATGTTCCTGTGAGTCTGATCCTGCCCCAGACTTTCTTCGTCTTCATCTTTGAATGAGACTAGCTGGGATTCTTGAACAGCATAGTTGATACTCTTCAGCAAATCATGCCTGTCCCACCCCTCCCCATTCCCCATGCTTCCAGCAGAAGTTGGATTTGCTTTAAGGCTGTGTTAAAACTGCTGTGGTCCTGCCCAGGCCCATCCTGGACTGCTCTGCCCAGTGTAATCTTTTTTTTTTTTTTCTTTTTACAATTTTTTTAAGGAAAATGCAAAAAACGAGGAGATGGTTTGAAACTGGAAAACGACCCTCAGGAGGTGAGTCACCTTGCATGTGGATGTTTGCCTCCTAGCAGGGGCCTCTGGACCACCCTGGGTCCCTGGAACATAAGTTGTGTGTTTGTTTCTGCTGCAGGTGGATGAGGGGCAGTGTGGTCCTTGGTGTTCTCCACTCTTTTCCCCGTGCATTTAATTCTTGTTTGTGCCCTCACCACAACTTTCCTGCTGTTCTCCATTCTGTCTTTTGGGAGTGACTGCAGCCTAGATGTTTGCTTTGTACCTGTCTGCAAATGGGCAGTAGCAAGAAGTCCTTTAGTAATGGACTTCTCAGGAGACCTGAAGAAGTCACTTGATGCACTGTGCTCTGGCTGGTCCTTAAAACTGGGCTGACAGTTACTTTTAACAGCCTTCCCGAGGAGAGAGGAGCAAGAAAAGTGCTTCCTAGCACATCAAAGTAGACAGAGTGGCTTCCTCAGGGCTCTTACACAGATGTGTCTCCTTTGGATCTTCTGCTGGAGAACAAAGTGCTGGATGGGGGCACACACTACCACATTCCCCAAACCACAGCATGTGGGCTGCCAGCAGACTTCCCTGGCATTGCCAACGTGGGTGCATTTTCCACTCCTAGGATATGAGTGAGAATTGTTCCACAGATACCAAATTGCAGCAGAAGCCTTGAAGGTTGAGTTTGGGCTTTGCAGTGTGCAGAGTCCAGATAATGAAAAGCAAATCGGTTACTAATAAGTCTTTTCAGCCCTGCACGGGAGAAACTCAGTACAAACTGCATCCTGGCTTTGTGCACCAGAAGCATTGGAAGTACAGTCAATATTTGCTCTGAGCAGCCTGATCTAATTGAGGATGTCCCTGCTTACTGCAGGGGGGTTGGACTAGATGGCTTTTAGAGGTTCCTTCCAACCCAAATAATTCTATGATTCTGTGATTCTATTTGGGTCAGCAAAAACCTGGAATGCGAGCTGTGTCCTCTGTCCTACATCCTGTAGCTTATGTGGAGTTATCTTGTCCATGCAGGACAACTGCCAGGTGCTTCACATCCTGCTGCTGTGGGCAATGGAAGCTGTGAAGCACCAGGTGTCTTGTTTAACTGATGGTGATGTAAAATCCCCAGATACTGTCACTTTGGAGTCGGCCTGAGCTGTGGTTGGTACCCACCTGAGGCTGAATAAAGTTACTCACTACTTCTTTGCTTTTATTTCTTCAGGCAGAGTCAGAAATGGCTCTGGATGCAGAGTTCCTGGATGTGTATAAAAACTGCAATGGTGTCGTGATGATGTTTGACATCACCAAGCAGTGGTAAGACATCTTCAGCACTGTGAGCCACATGATTCTCCTTCTATACCTCTTGGTTCCCAGACGGACTCTGGAGCTGATGAGCTGCCTCATGAGCTGTAGCAAGCTTGTATCCCTTAAAACATTAGCTCTGTCTTCTGAAAAGTCTTCTCATATGCTCCTCTCCTGGGCTTGTTCCAAGCAAGCAGCCTTCCTGTGGGCTGATGTACTGTGGTTTCTGATCCATCCTGGTGTTGGAGGCTTGGCAGGGAGTGCTGTCATGGGGGCAAAGTATGCCAGGCACCATACAAAGCCCTGCTCTTGAGAACACACGTGAGAAATTCCCTGGAATATTGGTATTAGTAAGGATAATTTATGAGGCCTGAGGCTGCATTAATGTGCAGAAAAAGTGAGTTGTTTGTTTTGCACATCTACTGGTGAGGGTGAGAGACATATGGAAGCCAGAGTGGAAAGAGGAGGTGGTAAGGGTTCCTGCTTGATATTTTTTACAGGTTTGGTTTGGATCAGTGAGCTGACTGACAGCTGAAGGGAGTGAATCCTTTCCTTCTGCTGACCCCATACATTTGTATAAAACTGTGGGAAATGATGTGAGGTGCAGATGCAAATAGATTATTGAACTTGTCAAGTTGTTTTTTCATAAACACTGACACAAACAACATATTTACAATGGATGTTTTTCTCCGTGGGGGAAAAAATCTTGGAAGGATTATGGAAAAAACCGCCTTACTCTTGGTTTTTGCCTGGGATTTGTGCATGCATCTGCTCACGGAATGATGTTTCCCACTCATCTGCCTGTGTCTCTCTCTCCTGTGGTGAAGGACATTTAACTATATTCTAAGGGAGCTTCCTAAAGTGCCGACCCACGTTCCAGTGTGTGTGCTTGGGAATTACCGGGACATGGGGGAGCACCGCGTCATCCTGCCCGGGGACGTGCGGGACCTCATCGACAACCTCAACAGGTGAGATGGCACCATGGCCACCAGCTGCTGTCTGTCAGCACCTCTGAGTAACTGTTGCTGCCACCTTTCAGATCCACATCCCTTTCATCCCCCTGCCTGGCTTTTGGGCTTTTGTAGCTCCGAGCATCTCCGAGCAGCTTCACTTTACACCGAGGGCTTTTTTTCCTTAGACAAGGAGCCTGTTCTGTTCCAGGAAACAGTTGAGTGCCTGACAGTGTGTGCCTTTCAGAAGTACCTTCTGGATAGTCCTCTCTTGTGGAAGAATCCTCTCCCTGCAGTGCAACTGTTCTCTGCTCCAGTAATTCTCCAAGATAGGCAGCTAGGGCAGCTGTCTGCCTTGCTCTTCTTTCAAGTGCATCCTCACACAGCATTTACTGGCACAGCCAAGCCACCCACCTCCCTTGCCAGACAGGCAAGATTTTCCCTTCTGCAGAGATCTGATGCACTCTGTTATGTGATAATTAAGTATTATTTCTTGGGGGGAATTCAGTACTTTGTACCTTTTTGTGTGGTTTTATGTTTTTAAGGCACTTTCTTCATTTTTCTTGTCTCTTACTTGTTTGTGCCTGTGTCAGGCACACAGACATGGTAGCAGTTTTAAGGCTTGATTTCATAATGCAATAGTTCCTTTACAAGTTCATCCCTTGATGTGACTTAGCTGAGCTTAATGCCCACAGCTGGTGCTTGTGACTTAGTGTGGGTCTGTTAGTTTTAAAAGAAAACCTTCCCTGAGAAGTGAACAGCTTGCATAGCTGTGAAACCCCCAGACTGGTAAACCAATGGCCCAATGTCCTGACAAAGTATCTCTCAGCCTGGCAGCCACATGACACTGTGACACCAGAGCTGCTTTCTGCCACCTCCCAGGAGGGATAACCTGTGATTTGGTTTGGAAACAAAATGATGAGTCCCAAGCAGGGTGACCTGCTAGCCTACATCTGGGGGTTGAGGGGATGGCTTGTAAATGGGGACCACTCATGGTGTGAAATTCATCACTTTGCCTCTTCTGGGTGTACACAATCCATGTCCTTTTACAGTTGTCTTCTCTCTACCTATCTGGTTGAGACAGGCCCCCTGGCTCCTCATATTTTCGCTATGCTGAGTCTTCCATGAAGAACAGCTTTGGCTTGAAGTATCTGCACAAGTTCTTCAACATCCCCTTCCTGCAGCTGCAGGTAAGAGAGGGTGTTTCCCCAATGGGCTAGCTGGGTGGGACAGTTTTTATTTTCTCTGTCTCTAGGGCAGGAATTTGATATTTGGGGTTTCTTTTGTTGTTAAAGGATCCTCAGTAGGTTTTTGGTTTTATAGCAGTTAACAGAATGATGTTAGGACATTGTGAATCATGTCTCTGCTTGCATGAGGACTTCTCTCTGCTGTGCTCACCACTGCTCACCTCTGGAGAAAGGCTCCAAGGTAATGAATAACACTGGCAAAAAAATTGCATCCACTGGCTTAGCTGTGGTCCTTTAGAAGAGGACCTTCCAGGGTGATCATTCAGGGGTCTTTTGGGATCAATGTCACATGCTTTTTGGGTGTTCATCAGTTGTGGTACCATTGTTCTCTTTTGGATGGAAAAAACCATGAAGTTGATCTTGAATATCCTTCACCAGTAAGTGAAATGTCTGTGTGTGTTTTTATATAAATAATCCCCACTGAAATACTCATTTCAGAAGAACCTGATGTATTAGTGGATGTTACCATGTCCTCAGGCTGCAGAGCACCAAGAGACAGGGTAAGAAAATAGAATTTGTAAAAACCCAGTGAAACAAGTCAAGTGATAAATTTTTGAGGAGGAAATTGTAAAACTGAGCTATAAACCAACTTGCTGCTCAGTGGAGGAGATTAAAATGTACCAGCATGATTAAATGATTGGTTTTATAATCTCAGCTCCTATGGTAAACCATGTGGAAACCATGAGGAATAATTAGTTCCCAGGTTACTTCTGTTGGTTTTGTAGATCTCTCCTTTTTTATTCAAATAGATGTTGGTACAAGGCAAAGACTTCCAGCCAGATTTGTTTCTGAAAGCTGCTCATAAATGATACTGTTAATAATCAGTCTGTGCAATGATTTTCATAGTCATGAGCAGGAAATACCAAAGCATTTAGTGTATCACTATTGCTTGGAAGCAGCTTTAGGATGCAAGTCTTAAAGGACCTTTTATTAAAATGTGCTGTGTATAAGTAAACATCATCTGTAACCTGAGACAGAAAGCAATTAGGACACTTAGATAAGGTAATTGGCCCCAAGCCCAGAGAATTTCTTGGACAAATCTTGGTCTTCAGGGAAAGATAGAAAAAAAAAATGTGATATAACCTTAAGCAGCTTGGGGAGTGCAGTGACATTTGCTTGGGGAAGGCAAGGGAAACGGGGTGACCAGCTCAAAGTTGTTCACAGTGGGTTTGGGGCAACACTGGGGGTAAACCAAAAGATGCCTGAGCCTCATGGTTAGCCTCCCAAATCCTGTGTTTTTCATGTAACATAATTAAATAATTCAACACCACAGAAACAAAACAGAAGAGGTTTCTCATTACAGTTTAGATCCTAAACTGCTGCTCCTGGGTGGCTCTGGGTACTTTGCTGCCCCTTGGTTCTTAATTTTTGTTCAGGGGGAGCCAGGGTGGCCCCACTGGCCCTGATCAACATCCAGTGAAGAAGGTTGTTAAAATTTGTAGGAAAATCACAGCTAGGCTTAATTCCTAAAGATTCTGCTTAAACTTTCAGAAAGATTGGCCAGTTAACAGTCTCCAGAAAGGAATAATTTCCCTGGTATGTTGAAGCAGGATTAAAGGAGAGGAGTGCTACCAGATTTTACATGCACAGAGGATTTCATCAGTCTGAGTTGAGTTCTGAGGTTTCTGTGTTGCTCAGCCTCACATCCCACAGCTCTCAAGGGGGGAAGGTGCTCAGCTGTGTGCTAGATTCCACACTGTCCTTCAGCAGATCTGCCATTCAGTGCACTGGGTTTAAGTTGCACATTTCTGGGTTCAGCTTCCATTCATGCATTATTTGTGAAGAAAGTGGTGGCTGAAATTCATACCCCCAGTGTAAAGCACGTTCCCTCTAGCAGCCCAGGCTCTTCAATTATTTATCAGTTCCTTTCCAGGGGAAGGACTGTCAGGCTGGAGAGTGCAGTTTAGCTGCAGGTATTGCTGGTGGCCCACATCATCTGCAAATGGGATCAGGTCAATCAGGCTTTGGGAAGGAGACAAAATTCTGCAGACAGCTGAAATTGCCTTTTGCCAGGAAGCACTTGAAAGTGGCATTCAGCCAAAGCCTTGGTCTGTGGCACCTGATTTTTCCCCTTCTTTTGGGTCGTTGCTAAAAATAAGCTGGTATTTTAAATATTTTAATACCAGCATGGTAAAGCAGAATTTATTTTTTAAAGGTTTTCGAATTCTATTGTTAGTGATGAAATTTTTACAAAATTACATGGAACTCTTTCATAATTAAATTTAAGTTCTTAATTTACTGGAACCTTTGAAAACTGAAGTTAATACAACTCTGCTGCCTGGGCCACCTCATCCATGGCCTGACACTGTCCAGCACTGAACATTGTGGCTTTTGACTGCAGGAACTGGTGTGTTAACTGACTGGTGTGCCCTGAGCCTCCCCAGGGGGCTGGCAGGGTGCTGTGGGATGGATGTTCCCCTGCCTAATGTCTGGGGTTATTGATCTCTTCTCGTTGCCATCCAGGCTGTTGGGAGGACTGTCCTGTTTGCAACTGATTTTGAGGCACTGAAGCCAACACTTCTCCTCAACTGAGGTTTTTGCTTGAATTCTGTTGGAAAAAATGGAAAGGGAAGGACTGAATTGATCTATCCTGTGTTACATTAGTGAAGCAAACTCACTCCATGGCACATGTGAAATGGGGTGGAGTGTCTGTCCCCCATCTGTGAGGCAGCAGCTGAAGGCTGAGGGGCAGCAACTTGTAGAATTTCACTGAGCTGACAGGTTGTGCTCACTCATCTACCCTGACAGTAAACAGAAAATTACTGTGAGGTTTTGCATCAGCTGAGCCCTGCTCACAGAGGAGCTTCTTTAGCTTTTTAGGGGGGAAAGAAGGTATCAGAATGAATGGGTTGCACAACTGTACTCTGCAGGAGTTGATTCTGTTCTCCAAAGGCCACTGGATTGGAGTGGCATTTGAAAATCACTCGTTATTGACTTATGGTTGAGAACAGCTCTCAGAACAAATTACTTCCTTACACACAGACTTTCTGGATTAACATCCTTTTGCTACTGCTTCTCCTTCTCTTTGTGCTTCTGTACGTAAGCTGAACACTGTGAGAGGGACTGAAGCTCCTGTTTAATTCATGGCTCTGGTGACACAAGATCTCCCTGTACCCTGTGAGTGCACAGAGATCTTTTACCATGACCCTTCCTGCTCAGACCCAGCTTGTTTTTCTTTCTTCAGAGGGAGACGTTGCTACGGCAGCTGGAGACAAATCAGCTGGATATTGATGCAACTTTGGAGGAGCTGTCAGTGCAGCAAGAGACAGAAGATCAAAACTACGAACTGTATGTCCTTGAGCCATCTTTTCTAACTTCTGGGTGTCAGGTGAATGTTGGGCAGCCCCAGCTATGGCATGTGAAGGGTCCAGCGAGGGACACTGAGACTTTCTTTGGATCTTGGAAAATGTCACTTTTAAGTGGCATCACCTGAAATAAAGCATGCACCTGGGGTTCCCTGTGAAGGGTCTGGTTCCTACGGGCACGTGATCCAGCCCACAGTGGAGGTGGAGCTGAGGAGCACTCCTGGAGGCAGTACATGCTGAAGGGATTGTAGATAAGTGTGTTGCAGCCTCTGCTGCTGAAAGGGGTTATTTTCCATCTCTGCTGCTCAGAAGACAAGTTGATTCCTCTTTTTCTAGCTGTTGCTTTCCTGTGTGTTGTGTGTTGTACAATAGTCAGGAATATAACAACATAGCTCTCCTTTTTGCCTTTGTATACTTCTAGACTCCTCAATGTATTTCTGTTTGGAAGAGAGGATAGTTCCTGCTGCCTTGTGTTTGTTCAGTGCCCTGACTGTTTGCTTGCTGCTTGAAACGAGCTTTTGCCAGATTAGCTCTGCAAAGCCAGTGCATCTGTAGCACAGTGAGCAGGAATCTCTTCAGATTTGTATGTTCTTGATAAATATGTCCTGTGGATTCCCACTGCAAGGTCCTTACTGCAGTAGTGAGCAAGCCAGAAAAATCAGCTCCAGAATGAACTGGAAAAAAATACTTTTTTTTTGGAAGTTGGAATTGATTATTATAAAATATTAATGCACAGCCATTTTGACAAGCATTTTTCAGACCAAGTTTCAAGTTCTATTACCTTGGTTGCTGTGTTTTCCTTTGTGAGAGCACTGAAACGTGCCAAATACACACAAAGCAGTCCTGTTTCCAGAGTGATCACCTCCTTCCTTCCCTGAGGCACTGGTTAGCCTCCTCTTGCCTTCAGCAATTCTCTAGACACTCCCTACTTAAAGGACTGGGCTGTGTGGGCTGTGCTGCCAGAGAGTTTTCCAGTATTTCTGTTTATTCTGCATCAGTAATGGAAAGATCCTTAATCAAGAGTTGGCAGAGCTCATCCAAACTTACACCAGAGGATCTTGCTCCTTAGTCACCTTTCACCCTTACACCAGCTTTAGCACTTGCTGCACCCTCAGATGTGCCACTTCAGCTCACAGGTTTCTGGGTTAATCCAAGCTGGGCTGGCTCAGAGAAGCTGAACAGGAAAATGTGAGGGAAGGAGCAGCAGTGTGGGACTGGCAGAGGTGGGATGAGCTTGGATAATACAAGAGCTTCTAGTTCCAACAGTGGATGTTGGACTGAATCATACCATCCAGCTGGAGCACTGCACTGTACACCAGGTTATATTAGTGGTGTGCTTCCACTGCCAGAGGGTACCCTGGCTGGGTACATGCCCCTGCAGAATTGCTCTTGTCACTCAAGTATCATTTGCAGTGTGGTGACATCCAGAATCCTGGGGCCAGGCTGGTCCCATTGCTTTAGGCACTGTGCAATGACAAATCCAAAGGGCCCTTATTTTGGGATTTTCATCTTTAACATGGTACTGCAGTGGATGTCCCAGGGAGCTCCTGGAGCATTGTCCTCCTTGTGTTCAGGTCTTGTTGGACCTTTGCAGACGTGGGGCCCTGGTCTCAGCTGCTCCCACGCAGGCAGCACTGGAGTTCTGCTGGTGCTCAGCACAAATTGCACAGCAAGGGGAGGTGTCCTTGGGGGCTGCAGGTCATGCTGTGGCTGCTGGAGCAGATCTTCCGAGGCAGTTCCTTCTCTCCTGCCATAAAATCAGGCCATGGAGCAGGCCCAAGGTGGCAGTGCTAGGACATCTGAGTGATTTCCTTAACCTGTGCATGTCTGGTAGCGGCTCTGTCACAGCGACCGACGCTAAATGTGGACAGAAAGGGAACAAGAACTCTTCCTCCTCTTTGCAGCTGGGTACCCAAGGACAAGATGTCATTGCTGCAAAATGTGGATCCCTGATAAGACACGAGGTGGCACCCCACGCTGCCTCATCTCCTTACGTAAGGCATCCCTTGGCAGTGCTGGGCCAGACGCATTTAGCTGCTTCCAGCTCTTTCCCTCTGCTTGGTCTCCTCTCTGCCTGCCACGATTCTTGCTCTGGTACATTTCCTGTAGTTTCTCAGATTTTACATTTTCAGTACTCTTTAAAAAACACATTTAAGCTCTTTTTGAGTTCCTGAATTCTTATGAAACAAACAGCAGTGACATTTTTACTTGGTTCTGAATTCTAATTTGCTCATTTTTTCCATCTGTAATCGTGATTGGCTTATCTTCTGCACAAGGAAAACTGTGTGCCTGTTCTCTCACTGAATGGTGTGCATGGAGAAATGTTTTTTGGGAAATTTTGGAAGCTCATCCTGAAATTTTTTTTTTTCAGGAATAAGCTGCTGGTGAAAATATTTGCAACAGTTAATAAGAAGTGGACTTAATATACATGAGCTTTTATCTTTGCATTTTTTCTAGTATTACTCTTTTTTTTTTTTTTTACTATGAAAAGACATTTCATTTCAAAAGTTAAGTGAATTCCACAAGAGCTGATTTCTTATTTTTTTTCCTGGAGGCTTATTTAGTCAAAATAAATACTTAAGTTATTCTTCATGAGAAATCCCATCTTTATCCTGCTACATCCATGTTGTATCAAGTAGAAAACCTGAGGAGTTCTTGGGGAGGGGCTGTGCTCTCCAAGGCCTGGGCATCAGGGTTCAACACCACTTGGCAATTTATTTCACACTCAGGGACTTGGTGAGCTTAGGGGGAAATCAGGTTCAGTACCTTTAAAGAGTCCAAAACAAATGTGGAAATGTAACCCTCAATAACCCCAGTTACACTCTTGTCATATTAATCTTTGTTTTTACAATTAATAACATAACCCAAAGCTTTTCATGCCACATGAAATACACTTGGAAAATTGCTCACAGCACGTTACATTTAGGAGCCAAAAAGCTTCAGGCTGCTCCAGTCCTCAGCAGTGAATGAACATGAGCACTGACAATTTTAGGAACTGTGAAGCTAACAAGTCCTTCTGTGCTTTATTTTTACTTTGGTCTAAGAGCAGAGCAACAGTAACCTCAGGCCCTGATGAATATTCAGAGCATGTTCATCTTTGAAATTGCATAAGTCTCTTGCAAGCAGGTCCAACTGACAGTGAATTATTCAGGGGGTTTGAGGACTTGTTACTTGGTCTGAAATGGAAGGATTGAAAGGTGAGGACATCACCCATCTGGTGTTGTGTAGCACATTCACTGTCTCTGTATCCCAACTGAAGAAGTGTACTTGGGTCACAAATGAGTTCATCTTGTAGTTTACTGGGACCTGTTCTGCACCTGGATGTGATGCTGCTTGTTTCACAGTAAGATTTTGTGGGGGTCCTTCTGTGAGGGACTGACAAAAAAAGATAGAAGAAGGAACACAGTGGCCAGACTATAATAGGGTATAAGAAAAAACAATCACGTGGCAGGTTTGGCTTGGTGTGTTCCCTGAACAGCCACACTTGTGCCTGTGAAGGGTGTGTGTAAAGCCAGAGAAAGCATTCATGCATTATGTAGTATTTTTGAAGTGTGGAGGATGCTTAAACACCTCCACCCTGGAAATTACTGAGAGCTTGCTGGCAGCATTTTCATGTATTCTGTTTTTCCACCCACCTCTTCCATGGAAGAAGATATGAATATGAAAGCTCAGCAGAGCTGGTTTATGCAGCCCATGTGAATCCAGGATCAGACCATCTCCATTTCCCAGTGTCATGGCACACAGCACAACACTTGGCCCACGTGTCTGCTTGGGGCTGAGGAAGGTGACATGAAGCACACGTGCCACAGCTCTCCTTGGTGCTGTGCTGGGGTAAGAGCCTGTGTCGTGCTGTCCCCAAATAACCATTGCATCTTTCTACTAAAAATAACTTGCTGTCCCTTGTTCTGGTGCCCTTCACACAGTGTAGGTGAGCAAGGCAGAGGAGCACAGGTGCAGGAGCCTGCATGTGTGTTACTCTCCAGCCTAGCTGAGCTGGAGGGAAGGATGGCACTCCTTATACCTCAGTTATGTAGCCTTTTATCCCTCCAGCTCTTAAAATTCATGTGTTTCTGCAGGAGAAACAGGTGGTAGTCACAGCCCTCCCTCCCTCTGGAGCTGGCTCCTTGCCCAGAACAAAGCAGGTTTTTTCCAAAATGGGCAGTTTTGGTAGTACACAGTGCAGTAAATCTTCAAATACCCTGATACTGTTAAGAGTGTCCTCTTTTTTGGGTCCAACTTTAAATACTCCTTGAACTTCATATTCTGTGTCCTAAATGGTTACATATGTACTTTGTATGTACTTCATAGAGGATCCTTGATTTTCACCCAGCTGTCTTGATGGTGGGACCCAGTGACCCAGTCAGGGACTCAGAGGTTGTTCTGTTCTGTTCTTGTGCAGTGTTGGTGCTTTAGGTGCTCACAGAGGCAGCTGGAGAGCTCAGCCAGGAGAGGGGCAGTGCTGGCACCAGTACCCTGCGTGCTGGACAGGCAGTGACCAGGCTCCCAGGCCTCCAGCCAGGATGGCTGTTGCTATAAACAAGAGCAGGGGCAAGTAGATCAGCCAGGATTAATCTCCCTTCAGAGCTGGGAGGCAGGAGGTTTTAACCCTGGGTAAGGCTTGAGAGGGGTCCCACAGAGCAGAGCTCTTCAGCCATCCTGCCTTTGGCTCACCAGGAGTCCAGGCTCAGAGGGGGGGGTGACAGAATTCAGCACTTGGTGCTTCTGGTGTGGATTTGTGAAGCCACAGGTCCTGTGCAGGCAACTCCTGTGGGTGGCTCTTCAGGCCTTGACAGCTCATGGGCTGTGTAGGTTCAGAGCATTTGCTGAGCTGCAGGTGCCCTTGGTGTGTCTTTCCCTCCCACTGCCCTTTATGTTTTCTCTTTGGTGCATGACAAACCCAGGCACCGTTTTTAGCAGAAAGTGTTGTCATGCAGCCTACCCCAGCTACTCATCCCCTGGGAGGAGGGAATGCTGGAGTGGATGCTCTGTCACATGCTTTGATCTCAGCTCTGCCAGGGGCTTGTTTTGTTGTAGCCAGTCTGCTTGGTGGAATAAGCATATAAGCTTTGGCCCAGATCCTGGGGAAGCATCACCGAGGCCACCACAGCGTGGCACTGACTGAGGTGCCTTGAGAGCAGTTGCAGGGACAGGCAGTGGATGGCCGTGTGACTCCCTTACTGCTCCTTTAGTCCAGTCTTCTGGGATGAGTGGGTGAGTCTCTCCTGGCTCTTCTGGTGTGGTGAACTTGGAGCAAGAACACTTGTGTCCTAGCCCTTCAGCAGATGACTGTTTCCTTTGTACTGCTGAATTCCCATTTCTGTTATTCAGGATCATCCAGTTCTCTCTGTATCTTATCCCTCTCTGTTGGTGCTGCCTCCCGGATTTCAACCTCACAAGCAATTCCCTGGTCTCTGTGCTGCTTTATTGAAATGCTGAAATACACCCCAAGGCTGATCCTTGAGGAAGAGTACCAAGGATTTCTTTCTTAGCTAATGCTGCTTTTCAGTGCTGCCCTTTAGCCAGTTCCTTAGTTAGGGAGGACTCCTGGTTTTCCATTCCAGTAGCAGCTTCCCAGGGTTGTTCTCTAGGGCTCCCAATACCACTGATCACCAAGTATATTAGTTTGTTCCTTAAAAGTGTGACAGGTTGCTCCTTAAAGTAAGAAATGAGATCTCAAGGGGGGATTCAAGTCTTTCAGCCCCTGCTGTTTGCTTTCTGTTTGGCAGTAGTTGCAGTGAAGGTGTCTGGTGAGGATGTCTGGCTGGCTCAAGTCCCTGAAGGATGAGGTTGTGCTGCTGGGGGAGAGGAGGCTCTGATTTGACATACTCATTGTCTGGAGCACAACCAAGTCAGTCTGTCCTGCAGCAGCAGTTCAACCCAAAGCCTCTTTTCACAAGTTCATTAGGCTTAATGAAATAAGGTGAGACCATGATGTTTGCTCAGTTTTATACACAATACTTTACTTTGGACTCCCCCTTTATCTCTTAGATGTGCTGCTTGACACCATTTTGTAGTAAGAGCCTGTCTGTTAGTGTTTCTCTGCAAACAGCTTGTGAGAAGGCTGAGAACTAAATGGGCTGCAGAAGGATGCTGCAGCAGCATCAAGCTTGGCTTCCTTTTTGAAAAGGACAGAGAATTTCACCCTCTCTAGCATACAGACTTTGATGCTCTTCTAGTCAGGAATCCAGGCAGGACCACAGCTTGCTTCAAAGGTTCTGTTTGGCTTTACTGCCTCCCACACAGAGGGGGAGTGTGCAGGGGGAGAGACTGCCTGTGTGTGCATGCTGGGCAGAGGATAGTAGCAGTCAATCCTCTGTGAGCCCTCTGGATAGCTCTTTTTTTGTTTATATTCAAGGATTCTCATCTCAAATCCATTCCTGGCTGAAATAAGAGGTTGTGATAGCATTTGAGTTTTCTTGAACACTCTGATCTCTTCTGCAGAATCTAAAAATGTGCCATTCCTGTAGCATTTACTCCCTTAGAGTCCAAGAGTTGACTTCAGCTGGTGTTTCAAGCCCTGGCATTTGTTATAGTCTGTCCATCCAGGGAATTCCCAGCAGCATTCCAAATAGCAGTTTAATCCTGCAGTCCAGAGCAGGTGGGGATTTTCCACACCTCAGTGAACATTGGGGGAGTTTTTAGCTTGTGTGGGCAAACCAGATTCATCGTGGCACTGGGAGTTGCAGCATTGCCAAAAGCAGACCCAGCATTGGAGCATCCCTCTTAGGAGGAAAGGCTGAGAGAGCTGGGACTCTGGCCTGGAGAAGAGAAGGCTGAGGGGAGACCTTGTTAATGTCTACAAGTATCTGAAGGGTGGGTGTGAGGAAGATGGAGCAGGACTCTTCTTCGTAGCTCCCAATGACAGGATGGGGGGCAGTGGGCACAAGCTGGACCATAGGAAGTTCCATTTAAACGTAAGAAAAACTTCTTTACTCTGAGGGTGAGAAGGCACTGGAACAGACTGCCCAGGGAGGTTGTGGAGTCCCCTTCTCCAGAGATACTCACACCCCACCTGGATGCAGTCCTGTGTGGTGTGCTTTGGGTGATCCTGCTTGAGTGGGAGAATTTGTCTAGATGGTATCTAGAAATCCCTTCCAACTCTGCTGAATCTCTGATTCCTTACATTTCCAATTTTTCTTCCTTGCAGCTTCCTTGAAATGATGGAAGCCCGAAGTCGAGGCCACACATCACCACTCACAACCAACGGGCAGAGCCCCTCCTCTGGCTCCCAGTCACCCATAGTACCTCCGAGCTCCACCTCAACAGGCAGCTCCAGCCCTGGCACCCCGCAGCCACTGCAGCCACTTTCCACAAGTTCCACCGTTTCTCCTGAACCCCCCCCATCTTTTTCACCAGTGCCTGCACCTGAAGCCCAGCAGCCCCACTTGCCTCCACCAGCTGCCCCCTCCCCAGCCCCTCCGGCCGCAGCCCCGCCGCCGAAGCGCAGCATTATATCACGTCTCTTTGGGACCTCTCCTGCACCAGACCCCTCTCCTCCCCAGCCAGGTAGGTGCTGGAGCAGGGTGTCTCCCATGGGCATTTCTCTGGCAGACAGGTGTCTGAAAACCCCAGGCCTTGTGTCTGTGCAGCACGTGTCCAAGGAGTGCTGTGCAGCCACTCCTTCTCCCATTTTGGTTTGTCTCTGGGCTGGGGACTGTGTCCAGCCAGCTGGGTGGTAGTTGCAGTGTGCTGGAGGAGAAAGGTGCTGAACACACAAGGGGACACTAAGAAAATACCCTTAAGCTTCTTACCAGGAGCAGACATACTTCTTGAATGGGAAGAATTGTTAGAAAAGCTATTGGAAGCACTGTCTTCTCAGGCTCAAAAGGGCTTCTGTGTGTTAACAGAGAACAGTGGAGTGCTGGTTTTAAAGGTTATTCAGCCAGAAATGATCACTTAAGTCCAGGCTCTGCAGCAGATTTGCCTCTTGAGAAATAATCTGCTTCAAAGATGGTCTGAGAAGGAGGAGGACAGCCTGCCTCAGCTGCTTCCCTAGTGCTGTACACAACGGAGCAGAGTAGGGCAGCGTGTGGGCCCAACCCCTGCCCAATGAAATTGCTGGGCAGAGGCACCCAAGGTTTTGTTGCATGCACTTTTACTGAGATGGACCTAAATTTCCCTGTCAGATTCACTTTGCAATACCTTCCCTCTCAGACTGCCAAACCCTAGAGTCCACAGTGCTCTCGAGACACCCACAGAAAGAAAGGAGGAGGTGCTGGGAACACAGTTTGGAGTTTCAGATGTTGAAATCTTTCAGTTTTAGATTTGCAAATCAGGCTCTACATCCTCAATCCATGAACAGGTTATGACACAGAACACCTGTTTCAATGTGTCAGTGACTCTTCTTACCCAGAAACAAAGCAGAGCACATTTGACCCTTGTCAGTAAGAAAACCTTTGTCATATTGATGCATACTAAAAAAAGATACACATGGTCTGCTACCAGTGCTAAAATCTTTGGATTCTGGGTTTTTTCTTTTCCTTTCCTTTTGTTTTTTTTTTTTTTAATCTGTTTATTGAGAACTGCTTCAGGCTTGTGGCCTGCAGTCCTGATAGCTCAGGGGTGCTTTTTAGGACAGTTGCAATGGCAGCCAGGAAAAAGCCAGGAAAAGCTGATCTACTGGTGTTAGTAGGCTTATGTAGCATGCCAGGGTCTGCATCTCTACTGGAACATACCTAGGGACTAACTAATTGGAAAGCAGTTGAAAAATCAGTCACAAATCAATAGTTGCTTTTTTATGGGAGGTGCTATTTAAGCTTTCTCTGAATTTCCCATAATTACTAAGCAGCAGTAATTCTTTTGGTTGTGTTTGTTCTTAGACCAGCACTAGTCTGTGTCATTAGTAATTTTGTTATCTGTATGCAAAAGTGATGTGAAAGCTGTACTAGTAGAGCATGATCTAGAAAAAAAACCCACAAATCTTGTTCAGCCAAGAGGAAACAGCCTAGATGGGAAGTGCAGAAGAAAAAGGCTGAATATTGCAAATTCTGAAAAGGTCATCACTTTATGCTTCTTTGTTATGCTAATTTAATGAGATTTTGTCCTGATACCTTGGAGCTGGGCAGTGGTATCTCTACAAATAGGCTCTATTAAACCAAGTCTGTTTGCAGTAGCTACTGAGCTTTTGGTACACAGAGCACCTAAAAGCACAGTGTGAATAATCCTGCCTTGGACAGTTAGAGGTGAAAAAGCATGAGGAAGATTGGGGGTGAACTGAGCAGTCTGGAAAAGGTGAGAGACTAACAAAGGGACATGGCACAGGAGGGGTGCCCACAGCCCTGGCTGGGGCAGGGTCAGCTGCATGATAGAGAGTTGGTCAGAGCCTGGGTCAGCCTGGTGCATTTTAAACCACAGGAGCTCCAAAAAGGCCTTTGTGTAACATTCTGCACTGGTTTGAGTACCCTGTTCAAACCCTTCCTTGTCCTTTGCTGGGTAGCCAAGGTCCTGCCAGCCTGGGCAGGAGAGATCTTAGAGAAGCAAATTCCTGTCTCAGTTGTGGTGAACTCTGTGTTTTACCACTGTTAATGCAGACCCTGCTGCTGCCACTCCTTCTCCCCACCCTGAAGCCCCTGTGAAAGTGCAGAGTGTGGAGGATTTTGTTCCTGATGACAGCCTGGACCACAGCTTTCTGGAAGAGCCAGCCCCACAGAAGGACAAAGGGAAACCCCAGCCCAAACACCGCATCGACAGCGAGAGGTAAGGAGGGGAGGATGGAGGGAGGGGGAGTCAGGGACACACCTGGATGTGCAGAGTGAATGATAGCTTGGGCCTGGCTAACCTGAGGTGATTGTAGAGCAGCTCACATGTACCCCTGTCTTCCCAGCTCTGCTCTTGTCAGTCTCAGTGTTCACTGTCTCCCATTTGTATCCGGACAGGGAGCAGCAGTAAATCCCAGTGACCACCCTCCTGGCTTTGCTCTCTTGCTTTCATACTCAGTGTGAGGCCACTGGGTTGCTTGGGTCAGGAAGGGACCTGTTTTCTGGTCCAATGTGTTGAAACATTTGAGATACTTCCCTTCTGGAACACAGTGCACTTTGCAGGGATACTCTGTTTTGCTTAATGAATACTGGTTTTAATGGGTTTAAACTGCAAGAGAGAAGATTCAGACTAGATTTTAGGAAGAAATTTTTTACAGCCTGGGTGGTGAGACAGTGGCCCAGGCTGCCCAGAGGGGTGGTAGAGGCCTCATCTCTGTAAACATTCAAGGTCAGGTTGGACCAAGCTGTGAGCAACCTGATCTAGTTGAAGATATCCCTGCACATTTTCAGGGGTTGGACTGGGTGAGCTTTAAAAGCCCTTCCAACCCAAACCAGCCTGGGATTCTGGGATTCTGTCCTCCAAATGGCAGAGCACTGTGCTTATGCTGCAGCCTGGAGGTTTTTTTGGTTTTTTGTTTTGTTTTTTTCTTTTCTCTTTTTTTCTTTTCCTGGCTTTGATGTTTTTAACCAAATAAAGGGAAAAGGGATTGTGTATACTGAGCTGCTCAGGCTAGAGGCTGTGCATCAAGCTGTAAGAAAGACTGTCACTGAAGAGGTGAGCTAAGCACATTCACAGGCTCTGCATCCCTCTGGTTGGGATAGTCCTTGCCTGCTGCCTCTTGTCATGCTCACTGTATTAACCAGGAGGGTAATTAAATGCTGATACAGCTCATCTGTGAATGTAGGGGATTCTGCATTGTTTTGCATCTTTATCATGATTCAGTGTTCTCTAGTTCAGCTACAACTTGAAATCAATGCTGTGTGTGAGGCTCCATGCCTGCCTAATGCAGGTCAGCCTGAATCATCATCATCCCTTGTGATGGGAGAACACAGGGATGTTTTATTAATAAAGAAAGACAGAAAAAAATGAGATGGTTGCTAGAAGCCTGATGACCTGCAAAGCATCTTGCTCGTGGCTGAGGCTGAGCTGGGATATTTTTGTGTTTAACAAGGAAATGGCAGGAGAGCCAAGCCTGACCTTCTGGGGTTTGCTGTAGGGCTGGGTCCTGGGGTGCCCTCCCAGCTCTTCAGCTCCAGTTCTTGTGGTGGGTAGGAGGCTGGGTGTTTTATAACAGCTCCTCTTCTCTAGGACATCAGTCATTGGAAGCAGGTGGGTGTTGGACTAACTGAAAAACCAGACATCTCAAACAGGGGTGCAGGAGCCCTGCTCCTTAGTGGCAGAGTTGTCACTGTGTGATGCCCTTTGGCATTCTGTCCCCAGCCTTGGCAGCCTTCCAGTGTTTAGGAGCTGGTGGGGACACAGAGAGAGACCTCTGGGCTTTCCTGGGGAGGACATTCATTCACAGCTTCATCCTTGGGTAACAGCATCTGCAGCTGGACAGCTCTGTTTCCCTAGGAAAAGCCCTTGCAGTGCATCCCTGCAAATTCAGATGCTGATTATTTCTCTGCAGCTTAGCATCCATATCTTGCTCTGGTTTCTTGTGCAGTTCACAATTTTCTCAGTGCCCTGACAACTGCACTTTTTCTACCAAAAAAGAGCCTCCTGCACTAAGCCAGATCTGCTGAAATTCAGAGGTGTGACCATCACCTGCAATAATTTATATTCTTCAGGATGCCAATTACAACCCCACAATGCCCAGCAACATGAGTGCTGGAGTCATTATCCCTAATAATCAGCTTCTACTGCAGTGAGTAGGTTGTTGTAGTTAACAACAAAATCTGCTGCTGCAGAAATTTGTTTACAGAACACAAAAGTTTTCCTGTGAAACCACTCAAACCTCATGGAGATGTTATTGGTTTTTAAAAATTAAATACTGGAAGCTTGCACCTCAGTGAAGAGCAAAGCCTGAGAATGGATTAGAGAGATGCATTTGGGTCTCTTGAACATTTTTGGATGTTGAGCTTACACAGCTTGCCAGCATCTTGTGGGTGTGCTGCAACCAGAGATAAGCTCCAGACTTGATGAGCTGCTGAAGATGGTGCTGAAGAATGGGCTGTGTGTTGAGAGTTTGTGGTCAGCCCAAAGGAGAGAGATAAGAGTCTTGTTGGTTACCTCACGTGAGAAGGCCTCAGGCACAGTGTGTTTCATGTGTAAAGCAGAGTCACAGAGTCACAGAATGGCTGAGGTTGGAAGGCATCTTTGGAGGTCATTTGGTCCAACCACTCTGCTCAACCAGGACCACCCAGAGCTGGTTGCCCAGGACCTTTCAAATATCTCCATGGATGGAGACTCCATGATCTCTGTGCCAGTGCTCAGTCACCCACACAGCAGAAAAACTGTTTCCTGTTTCACAGGGAACCTTCTGTGTTCCAGTTTGTGCCCCTTGCCTCTTATCTTGTTATTGGGCAGCACTGAAAGGAACTTGGCTCCATCTTCTTTGCACCCTTCTTCAGGTATTTCAGTACATTGATAAGGTCCCCCCAAGCCTTCTCCCTCCTAGGAGTCCCAGCATTCATGAGAGAACCTTTCCTCATGTGAGAGGTGCTCCAGACACTTAATCATCTTTGTTGCTCTTCACTGGGCTCTCTCCAGTATACCCATGTCTCATGTCCTGAGGAGCACCCAGCACCCCAGGTGTGGCCTCACCAGTGCTGAGCAGAGGGGAAGGATCACCTCCCTTGACCTACTGGCAGCACTTTGCCTCCTGAAGCCCAGGATACCACTTGCCCTCTTAGCAGCAGGGCCATCTTGCTGACTTACATTCAGCCTGAGCCCACCAGGACCCCCAGGCTCATTTCTGTCAAGCTGCCTTCCAGCTGGGTGCCCCCCAGCAGCCCTTTGCAGTTCCCCTGTTGAACTTCAGGAGGTTCCTGTCAGCCCAGGTGTGAGACCATGTGCTCAGCTTGCAGCCAGGTTTTGTTTCACCTCCTGTTCTGTGCACGTGGCAGAGGGCTCACTGGGGAAACCCCAATGTGCTCTTTGATCAGACAGAGCTTGGCAAGTCTGGTTGCTTTTGGTTCATACCTCACCACTACCACAGGCTGGGCAGGATGTCAGGTGGTGGAGAGGTGGTGCAATGAGCTTGGGTTTTTCATGCTCTGAATTCCTCCCAGCTGGAACCTCAGGACCACAAGCTGATACTAATTTTGCATTGTCAGGCCTTGTTTGTACTGCAGCAGTAAGTTTCCTGATGGACATCCACTCCATGGCTTTGCTCTTAAGCTGCCAATCAACAATTTATGTGGAAATTATAGATGGAGGCAGCATTTTCCTTGCAAAGAGAGGTGACCCACTTTGTGAGGGGGTGTGTACACACGTGGATATTCTCTTTACACTGGGAATGCTCTAAAGGCTGCAAGGCTTGCATGGTGTGTTGCAGAAGGACAGTAGCAGCAGTCTCTGAAGAGTCCCCATACTTCACAGAGCAATGATGTGTTAAAGAAATGCAGTGTCACTGCTTCAGAGTAGTATCCTAACCATTTTTAGGATGCAGCTCCCATTTTCTTTTCAGTGCATTTCAAGAGGAAACCCTGCCAGTGCTTCACAGACCTCAGAAATCACTCACTTGTAATTCCTCCAGCCTTGGAGACTGTTTTAAACACCACTTTGCTTCTCCTTTGTGTGGGATGGGCTGTTTGCCTCCTTTCTGGCTCAGTATGAGAGCAGCAGTGTTAGTGATAAAGGGGCTCTTCAGCAGTTTGCCTGGGCTGGGCTGGGAGCTGTGCTGAGAGCAGGGGGACCCGTGGCCAAAGCAGCAGAGGGGTGGCTGGCAGCCCCCTGACCAGGCAGGCAGGAACTGGAGTCTGTGCTGCAGCAGCTGTAAACAGAGTCCCCTCTGCCCAAATAACTGCATTATCTGTTGCCTGATGAATTGCTTCTCCACAACTAACCTGTGAGCAGAGCAATCACCTGGACTGTCCCTTCCAGCACTGGATGTGTGCTTGTGACTGGGGAGACCTCCTTCTCCCACGTCAAGGATTTTTGTCATTGCTTTTATGCCTCTAAAATATAACCTGTTCCAAGCAATCCTAATTTTTTTCTTTTTTGTCTCTGTGTGACAATGGAGGCCGTGTGGGTACAATCCTTATTGAGTCATTAAAAGGACAGTGATTCCTCTGTTGGTCAGTTATCAGGAAGGATTGTGGTTGACAAAGCAAACAGGACAAGGAAAGGTGATACAAAGGCTCATCAGCCATTGCTGGAGAAAATATCTGTATTCCTGACATGAGCAAATCCTTCAGAAAGTATTAAAGTTATTGAGTCCTGGGGACATTCAGACAAGAATCCTCAGCTCATCATTTCAGCTGTGAAGCTGTCAGGGTGCTCTGAACACGTAACTGGGTTACATCCAGCTCTAGAAGTGTGTTCTTAGGTTAATTTAATTTGGGGAATGTTAAAACATGGTTATGGTGTCTGGGTAGCTGCCTGCTACAGGGAGCAGCAGAAAAATAGAAATAATTCCAGGAAGGTGATAGCAGCAAGTGAATTCCCATACTCCCATCATGGCAGTGGATGATCAGGTTTAATTACAAGATGTGGGGATTAGGGCAGGCAGTTCCCACAGCTTAAGTGGCTGATCCTTCCATGTTGGAGCAGAGATGTTCTGACAGAGCTGAAACCACAGACTCACCTTTTCCAGCCACTTATTTTCAGCTGGAGCAGTAGCAGCTACTGTGTGTCACATCCTTCTGTGGCTTATTTTGGACTGGGCTTGTGCTCCCCCCTGCAGCCCCCAGGACACAGGGCCAGCCTGGGGGGTGACAGCCAAGCTGCAGTGCAGCTGCCCCAGGCTGAGGGGCATTGACCCTGAAGTTGGCTGGAAAAGCCAGGCAAGCCACAGTCTGTTTTCAGGGATGTCTGCATGTCTGTCCTGGCCCATCCTGGGAGTGTCTGATCCTTGTCTGTTCTGCAGTGATGGAGAGGTGCCTGGGGGGAACCCCATGGTGGCAGGTTTCCAAGATGACCTGGATCTGGATGACAAAATCCCCAGCAGACCCATGCCAGCAGCAGAACGGGTGCCCAGCAAGAACATTACCCTCTCCAGTGAGGAGGAGGAAGATGTGAAGGACTCCAAGGTGGTACTTATACCTGATGAAGGTATCAACACAGAGCAGGAAAAAAAAAGGTACAAACACAGCCCTAGGTGGGGGGGTTATGCTGGCAAACTTGGGCCTCTTCTCCATCCTGCCATTGACTTCTGTGTGGCCTCTGGGAAATCTTGGTGTCTCTCTCAGCCTGTTCCTTCAGCTGTCAGCTGGCATGTATTTGGTTTAGGTGTGACTGCTTAATGAAGTGGTTTTGCACAGCCCTGAGGCAGTGTCCCTCTGAGCACTGCACTTCTGTGGTCACTGGAATGTTTCTGCTTGGGAATGGCCCACACTTTTTCTGAAGTAGAGAGAGATTGTAGCTGAGTGCCTGAGCACCTGCTGGTAGCAGTCTGAGGAGGGCAGAGGGGTCAAGTCTTGGGGTGAAGGGAGTGGAAATCATCCATCACACTGTGCTGGAGGACAATCAACTGGATCATGTTCTCTACATACCACATCCTGTGGGTGACAGTCAGGTGTGACCCACTGGCACCTGGCAATCAGCACCTACAGGGACACAAGGGTCATCTCCAGCCTTTTGAGTGGTTTGTGTTTGGCCTCACAACCCCCTGGGATGAAATGTGCATCCTGTTGGGGTGCATGCTGCAGCCCTGGAGGCAGGCTCAGGTGTTAAATGGTCACCAGGCTTTGCTTCACAGAGGGGGAGTCTGGACAGACTGACAACTTGTTTCTTTCTTTTCAGGTCTTCCAGAAATTCTCTGAAACTACAGAGTGAAGCAGTTTTGACCAAAGCAACTGACACAAAGCCTGTTGACAGTTCACCTCCACGTTCTGGGTCTGAAAGAAGCAGCAGCAAGCTCAACACTAAGCTGCCAGCTGCTGCTGATGCCACTCCAGCAGCAGTCCAGGCCCCAAAGACCACTTCCCAAAGCAAAGGACATGCTCTCAAGCAGAAAGTGGTCAAAGAGGAGAAGCCTGAGGAGTCTGACAGTGATCAAGAGGGACCAATAGCTACTCAGATGCTTTCATTTGTTATGGATGACCCAGACTTTGAAAGTGAGGATTCTGACAGCCAGAAGAAGAAAATGGTAAATACCATGCATGAATTGCTGTGCACTGCTGCAAAGCTGAGCTTGAAGAGCTGAGGCATCTCCTGGAGCAGAGCTTTCATCTGCTCTCCCATCTCTCAGCAGCAGTCACTGTGAGTCAGGTGCTAAGTAACCTGAAGAAATTGGTGTAAGCACAAACCCACTCATTTTTTGAAGCCACACAGCAATGAGGTTTGTCCCTACAGGTCTTAACATGCTGTTTATTCTCTGGAAGTCCAGAGCACTGCCAGTCTAGCAGCATGGAAGGTATAAAATACAAAGCTAATTATTTTTCACCCAAAGTTTAATATGTAGGAGTGTGTACATGACAGAGAGAACAAGTGAGCTCCCTACAGTCTATCCAGTCATCAAAAGGCCATAATGAGATTCACTTGGCAAAACTCCTTATTGAAGTAAGAAAATCTGCCAGAGAAGGACTTTGCAGTGTAGCCAGGTTAGCTGTAATGTCTCTGTGAGGCTGCACACGTGGGCCCTGCAGCTCTCTGCTGAAATGCAGCATGCAGCAAGAACCCCTGTGCAGCAGTGTGTATCAGCAGTGGAGAAAAACCAGACATCTTCCCTGGGCTGGTAGGAACTTGCTGCTGTGGCTCTAGATATCCCCAGTTTCAGTGATCCACACTCAGAGTCTGCAGAGCAATCTTGAGAAACTGCTAACTGGGATTTGGGATGAGGAGTTGCTCTTCAGGAGTGGTTTATGTGTTTGCACTATTCCAAAATCCTGCAGAAAGGGTGATTGTCCCAGTTGCTTTGACCATGCCTGTGTGTCACGCTGTTTATTAAGTCATTTCCTATTTGTTAAGCATTTTCAGTACCTGCTTTTCCTGGCACTTTAATATGAAAGCAAAAGTATTTGGGGCAAGTTCATTTCTCATGGGTGTGATGATGAGAAGGGGATCTGTGGGGGAGCTTGCAATTGCTGCAGTGTCAGGGAGATGCCCTCAGCTTGTGAGTGCTTTTCAAGTCCAAGGTTTACCAGTCAGGCAAAGCAGTAAAACTACCACCATGGGCAAGGAGGGAGAGGTCTGCAGCAGAGCAAAGCCCTGTGATCAGTGTGGAGGTGTAAGAAATTCTGAAGAGGATCAGTTGGCAGGTATCAGAAGATCATTAAACTTCATTTCTGTTCCCATCGTGCAGAGATGGGGTTGGGTGATATCCAGGCTCTGCACCATCCTGGTTTTTAGCCCACATTGAAGGGGCAGGTTTGCCCTGGGAGCTTGTTCCCTTTTGACTCGATGAAGTGATTTATTCTGCAACCCCAGACTGCATCCTTGGCCCTCTGTGTGCTGCCTCTGCCTCAGGAACCCACAGAGCTGCACAGGAAAGAGGTTTTGTCTTTCAAGTCTGGAGATGTGTTCTCAGCCTGATTAGATTTTCCCCAAAGCAGAGGTCCCTTTCTAAGGCAGTTAGTGGCTGATGCTGTTTATCTAACACAGTTGAAGATCTCATTTAATCTCCTTATTTCAGAAAATTGATTTTGGTAGCATGAATGTTAAGTTACTAGAGCAAGCTACTAGAGATGTGGACCAGTGCTACTGAGATGCTTTACTGAGTCAAAAAGTAGATGTATCAAGAGCATTGACTTCCAGGCAATAACATCTGAGTGCAGTCTTCCTTCCTCCCCTTCTGCTGACATCTGACATCTTTGTCTACAAAATGCTTAGAGATTTTGGTTGAAAAATTTATCTGTGTTTTTTGCCTTTTCTTCTCTATAGGATGAGTTCCCAGTCCGGGAAGATCTGTCTGAAATATCTGATGATGATACCTCATTGGCAAAGCCACCCCAGCCTGTGAAATCAGTGCTCCACTCCTTTAAGCTGAAAAATGACTCAGATCTCTTTGGTTTGGGTTTGGAAGAAACTGGTGCCAAGGAGAGCAGTGAGGAAGGTAAGGGTCACAACTTATTTCCACCCTTGCTGGTTTTGTTTGCCAGACATCTGGTGTTTTCCACAATGGTTCCTGGGTGTAAGCAAACCAAATTGCAGGACCAAATAACTCTGTAACTTCTGCCCTGCCTGAGTCCTTAATGTGGTTTAAAACAACATAAATAATTTAAGCTTTTCCCCCTGGGGAGGGGTTGAACTTCCCTGGCATCAGCTGGAAGCAGGAGCACATCCTTCACAAGCTGCTTCTGCACAAGGCTTCCTGCTTAGCCAGGCATGCCTGGAAGTGCTGCTCAGCATTGCAGTGTCCACCCCCTCAAGAATTTGGATCAATTTGAGCAAAATGCTCTGACATACTCTGCCAACTTGCTTTTCTATTTTTGGGACAGGTGGAGTGGAGTTCTGATCACAACCAAAGCATTCCTCAGGCTTTTTCTTTTTACCCTGTTCCCTGAGAGAACACATCTTACTTGCAGAAATTAATTTCTGCTGTCTTGGCTTTACTGCAAAGCAGCTTCCTATAGATCTGCCCCTGATGTCACCGTGGAAGATGAGGAGTCTGAAGGGATGAAAAAGCTGTAAGCAGCACCAGAGAGAATTCTCTTTGATAGCAGTTCCAAAAGTGTGTGCAAGGTGTCACAGGCTGTGATGGCTTCATTGGCTTGTCACTTTGAGCTGCTGAATAGCACAGCTTGAAATAGCTAGAAGTGCATCTGCAGAGGCCCAGGTCAATAATTTAACTTCAGTTTAGCATTATTAATTCAGTGTGGCTTCCTCCTATCTCCTCTTTCTAGGATAAATATAAACACATGACTTGGTAGTCAGTCATTTGGAGCTTGACCAGCAATTAGACTTCAGTCAAGCACTGCCCATGGTGCAGTTATAAACCCTCTTGAGGAACAGACAAGCAGAAAACCTCTTCAACTTGGTGTTGTGGAAAGGCAGTGGATGTTCAGCAGCCTCATTAGCAGCCAAGTCATCCCCCATGATAACCTGGGACAAATTATTTGACATTGATGGACTCACTCAGTAGGGTGCAGGTAGCCACCCCTGTAGGGCTGTCAGGTTGGCCTCATGATGATGTCATTTCCATGCAGAGCTGAAACAGCAGAGTGTGGATCCCACCAGGGTGCTCCCATCTGCCACCTCCATGTCCTCACTGGGCCTGGCATTCCTAGGAACTCACAGAAGCACAAGTTGTGCCTGGTGGGATTTCTTCTGCCTTTGAATATTTCATGGTCAGAGGGAAATTGTTCCCAAGAGCTCGTCTACAGCTCTGGAAACAATAATCTGGTCCCAGGCTGGCCCTTGGCCAAGTCCACAGAGCTGGTCCCTGCATTTGTTTCTTAGTAGCTCCAGTGTGGTGAACATCCAGGTCAGTGTTGATAGCACACAAAAGCACAGATAGTGCAGTGCCTGGAATTAAAGCAGATGTGTCTGGTGAAGTCCAGGTGTGAGTGCTGGGCCCTAGGCTGGTTTCCAAAGGGATGCAGTTTGTCCTGAGGAGTTGGGATTTACATCTGCTTGTGACTCCAGGGTGGAAACTGGGGCAGGGTAGAATTGCCTCATACATTTTAAACTGATTAAAAACTATGTTGTGGGGTTTTTTTTGTTTGAACAGATAAGCAACCTTCTAAGGAGAAAAAGAAGAAGAAAAAGAAGAGCAAAGAGGTACTGTTTCATTCTGCAGCTGGCCTTCTGCAGTGCTCTGTGTGCCTCCCCTCCTACAGCCAGATCTGTGCCTCCCAGGCTCTGCAGACCATTAACCACTTCAGGGTTTAAAAGGAAGCTTTTGGAGCAGTTGGGTTGTGGAAAGGCAGTGTGTGAGTGTGTTAAACACAGGGTTCAATAGAACACTGCAGCTTTGCTGGGCTGAGTCTGCTGAAAGCACCAAGCAGCAGGTTGTCCCTTTCAGACCCAACTGAGCAGGAGTAGTGAGGGAAGTCTGCAGGAGGCTTTGTCTCTGACATTTCTGCATGTCCAGTACTCTGGTACAGTCAGGCACAAGCTGCCTGACAGACCACAGCTCCATACAAACCAGATGGTCTTTCTTCTTTTCTGTCCAAAGTCACAGAAGGGTCTTCTGGAATTAACTCCAAGCCAACCTTGGTAGTTGATGCTTCACCCTAAGCAGGGTTGGTGTCAGAGCCAAGTGCCAGGGTGGTGTGTGCTGGGTTACTGGTGTGCTCAGAGCATTTACTAATAAAAAATTTCTCATTTTGCAGGAAGAGGAGAAGTCTGTGAAAAAGAAGAGCAAACACAAGAAGAGCAAAGAGAAGGAGGAGAGCAAAGAGGAGAAAGAGAAGAAGAAAAAGAAAAAGAAGAGCAAGGAGAAAAACAATGAGATAGATGAACTTGAGGCTTTTCTTGGAGGAGGAGCCAGTGGGAGCAAGCCTGGAGGAGGAGGGGACTATGAGGAGCTGTAGGCTGGCCAGATGTACCTGCAGCAGACTCTTGTGTCCTGGCTGTCTCCATGTTTTCTTACGAGTCACACCAGGACAGGTGCAGATGTGTAAAGCTTTGGCTGTTTGCCATATATTCTCTCCAACCAGAGCTGGCAAAACAAAAGCTTTGCATCTGTGTGTGCTGTTCTGGTGCATTCGTTACACAGAGAAAATCCAGCTGAGATGTGCTTGAGTAAGGGGAAGGTTCAGGGCATAGTTCCCAGGCCCACTTCCAGGATGTTGTTTTTCCTCCTTCCAGAGGTGCCCCTGGGGGTAGCTGTCAGGGTGTGGGAGGTGGAGGGGTCCTGCCTCCTGCTCCACCCCTGCTGAGTTCCACTCCTGCACACCTGAATTCCCTGGCTTCTTCAGAGGAGTGCAACAAAACATGCTGCATGAACGCATCGTGCTCGCCTGTCTCAAGTCTTTAACTTTTTATCCTTCCTATTTTTTTAATGAGAAAGGTTGTATTGGCCATTGCTCCACCCAACAGTTGATGAGCTTTAAATCAAGCAGATCGTGCTATGGTACAGCTCTCTGAAACCACAGCCACAGGGCCAGAGTGAGAGAGTGTGTGTGACTTTGGAGTCCTGGGAACAGGAGCTTTCTGCACAGCAGCTTCATTAGCACTCACTGGTGCTGCTGTTGGAATTCATGGAGCCCCATTGATTTCCGTGGCCCCAGTGTCTCAGACACTACATGTAAGCTGCTATGCAGTTTGGGAAAACAATGCAAAGTGCAAAGTTAACCTGAAGAAGAGAGAAAAATCAGTGCTTTTCTGCATTTCCTACCCTTGAATTTGCATATACTAGGATCCCCTCCCTTTGGTACCTCTCAGGGACATGACTCTTATGTGGAAATGAAGATATCCAGAGCTTCAGACCTGTCTACAGGGAAGTGTTAGCATGGCAAGGCATTTGCTTCTCAGGCATTTTACAGTCATGCTGTAAAACCCAGGCTGTCTTTCTGCACCAAGGGACACCCACTGTAGCTCAGGCAGCATCATTCTGCTCTGGCTTCTGCCCACACTGCAGCCATGCCAACAGGCCAAGCCTCCCAGCAGCCAGCGTGCCCCTTTTTCCTGCCCCAGGTGGAGAGCCTGCTCCCATCCCATGAGGTTGGGAAGCCTTTGGATTTCTGCTTTCAGCACAGGGACATGGCCCTGTGCCTGCTCTGCAGCACTGGCTGCAGTTGGCTGGGCACTACAGGCCAGTCCTTCATGCTTGCCTGGCTCTCAGTCAGCAGCCCCTGTGTTTGATGGAGCTTGTTTAGTTCTCTGTTCCCCCTTCTGGTGTCCCTTGCACAGCTCAGTGAAGCTTCCTCAAGGATCTCTGCACTCCATTACCCTGTGGCTTGCAGGTTGATTTGAAAGTTGGTTTTGTTCTCCCTCTCCCCTTTCTGTTATAAAATGTCAGCCATGAAATCCAAACTGGGCTTTCCTTCTACATCCCTATAAAGCTTTTTTTTGTTGTTCTTTGTTCTGGACTTTTGGTCCATCATCCATTCCAGAGCTGTATTGACAAACACAGAGTCACCTGCTCCATTCTTCTCCTTCTGTTCCCCAGTCCCCAACATGCACTGGTAACTGTTTCCCTATCAAACAAACTGGGTTTTTTTGCTGCATGAGCAGTATGTTTTTGGGGTCTGTTTGCCATGAGCTTGTCTTACTTCTCTGAGTGCTGCAACGTTTCACGTGACACTGTATGGCAGTTGCATGGGACAGCTGAAACTTTGCACATCTGGGGAGGAAAAACGGGATTGGGATGCAACCTGTCTGTGGGCTCTGTTACAAAAAGGCAGCAGGGTTGGAGCCTCAGCTGGCTGCATTCATCAAGTGCTTCTGTTCTGTGAAGATTTGGGGTCATGTTCCATTTTGCATCGAAAAAACCTGGTACAATCCATTCTGACTATAAAGCTCTGTTGTACAACTGCCTCTGCACATCTCCTTTTCACTGCAAACAGTTTCTGCCTGGGTTTGGGAGCTGCCTGTCCCTTCAGGACTCTGGCCCAGGAGGGCACCCCAAAGCCCTTTCCTCGCTCTGGTACATATTTGCACTTCGTGGAACTGGGCACTGAATTAAAAAGTGTTAAAAGAAGTGGAACTGAACATCGGGCCCAGGTTCCCCAGGGGGGTGGGAGATGCCCCAGTCCTGGAAACAAATATTTAAGGCCAGGGCTCTGAGCAAGCTGATCTGGCTGAGGAGCTCACTGCAGGCATTAGCCCAGATAGCCTTTAAAGGTTTTTTCCAGACTGTTCTGTTTCTGTTTTTTCTAGACTGTTCTATGATTCTATTATTCCACAAAACCTTTTGAAGTTTTTTCCCCAAACCTGAGGTCTGTCCTGTGAGAGCAGCAGCAGGAGGGAAGGTGGTGGTTTTGTTGAGCTCTGCTGCTCTGTGAACAGAGCTCTTGGGAAGCAGAAGGCACAGGGTCCCCTGCAAACACTGCTCTTGGCCTTGGTTTGTCTTTCACCTGGGCCAGATTTGACCACCATAGGAGCCTTCACACTCCCTGGGGCTTGTGTTCCTTTTCAGCACGAGGAGCTGAGACAAAACCAAGCAAAGATGAGTCATTGTGATCCCAAATACTTCTTTAAAAGACTAAAGCAGATGCAGGAGCTTTTTACTTAACACCAGAGACCCCGGAGGGTCTGGCATGTGTTGCCTTTGGCAGCAAGGCCAGAGAAATCCCACCCTGGGGGTGAAGTGGGAGAGTGGAGAGGAATAACAGAAAAAGAGGGTTTTAGGCTTCATCTTTTTTCAGGGAGCACTGAACCGGATAGGGCTACAAAATGAGGTGGAATCCACTGCCAGGAAGTGAGTGAGGGGTGAAGGAGCAGACCTGGGCTCCCCCATGCCCAGCTTTCCAGTAAGCTAAATATAAAATGTCTGTACGTGCCTGTCATTATGGGGAAGCTTCTGCAGGATCACATTGATATAAATAGTTCATGTGAGCACCTCTAGAGGTACCAGTGGATTTGCTTTTAGGTTTATCAGTCATCCATGAAAAAAAAAAGAAAGAAAAAAGAAAGAAAAAACACAGAGCTAGAAGCTGGGTAGCTGCAATTTCTTGGCAGTTAGTAGTGGGCATGCTGTACCAGGTCTTGCTTGGTTTAGAGCAGCAGGAGGGAGAAGGCAGATGTATGGCAGGGTCTGTGGCCTGCCAGGCTGTCCTGGGGAAGCTGTCCTGTCCCCTCCCCTGCCTGGGCACCTGCAGAGCCACCCTTGGCCATGATACCATGGCATCTCAGCTTCTGCTGTGCCAGCCTGGAGCCAGCACACGATCAGTCCTGGGAGGTAACTCCAAGGTCCCCTGCTCCTGCCCCTTGTGTTTTGGGGTGCAGTACAGGCTGTCCCAGCCCCCTCCAGGAGGAGAGGGCATTCTGTGTCTGTCTGCCTTGGAACAGCCCCCGTAGCATCCCGGGGCTGTTCTGCCCCCCGAGACATGAATGGGGGGAGCTCAGCACCTGGTGAGGGTTTTGGGGGGTGTTCCTGCTGTATCTGTCCCTGGAGTGGGGTGATGTGACAGTTTGCAGCTCTTGTCACTCTTGGCAAGTCCTGGTGTGTGACTTGATGCAGCGGTTGTGCCAGAGCGTGGGTGAAGTCACACAGAGAGCATTTGGGTCTCTGCAGCCATCACCGTGTGCCTCCTGTGCCTGGCATCCCTCTGCTCCCAGCTGGCACCTGGGTTTACTGACACCTTCCAGCTGCCCCACACCTGAGTGTCCTGGAGATGACACCTGTCCCTGTACAGCCCCTCCCCGGGGCAAAGGCAGAGTCTTCACACTATCTCTTTCCTGGTGGCCCAGGTCTCCTTGGCACAGGAGCCCATCCCTGCTTGCTCAAGCTCTTGCTCCTGTTAATCTGTTCATGGCTGTCAGCAAATTCATCCCTGCAGGAGGATCGAGCTGCTGTGAGCTGAGCCCATCCCGGCACAGCCTGGGCCAGGGCCAACCTGTGGCTCCTGATGCCCAACATGTGGCTTCCTCCACCCCAGTGCCAAAACACCAAGTGGAAACCCAGCACAAGGACAGACTGACCAGTCCTTACATCTCCCAGCCCTCAAACCAGCCCAGATCCCAGCAGCCCTGCAGGAAGCTGTCCATCACTCTTCTGCCTTGGGGCTCAGGAGCTGTTTGCTAATTGCCATCCAGATTTATTCCTGGCTGATTTTATTGATTTGTTTCCTTGCTAGCAGGTGTTTAAATCCTGCTCCTAGCCCTGCAGGGACAGGGCTCAGATCCCTGCTCTGCTTTTGTTCTACCTCACAGGCTGACCCTGGCTGTGTCCTTGGCACCAGCTCCCCTTGGAGCTCATCTTGCAGTGGCTCTGCCAGTCCAGGTGAGGTTTTGGCAGGGCTGGTACTTGATGGTTCCCATGCAATCCATCTCCTGCAGCACCCCATGGTGGGATCAGCCTTTCTCACAGCTGTGTCCTGCTGGGTGCTTACAGCCAGCTCACCAGGGCTCCAGGTCTTCATCATTCCCCTTTAGGACAAGGGCCAAAAGGAAGGAGAGCCACAGCTTCTCTGGGCAACCTGGGCCCATGTCTCAACATCCTCATAGAGAAGAATTTCTTCATGATGTCTAACATAACTCTCTCTTCCAGTTTGAAGGCATCTCCCCTCATCCCATCCCTCCAGGCCCTTGTCCCAAGTCCCTCCCCAGCTTTCCTGGAGCCCCTTCAGGCACTGGAAGGTGCTCTAAGGTCTCCCCATTGCAGCCTTCTCTTCTCCAGGCTCAACACCCCCAACTCTCTCCCCCTGGCTCCAGAGCTGCTCCAGCCCTCCCAGCAGCTCCAGGGCCTCCTCTGGACTGGCTCCAACTCTCTCCATGTTCTTCTCGTGCTGGAGACCCCAGAGCTGGACACAGCACTGCAGGGGTTCCCACCCCACCAGAACAGATCCTACTCCTTGGCAAGATGCTTGCCTGTGCTTCTGGGATGCCCCTGAGCTTGAAAATGAGTGATTCTGGGGAAATCCCCCAGTAGGATGGGCTTAGGTGCTTCTTGCTGTAACCTAGCAACAATCTCAATCATGCCATAATGTAATTAATCCAGTGCTGGCTCAGTCTGCTGCCTAAAGATACCAGGGCAAGTGGCTGAGCCTTTTGAATTCGTGGGTTTGTCTCCCCAATAAACCTGGAGCAGCTCTGGAGCCAGGGGGAGAGAGGAGGGATGAGGGGAGATGCTTTCAAACTGGAAGAGAGATTTATGTTAGACATTGGGAAGAAATTCTCTGTGAGGATGTTGAGACATGGGCCCAGGCTCCTCACAGCCCTGCTGCCCACACGGGGCTCTGCCAGTGGCTGTGCCAAGAGGGATCTCCATCCATCCAAGGGGCTGCCACCCCTGTGGGCAGCAGGCACAAGGCCAGGCACAGCCCCCCCACTCCTTCCTGACAGCCACCCTCGGGGGTCTCAGCACCCAAGGGGCTGGGCTGCCCCTCATCCCTGGGAGCCTGGAAGTGTCACAGCCCCCAGCAGCACATGCCATGGCGCTGTCACTTCCAATGGCATGGAGACATGCCCACGGTCCTGTTGGATCCCTCAGCACTTTCCAGCCTAAAATAGCAGCAGCACAGGGGAGCAGATGGCCATTGCCATGGGGCATGGAGAACATTGTCCAGCTTGCTTATTCCCAGCCCTTGGGTGGCTGAGGCCCCCTTGGCCACCCTGAAGTGCAGAGCCCTGGATGGGTGACCTTGATCTATGCAGGTGTCACCCAGGCCCATAGCTGCATGGGCAGAGGCTGGCACTGCAGGGGATGTCCTCAGGGCTGTGCCCACCTGGCAGCAGCATCCCCCATGCTGGGACTCCATGCACTCCCATAGGATTTGGGCTCCTGCACCATTTGTGTCATGGCACCTGTGGGGGGGTGCTGAGCCCTGAGAGTCCTCTGAGCAGTGAGCTGGCCCTACCCACCCTCCTGCGTGCGTTGTTGACCATGTCACACACCTCAGCAGTGCTCAGCTCTGACACGGGGCTGGCTGCAGGCAGGGAGCAGATGGAGCAGCACCGCGGGGACTGGGGAGGGAGGGGTGGTGAGGGCAGGAAGCCGGGGGCAGCAGGAGCCACCGAACCAGTAGCCTGAGCCCTGCATCCTGCGGGGAGGAAAATGGAAGTGCTGAGGGGGGACAGTGAGACCCAGCTTGGTGTGGCCCTGGGGTGCCTGTGCAGGAGGGGGTGACCTGACCCTGCTCCCCAGCTTCTCCCACCCACCTGCTGCACCCCACTTCCCTGCACCCCACTTCCCTGTGCAATGAGGTTGAGCTCCCAGTGGGTCCCCAGTGCCAAGGCCCTTTCACCGAGCACCCGCAGGCACTGGGACCCTCGGCTGCACCGGGGGTCCTTGTGGAGCTGTGGGCAGGAGGGATGGGTCATGGTGGGAACCGGAGCAGAGTTCTGGAGTTGATCCCGTTGTGTGCCGGGAGCTGTCGGCAGCCGCCGTGGCCCGTCTGGCCCGTCGCCGTGTCCGGGNGGGGCTCAAGTGGGGGTAGGGAAGTTGTGGGGGCGCCACGGGCACAGGAGCTGGGGGTGGCACAGGGAGTGTGTGGAGGGGCAGTGTGATGTGCATGGAGGGGGCAATACCATTGGGACACAGTGTGCTGGGGGCGGCACAAAGGGGAGAAGTGTCTATTTGCCCAATGGACAGAGCTGGGGCAGGGGGCGGTGTGCTGCCCTGCTGCGGGGAGTGCCCTGGGCCAGCACCGGGCAGTGTGGGCCTGTGGGCTGGCAGTGCCCGTGGCACAGCGTGTCCAGGCACTGCACCCACAGCAGCACCCTCTCAGTCCCTCAGTGTCACCGTCACCGGCGCAGTGCTGGCAGTGCCCTAGTGATGCTGCCCGGCTGCGGGCAATGCCTGCTCGGGGCAGTGCGGGTGCTGCCGGTGCCCTGGCAGTGCTCGGTGCGGTGCAGCCCGTGCTCAGGCTGCCTGCGGGGTGCTGCAGCAGCGGCGCGCTCAGTGCACTGCATGTGCGGGCAGTGTGATGGCAGCGCGGCCGGTGCAGTGCGCTCGGGCAGCAGGCAGGCGGGGCAGTGTCTGTCTGCCCAGTGCCATGCGTGCGGGCAGCGTGCGGGCAGCGTGCGGGCAGCGTGCTCAGTGCAGTGTGTGCGCAGGGCAGGCAGTGCAGGCAGTGCAGGCAGTGCAGGCAGCGCTCAGTGCACCCCGGCAGGGCAGCTTGGGGCGATGCACAGGCTGGGTGGGAACAGCAGCGTACAGGCAGTGTGCAGGCACTGTCCCGCACATGGAGAGCGTGCGGGCAGCGCAGGCAGGCTGAGGGACAGTGCCCTGAGAGTGCTCAGCGCAGTGTGTGCGGTGCGTGTGGGCAACATCCCCGCAGAGCACTCGGTGCAGAGCAGCCAGGCAGCACCCGCACCACGGGGATGAGGCAGGCAGGGCACTGCAGTGCCCGGGCAGCGTGGTGTGCAGTGACAGGGCACTGCAACAGCTTCACTGCATCGGCTGCGGGTGCTGGCTGTGACCCAGTTCCTGGCAGCCTCCCCGGAGCCCTCTGGCATCTCCCGTGCCCTTGTGCTGCTCCCATGGGGTGGAGGTGCCCGAGTTGCCAGAGCTGGGTGCTCATGGGTGGGGAGCAGAAAGTTGGGTGTGTGGGGTGCCAAATGGGGAGCCAGGGCTGTTCCTGGCTACAAGCAGGGCCCTGTAGACAGCAGGGGGCACAGGGCTGGGGGTGTACAGCTGTGGGGGTGACACTGGACCCCACAGCAATATCAGGTCAAGCTGTGAGATGGTTCCTGTGGGCTGGCACAGAGGGTCCCACCAGGTGTCCTGGTGCCAGAGGGGCTGCTGTGCTGGGGACAGGCTAGGCAGAGGTGTCCATGTGTCCTGCCCAACAACAAGGCCATGGGGGACTCTGTGACACACTGCCCAGGGTGGGTGTGTGGGCAGGGGCCTGGCTGAGTCCCCTCAGGTCATGCTGCCAGGGGTGCCAATGCTTCCAGCCAGTGTTGGCATCCCTGGGGTGCCCCTGGGCAGGGCTGAGCATTAAGTGGGTCACCCAGCACCCACCAGCCAGGGGGGCAAGCAGAGGGATTGCATAAAAAAACCCTCTCCTGGCAGAGGACACTTGGGGTTGGGGAAAGGTGGGGTGCAGGACCATGAAGGCACCAGCAGTGTTGGAGGGGCCATCCTGGCTCCCCCCCGACAAGCAGAGGATGTTTATGGATTTGTGGGTGCCCCTGCTCTGCCTGTGGTGCTGCAAAGCTCCAGCTCTCCCCCAGTCCCTCCCCTCCTTCCCCCCCCCCAGTGCTGNGGGTGCTGTGGGGCACGGGGCCCAGCCAGTGTCCTGGCAAGTCCCTGCAGAGCCCTCCCGGTGTGAACGGTGCTTAGCCAGGCTGGGGGCATCCCCTGCAACCCCCAGCCCCTGCCCACCCTCCTGCCCGACTGCCTGCACACCCAGTGGTCCTGTGCCTGCCCACGCACACCCCTGTGCCAGCTGCCTGGGCTCTGTCATGTCTAACCATGGGGAGAAACAGTCCCTGACCACGAGGAGCAATGGGAGAGCCCTTGGGTGCAGGGCACATGCTGGCAGAGGGGAGGACCCGGCCAAGGCAGGCAGGTGTGGGCAGTGGGAACAGAATCAAGGTTGGAAAAGAGCTCTAAGATCATTGAGTCCAACCCTCCACCCTACAACCCCTAACCACTAGACCATCCACTCTAGCTCTTCACCTACCTGTCTTTTGAACACCTCCAGGGATGGTGTCCCCACCACCTCCCTGGGCACCCTGTTCCAATGCCTCACCACTCTCCCTGTGAAGTCTTTCCCAATATCTCACCTGAACCGAATGGAGATGTGGTGCTGTGGGACATGCATTAGTGGTGGCCTTGGCAGTGCTGGGTTAATGGTTGGACTTGATCTGAAAGGTCTTCTCCAACCAAAATTATTCTATTGTTCTGTGTTTTTATCAAGGCTGGTACTGAAGGTAGGGGCAAAGGGGTGGAGTTCCTCCAGCCCCAAGTTTGTATGGGACAGTGACTGAGGGACTCACCTGACCTGCTGGCCTGTGTCCCTTCAGCTCTCCTGCCACCCAAGGCACCAGCAGCTTTCCCCAGTCTCCACACTCCTCACAAGCAGAGAGTGTCCTAAGAATATACTGAGGGGCAGGAGCCAGCCCTGGCAGTCTGGAGGGCTGGCATGCAGGAGGATGCTCTACCTCAAGGTGTGATCTACCGAGGTGGGAACAGACATGTTGTTCCAAACCATGCTGCCTGGAGCTTGGCTCCCTCCCAGCAGAAGAGTTGGGTCCTTCCCCCAGGACCACCCTGCCCTTCCCTCTGCCAGGCATGCAGATCCAATGCTTTCTCCCCATCTGCATCACCTTCTGCTGTCCCCACCCCAGACCCTGCCAGGTCAGGACCCCCACAAAGGGCTGGAAACCCAGGTGGAGTCATTCCTGAGGTAAAGGGGTAGACCCCAGCCCCCCTGGGGAACCAGGAACGTGTGACAGTGCACTGCACTCCCCAACATGTTTAATTCTCACATACACGTGTGGGATAAACCCCACCAGGCAGGCCAGGGCAGAGCACCCATCAGCTTCACCAAGGCTTTGCTGTGCTATGCTGGGGAGGAGGGGAGCACCCGTGGGGTGTGGGAAGTCCGGTGATGGTGGAGAACAGGCAAGTTCAACACAAAGGGAAACCAGGAGAGCCTGGAGTGCTTCTGAGGATGGGGAGCCAGCCACCACCACCACCCCAGTGCTGGATCTGGCTGCACCAGCTCCAGGCTGGTGCCACTGCCCCGCCAGAGCCTGTCAGTAGCCTTCATCTGCCCAGGTGATCTCGTAGTCCGGGTACTTGGCTTTCAGCTTCTCTGTAGTCACGGAGTGGTCCGCTCGTCCAAAGCCCTGGCAGAGGAGGGTCCCAAAGCAGTCAGCACCCACATCAGGGCTCAGCGAGCCCCCGAGGCAGCTCACCACAACCACAGCCCCCAGAGACACCGATAAGCCCATGCCCGTGACACATGGATCGTCTCTGATCCTGAGGCAGCTGTGGCTCAGCCCGGCCCTGGCTGTCAGGTAGCAACAGCACCCAGGCAGGGGGACAGTGCCACCCTGGAGCCAGGCAAACTGGCACCAGTATCACCAACTCCCTCCTCGGGGAACACAGGTCTGATCCAGAAGAACCACTGACCCCCAGCTCAGCTCCTCCGCTCCCGGGGGCACACGGAGCCGGTCTGGCCACGGGCAACAGGACAGAGGGCACCTGGGTGGGTGTGGGGAGGGTGGAGCCGCCCCCACGGGTACCCCCCCGGCTCCCGCCCCTCGCTTACCACCGAGTACCCGTAGACGTGGATCTTCCTCTCCTCGGGGCGGTGGGCGAGGCGGCCNAGAGCTGAGCACTGCTGAGGTGTGTGACATGGTCAACAACGCACGCAGGAGGGTGGGTAGGGCCAGCTCACTGCTCAGAGGACTGTCAGGGCTCAGCACCCCCCCACAGGTGCCATGACACAAATGGTGCAGGAGCCCAAATCCTATGGGAATGCATGGAGTCCCAGCATGGGGGATGCTGCTGCCGGACCAGGTAGGACCCCAGGCTGTGTTTCCCTGCCCCTGGCCACCCCAACACCATGGGGATGGACTTCCCAATGGTGCTGCTGGCATCACTGCCTGCTAGGGGTCCAACATCCCAGGCCCTGCCCAGTCCCCAGCACTGTAATGCAGTGGGGCCTATGCTGAGCCACCCTTACAGGGGCAAACCCAGTCACCCAGCCCCACAGGCACCAGTACCATCACCTCCTTCTGGCATCAAGGTCTCTCCAGGGACAGGCATCCTTGGCTTCACCTCACCTCCAGCATCTGGCCCCCCACAGTTTCAGCATTACACAGAGCATTACATCTGGGTAATGGGCTGGAGGGGGGAAGAGAAGCCCCATCCAGGAGCTGTGGGGATTTATCCACCACCATTGCAGGTCCCCACCAGGATTCAGGTGCCTGGTCTGTTCTCTTGCAGGGCTGGCTGCCTTCCTCTGAGGCCGTCTGAAGGGGAGCTGGCAAGAGAAGAGTCACTTTTAAGATGACACGAACGGATCCACCTGACATCCTGGTGTCTACAGTGTACCAAGACATAAAGGTGGCCACCGCAGCCCCCCGGGATTCGATTGTCTGTCAGCCCCTGGCACGATGTGACGCCTCCATGTCCTCATCCCTGCCCCGCGAGCCGCAGCCCTTCAACAAGCGCCATTGCAGGAGCTTTGACTTCCTTGAGTCGCTGGACGAGCAGCTGGGCACACCCCCAGCCATGGAGCGGCCCTGCCCACCCCCCAGCACCCCTGAGCCCGTGCCGGGGCCACAGGGTCGCCGAGCACCTCCAAAACCGGACCCTTACGCCGGTCAAGCTCCGCCACCACGGAGCGAGCCCAAGCGCCGGGCCCGCTCCAAGAGCACGCCGCGGGTGAAGCCAACCTTCACCGCCGTGCCCATCGCTGTCTCGGCGTCACCGCCACTGGCCCGGCGCGGGCGGGAGGTGCTGCGGGTGGCACGGGAACCCTCCCGGACTGAGCCCTCGCCACGGCGTGAGGGCCAGGTCCCACTGCGGGTGCTGGCTAACGAGGTGCATCCCATCAAGCTGCAGCCACAGCGCAGCAGCGTCAGCCGCATCTCTCCGCTCTGCCTGGGCAGCAACTGCCTGGAGGAGGGCCCGGGAGCCAAGGTAGGTGCCAGTCCCCACGTCAAGTGCCGGGTGGACATCAAGCCAGACGAGGCAGTGCTGGTGCACACGGCGCGCAGCCTGCGGGCAGCCCCCAGCCGGCAGGAACTGCCGCGATGGCCACGTGCACCCGGTGCTGCCCGTGGCAGCCTGGCCGTGCCGGGGAGCAGGCAGGGCTCGGCATCCCGCACCCCCACCCCCAGCGACTCCTACAGCGGGGACCCCCCACTCCTACCCTACCCTGGGGAGTACTACGAGACGGACCCTCGGGCGCTGGCATATCAGACGGTGCCAGTGCCGGCCTCGCGGGAATTCAGGGAGTATCCTGAGAGGGGCTGCATGACCTTCTCAGCCCCTGGTGTCCCTGCCAAATTCTTCTACACAGAGGATCCGGCACGGTGCCCCAGCCCTGCCATGCCCCTCCGCAGCTCTGGCTATGCCAGCTACCCCTACCCCAACCGCCACACCGTCCCCCAGCACTTTTACACCGAGGACCCGGCCAAAGCAGCTATCCACACCATGCCACCCCGGACGTTGTACGTGGAGGAGCCACGGGGCTACCCAGTGCAGGAGGCTCCCACCCGCACCTTCTATGGGGATGAGCCCCGCTTTTACGCCCCCCGTGGCACCCCCATCAAAACCATTTATGCTGAGGACGCCCGAACGTACCCGGCCCTCGGCTCCTCTGCCCGGCTCTTCTACGCTGAGGACTACGGGAGGTACCGGGAGCGGGAGGTGATGTCGCGGACGTGTCCCCCGCCCCGCAGCACTCAGCCCTTGCACTTTGGGGAGTGGTTCTGCCCTGAGCGGGGCGCACTGCCCTACCAGACTCTGCAGGTGTCCCGCTTTGCCCCCCAGCCAGCCGGCCGTGACGCCATGCTCTCCTCCTGGCACGGCGGCTACAGCATCACCCCGCCACGGCTGGGCCAGGAGAGCCAGCACTACTCCAAATCCTGGGATAACATTCTGGCGCCAGGAGGGCGCAGGGAGGAGGCCCTGCAGCGCGGGCGAAGCTACGAGAATCTGCTTGCCCAGGAGCAGCACCGTGCCTTATCCCCTGAGGAGCGCCGGCAGCCGGTGGTCATCAACCTGTCCAGCTCGCCCAAGCGCTATGCTGCCCTGTCCCTCTCTGAGAGCTCCATCCTTGAGAGGGTCCATGCTGATGGTGGTCGTGGTCCCCTGGGCCGTTCCTGGTACGTCACACCGGAGATCACCATCACTGACAATGACATCCGTGCCGAGGGGCTGGGCCGGAGTGAGAGGCGCTCGGCCAGCTGGGACATGCTGGACGCAGGGCGGGAGCGCGGTCCCTACGCTGTGCCCTGTGCCCCACAGCCTGTCCCCAGGGAGAGCAGCTCGGGGCGCCAGCGCAGCCTGGAGCAGCTGGATGAGCTCATCACTGACCTTGTCATTGACTACAAGCCGGCACCAGGCCACCGCGCTGGGGACAGGGACAGTCTTGCTGAGCAACTCAAGCAGCTTCTGAGCAGCAGCAGTGCCCCAGGGCCCCCCCGGCGGAGTGAGAGCAGGAGGGTCCCCCCCAGCATGCCTGAGGGACCCCGACCCACAAAGGAGCAGCCAGGTCCCAGCTCCCGCACCGGCGCCCCACGCCCCCCACCTGCCCCAATGTCTGTCGGCCCCTTTGAGAAGTCACCGGAGAACTGCTCACCCGACCTGAGCGCGGAGGAGGACGACATGATGATGTGTTCCAACGCCAGGTGCCGGCGGACGGAGACCATGTTCAATGCCTGCCTCTACTTCAAGTCATGCCACAGCTGCTACACCTACTACTGCTCTCGGCACTGCCGCCGCGAGGACTGGGACACGCACAAGGAGAGCTGCGTCTATGGGCGCGTGGGCAGCGTCTGCCGCCACGTCCTGCAGTTCTGCCGGGAGAACGCCGAGGTGCACAAGGCCTTCTCACGCATCGCCAAGGTGGGCTACCTCTCCCGCGGCCGTGGGGTCCTCTTCCTGGGCTTCCCCAATGCAGGTTCAGCTGAGAACTTCCTGCAGTTTGGGCTGGAGAGCCTGCTGATGTCTCCCACCTACTTGTCCCTCCGGGAGCTCGACAGCTACTCGGACAACCTAGGGGAGTATGCCCGGGAACTGCGAGAGACGGGGAACCAGTACGACCCCAATGAATGTTTCCTCCTGAATGTAACCGTCGCTATCACCCAAAAAGTGCCGGAGAGGCCGTCGCCAAAGATGCAGGTGCCGACGGTCAGGAAATACGCCAAGGTGGCCTTAGCCTCCTCCAGCCCCGAGAAGAAGATCCTGAAGAAGGAGCGGGACATGGAGACATTGATCCTGACGCCGCCACCTGGCACTGCAGACATTGACAAGGAGGGGGAGGAGGGCCGCAAGGCCCGGGAGGTCTGCTTCATCAACATCCAACGGGAGCTGCGCATCCGCGGTGTCTTTCTGCGGCACGAGTTCCCCGCCGTCTATGAGCAGCTCTGTGACTTTGTGGAGAGCAACAAGCGCTTCACCCCCACCACCATCTACCCCATCGACAAGAGGACGGGCAAACAGTTCATGTGCATGATCATGGCCGCCTCCGAGCCCCGCACCCTCGACTGGGTGGCCAGCCCCAACCTTCTGGACGACATCATGTGAACGTGGGGTGGGACCCCTGGCTGGCACCCCTGGATCATTCCCCTGGAACCCTCAGGTCATCCCCTTTTGTAGATAGGTGTTGCCCCATTGGCACAGTGGGACGGGCCCCCCTCCTCCCCTTGGATGCAGCATTGAAGGGTGGAGGCTGCCATGGGCTGCAGGCAGCCAACATTGGCTGTGAAGACCAGTCTGGAGAAGGCCATGGGGTGACAGGAATACAGGGGATGCCCCCAGCCTGGCTAAGCACCGTTCACACCGGGAGGGCTCTGCAGGGACTTGCCAGGACACTGGCTGGGCCCCGTGCCCCACAGCACCCCAAGGCCTGTGTTCCCGTCACCCCATGGCCTTCTCCAGACTGGTCTTCACAGCCAATGNCCACCGCCCCGAGGAGAGGAAGATCCACGTCTACGGGTACTCGGTGGTAAGCGAGGGGCGGGAGCCGGGGGGGTACCCGTGGGGGCGGCTCCACCCTCCCCACACCCACCCAGGTGCCCTCTGTCCTGTTGCCCGTGGCCAGACCGGCTCCGTGTGCCCCCGGGAGCGGAGGAGCTGAGCTGGGGGTCAGTGCTTCTTCTGGATCAGACCTGTGTTCCCCGAGGAGGGAGTTGGTGATACTGGTGCCAGTTTGCCTGGCTCCAGGGTGGCACTGTCCCCCTGCCTGGGTGCTGTTGCTACCTGACAGCCAGGGCCGGGCTGAGCCACAGCTGCCTCAGGATCAGAGACGATCCATGTGTCACGGGCATGGGCTTATCGGTGTCTCTGGGGGCTGTGGTTGTGGTGAGCTGCCTCGGGGGCTCGCTGAGCCCTGATGTGGGTGCTGACTGCTTTGGGACCCTCCTCTGCCAGGGCTTTGGACGAGCGGACCACTCCGTGACTACAGAGAAGCTGAAAGCCAAGTACCCGGACTACGAGATCACCTGGGCAGATGAAGGCTACTGACAGGCTCTGGCGGGGCAGTGGCACCAGCCTGGAGCTGGTGCAGCCAGATCCAGCACTGGGGTGGTGGTGGTGGCTGGCTCCCCATCCTCAGAAGCACTCCAGGCTCTCCTGGTTTCCCTTTGTGTTGAACTTGCCTGTTCTCCACCATCACCGGACTTCCCACACCCCACGGGTGCTCCCCTCCTCCCCAGCATAGCACAGCAAAGCCTTGGTGAAGCTGATGGGTGCTCTGCCCTGGCCTGCCTGGTGGGGTTTATCCCACACGTGTATGTGAGAATTAAACATGTTGGGGAGTGCAGTGCACTGTCACACGTTCCTGGTTCCCCAGGGGGGCTGGGGTCTACCCCTTTACCTCAGGAATGACTCCACCTGGGTTTCCAGCCCTTTGTGGGGGTCCTGACCTGGCAGGGTCTGGGGTGGGGACAGCAGAAGGTGATGCAGATGGGGAGAAAGCATTGGATCTGCATGCCTGGCAGAGGGAAGGGCAGGGTGGTCCTGGGGGAAGGACCCAACTCTTCTGCTGGGAGGGAGCCAAGCTCCAGGCAGCATGGTTTGGAACAACATGTCTGTTCCCACCTCGGTAGATCACACCTTGAGGTAGAGCATCCTCCTGCATGCCAGCCCTCCAGACTGCCAGGGCTGGCTCCTGCCCCTCAGTATATTCTTAGGACACTCTCTGCTTGTGAGGAGTGTGGAGACTGGGGAAAGCTGCTGGTGCCTTGGGTGGCAGGAGAGCTGAAGGGACACAGGCCAGCAGGTCAGGTGAGTCCCTCAGTCACTGTCCCATACAAACTTGGGGCTGGAGGAACTCCACCCCTTTGCCCCTACCTTCAGTACCAGCCTTGATAAAAACACAGAACAATAGAATAATTTTGGTTGGAGAAGACCTTTCAGATCAAGTCCAACCATTAACCCAGCACTGCCAAGGCCACCACTAATGCATGTCCCACAGCACCACATCTCCATTCGGTTCAGGTGAGATATTGGGAAAGACTTCACAGGGAGAGTGGTGAGGCATTGGAACAGGGTGCCCAGGGAGGTGGTGGGGACACCATCCCTGGAGGTGTTCAAAAGACAGGTAGGTGAAGAGCTAGAGTGGATGGTCTAGTGGTTAGGGGTTGTAGGGTGGAGGGTTGGACTCAATGATCTTAGAGCTCTTTTCCAACCTTGATTCTGTTCCCACTGCCCACACCTGCCTGCCTTGGCCGGGTCCTCCCCTCTGCCAGCATGTGCCCTGCACCCAAGGGCTCTCCCATTGCTCCTCGTGGTCAGGGACTGTTTCTCCCCATGGTTAGACATGACAGAGCCCAGGCAGCTGGCACAGCATGGCACAGCCCCCCCTCTGCCCTGGCTGAGGTAGCAGTTTTTCCAGGGATGGCAGCACCCCTGGCTCAGCAGCAGGAAGTGGCCTTTCCCCTTGCTGAGCTGGAGAGGGACACTGGCCCCATCCCACTCAGAGCAACACCCAGCACCTTGGCATGACTGGAAAAGGGGGGGCTAAGGAAGGGGGGTTCAATGGGGTAAAAGGAGCTGAAGGTCTCCTGGGGCCATTTCCAGTGATGGTGGTGGCAGTGCCGGGCCACAGGGCTGCAGGTCACCTGTCCCAGCCCTGCAAAGAGCCATAAACCCCATGGCCAGAGCTGATAACAGTGGGGCTGAAGTCCAACACGGGGCAGGCCCTGGGGAGCAGATCCCATCCCCCTGGCTCACAGTGTGACCTCCCCTGCCAGCCCCTCATCTCTCCCAGCTCCATTTTACCCTCCCTGCAGCCCAGAGGCTGAGATGGCCAGAGAGGTGATGCTGATGCTCCTGCTGCTTCAGGGTGAGCTCTGCTGACACTGGGTCATGCCATGGGGAGGGAAAGGGGAAGGGGTCACAGCACTGGCTGTCCTGCTCCATCCCACCCCAGCATGGGGTCCCATGAGGACGTCAGGGTTCCCTGAGAATCTTGTTTCCCCCAAAACAGGAGCTGGGGTGTGAGAGTCAGTGCTCACCCCAGGGGCTGGCAGTGGGAGATGGCAATGGGGGGGCTGGGGGAGGTGGGGGATCCCCTCCAAGGGATGATGCTGCTGAGAGCTCAGTGCTCCCTCAAGCCAGGTCCCAAAGTGGGGAGCCCAGGTGAGATGTCACCTGCAGTGTGCCCTCTGTCACTGCTGCAGGCACCGTGCCCTGTTGGGGTTTCAGCCCCTGTCCTGTTGTCTCTCCTGCAGCCATCGCTGTCCTCCCAGGTGGGTCCCCGGTGGTCAACAGCTGCAGCAGCCCAGCAGAGCAGCTCTGTGACTTCATCTGCAACTGCAGTGACTGCTCTGATGAGAACCAGTGTGGTGGGTGCCTGGGCACCAGCCCCTCTCCCCGGCCCTGCTACTGGGGGCACCGTGGGTGCAGGTCCCTGGGGTGGGTGCTGGTGCTGAGGGTGGGTACAGGACCCCAGGGTAGATGAAGGACCCCAAGTAGCAGAGGTCCCTGGAGTGGGAGGAGGTTGCTGAGGTGGGCATAAATTCCTAGGGTGGTTGCAGGACCCCGAGGTGGCTGCAAGCCCTCAGGATGACCCCTGTCCTGCCCTGACACCCCATCTGCTCATCCCAGGGTACCTGCAGGGTTCAGCAGAGCCCTTCAGCTGTGATTTTGAGGCTGGTGACTGCGGCTGGCAGGACGTGAGCACCTCGGCTCACAGATGGGTGAGGGGCCGGGCCAGCACAGCCATGTGGGGCACAGGACCCCCCTCAGACCACACTGTGGGCACCGACTTGGGTAAGTGGGAGCCGCTGGGCTGGTGAGCAGGCTCCAGGCACCTGTGCCAATGCACCCTGGGCTGTGGGTGCCCTGAAGCTGGTGTGCTGGGGCCATCTTTGCAGGGGGTAGGGGTCAGAGCAGACCCATGGTAAGCAGGACTGCTGCCAGCCATGGCTCCAGTGCCATCCCACGGGGCTGCAGCCCCTGCTCTGGTCTCTGCCCTCCCCAGGGTGGTTCATGGTCACCGTGTCCCCCCCGGCAAAGACCACGGCCACGGCCTGGCTCAAGTCACCAGTGATGCGAGAAGCAGCTGCCACGTGTGAGATCAGGGCCTGGTACCACCTGTCAGGAAGCTGTGAGGGCACCCAGGGTGGGTATGGCCAAGCCTTGGGGTACCGGGCACAGGGAAGTGGTGATGGGGGCAGTGGGGAGGGATGGGGCCACCTGCCCTCACGGCAGGGACAGAGCCACTGACACCTCAAGAGGGGTCCTTGCTATCCCACAAGCAGAGCTGGTGAGATCCAGGGGTCCCATCTCCAGTCCCCAGAGCTGGAGGGGCTTGGTTTGTCCCTGCGGGTGCCCCCTGGGATGCCCAATTCTGAAGCCACATTTTGGGGCTCCCTGCAGGGCTGGACGGGGTGGAGCAGGCAGTGCTGGGCCTGGCCATGGCACACGGGGCTGAGGTGGTAGAGCTGTGGCAGAGCCCAAGGCAACAAGGAGAGGGCTGGCACCAGCTGGTCACCTACCCGGGTCGGGTCACGGATCAGTTTCAGGTGAGAGAGGGCCATGTTGGTACCTGGGCACCTTCCCCTGGGCTGAGGCCAGGGGGAGCATCTGGAGCCCAAGGTTCCCAGCTCACACCATCCCTGGTGTCTTGTCGGCAGCTCCTCTTCTCCCTGAGCCAACCACCTGCCTGTGGGGCAACCCTGGCCCTCGATGACATCACCTTCAGGAACTGTGGCTTGCAGGGTGAGTCCCATATCCTCTGGGATGAGACAGGAGCCAGGATTCTGGGGGGTCTGCTTTGGGCTGTGCACCCACGAGTGCTGCCCACGGTGTCCTGGGGGCATCTTGCCCCGGCCAGGAAGTGGTGTGGGTAGCAAAAGCCTTTCCTTTGAGTGACCCCAGGGAAGGAAGGGTGCGGGGTCATCTCCTCATGCTCTGAGGTCCCTGAGGTCCAGCCATGTGCTGACACTGTGTCCCCACTACCCCAGAGCCCGGGCAGCTGGTCTGTGGGGCTCAGGAGAGCCGGTGCAGGCGGGGCAGCTGCCTGGCACAGCACCGCTTCTGCGACGGCACCGAGGACTGCGGGGATGGCTCGGATGAGGACCCGACACGCTGCAGTGAGCATCTCTGGCCCCAGCTGGGGGTCCTGCTACCAGCCCCCTACCCCACAGATGGCCTGAGAATCTGACCTGGAGGGCAAAGCCAGTCCTCCAGGCACCCCAGCTCTGCCCCATGCCTGCATGGCAGGGGGGGCTGAATCACCTCAGGAGTTTTGAGGAGGGGTCAGCCCATGACAAGGACCTCCCTGGGTCACTGCTCTGCTCTCCCTCCCCTCAGAGCCCTTCACCCTCTGCTCCTTTGAGCAAGGTTTCTGCAGCTGGGAGACAGAGGCTGGGCACCTAACATGGGAGAGGAACACAAGCCTGAGCCTGGGGACAAGAGACAACACCCCCACCCGAGACCACAGCCACAACAGTGGGACAGGTACCTCAGTGGGCACCAGCATTCCAGGGCAGTCCCTGGGGCACAACTGGCCCCAGTTTCTCCTTAAGCCACTGGGGTATAGCCACCTGGGCTTGGCTTAACACTGTGCCTGGAAACCATCCCCTGACACCCCCACACCTTCCCTGGCACCACTCAGCCCTTCCTGGCATCTCCTGCAGGTTTTTATCTCCACGTGGGCAGCCCCCTGGCTGCAGGGGCCACCAGCCCAGCTCGGCTCAGTAGTCCCACTTTCCAGGCCACCAGCTCCTGCTCCGTGAGTTACAGCCCCTTGTGTGCTAGCAAGGGACGTGGTCCCCAGCCTTGGGGGTCCCTGCGTGGGGCTGGTCCTCTGCTGGGCATGGGTAGTGGGAGTTTGGGGGTGGTTTGGTGGCATCTCTGAGCTCCTCCAGCCCCAGCTCTGTGACCATGGTGTGGGGCAGCAGCCCTGCCGTGGGGGTTATGCACCCCTGCCCAGTGCTTTGGGGCTCACTCACCCTCTGTCCCCAGCTCGTGCTGTACTGTCACCTCCATGGCTCAGCTACCAGCAGCCTCAGCATCTCCTACGTGACCAGCTCCACCAAGCACCTGCTGAGGGAGAGGACAGGGGACCTGGGCAGCTTCTGGGTCCGGGAAAGAGTGGATTTCAACGTGACAGAGAGCTTCAAGGTAAGCTGGGGCAAGCTGGGCTGCCTGCAGGGTGAGGGACACAGGGTGACTCCAAGTAGGAACCAGAGAGCTGAGCTGAGCCTCTGGGGTTGGCATGTCCCACCCTCATGTTCCTGTGCTTACACCTCCAAACTCCCCTCCCAGCCACCCCAGCCCAGGAACTACCTCACTGGAAACAGGGGACGGGGGGTTCTTCCCCTGTCCCTTGTCACCCTTCCCAACATCCTGTCTGCTGTTCCCCAGGGCCACCCATACAACCCAACCCCCTTGCTAACCTGGTCTTGGCAGATACCCCAATGGCACTCTGAGGACACCCCAAGAGAGCCCAAGGCCATAGCTGTGTGCAGGGCCAGCACCATCACCCCAGCCCACCACCCCTTCAAGCCACAGCACTGCCCCTGCTCCCACCAAGTCTCCTCCTGGGAGACTCCTCTCCTCCATCTGTGTTGGCTGATCCCCGGGTTCCCCACCCCATGGCACCCCAGTCCCCCTTCTGCACTGTGCATGTCCCCAGACTGATGCTGCTGGCACTGTTCTTCCCCACAGGTGCTGATTGAAGGGGTGGCCAGTGGCATGGGGACCGTGGCCATCGATGACCTGATCCTGTCCCCGGGCTGTGTGCGGGAGCAAGGTGAGCTGGAGGGTGGCTGTGTCCTGTCCCTGCTCTGCCACGAGCAGCTGTCCCCAGGTGTATTGTGCCCCTGAAGGACCCATCACAGGGTCTGGCTGTCCCTCTGCTCCTCAGAGTGCCCATCCCAGGCACAGCACGCTGGGTGCTTGCCCTGGGAACCACAGCAGAGGTTACCTGGTGTCCTCATCCTGCACCTGTAACACCCTCCACCCCCTCACCCTAAAACCTCCAGCCTGAGCCATGTCCCACAGGCAGCTCTCACCGACCCCCTCTGTCCCCTTCACCTGGAGGCAGCTGGCAGGGCAGGGATGGGTTTGGGGGACAGAGAGAGCTGGGGAGATGATCGGGAACAGGCGCCCACGGCTTGAAAGGGTGATGCTGAGGCTGCTGAGCCCTCTCACCACTGCTCTCCATCCCGGGGGGTTTTGCCATCAGGAAAGCCTTCACCCACACTGCCCAGCCGGGTGGGTGCTGGCCCCTGTGCAGCTGAGGAGGTGGCCTGTGACAGTGGGGAGTGCATTGCTGCAGAGCTGGCCTGTGACTTCGCTCAGACGTGCCCGGATGGCTCCGAGGAGCAGCGCTGTGGTGAGACCCCGGGGGGCCCCAGCCCCTGGCAGCCGAGCGGCAGAGGGAACCCAGGCAGGGTGACCTGGGCACAACCTGGCTGGCTGGGCCAGGGCATGCAGATGCCCACAAAGCCACTGGGATACGTGGTGGCTTGGTGGGACTGAGCCTGGGCTTTTGCAGGAGCCACCACCTTTGAGGCGGGGGCTGGGGGCTGGCAGGATGTCAGTGTGGGGCGGCTGCGCTGGGGAGTGCAGAGGGCCACCAAGCCTGCTGACACCATCCTCACTGGTAAGGCCATTCCCAACACCCAGACAATGTCCCTTGTTTCCCAGCACCATGGGGGTTCCCAGGATTCAGGTACCCCCTGTTCCCACCCAGATGGGGCAGGTGGGTGCCCTTCCCCTGCAGGAAGGGTGAGGGTGATGTCCAGGGAGGGTGTGCAGCCAAGAGTGAGGGGTCTCTGCCCTAACTTCTCAAGTTATTTCCTTGCCCAGGAGCTTTCCTGGCTCTCGAGGAAGGGGAAGGACAAATGGTGGCTCCTGCCAAGGCACGCACACCTCTGCTGGGCCCCTCTGGCCCTGCCTGCACCCTGGAGTTGAGCTACCACATCCACAGTGGGCCTCAAGGTAACCCCCTGCCCATCCCTGGGGTGTCCTGCCTGCTCCCTGGCTGGCCCTGCCACACGGCAGACACCCTCACGCACACACACCTTGCTGTCTCTGCCAGCCCTGCTCTGCCCATCACTCCATCCTGGGGCTGGGGTGTCCCTGTTCCCTGTGGCTGAGGGTTGGGTGGATGCTGGCACCCTGGGGGGTTCCCAGGGGAGGCTGCTGGGGGCTGCTCCCCACAGCTCCATCTCTCACCCCTCCTCTCCTGCCCAGGCTTCCTCACCATCAGCATCGCAGATCACGCCACTGGCACCACTCATCCGGCCTGGCACACACTGGGGCACGGTGGCACGGCTGAGGGACACATCCGTGTCCCACTGGGAGAGAGGACCCGGCCCTTCCAGGTGCCTCAAGGGCACAGGGACCAGCCTGGATGGCTACATGCAGGGCAGAGCAGTGCCAGTGACACCAGGCACTCCAGAGCTCACTTCAGCTATGGCACCCCCAGGTCGAGCTTCTGGCACTGGTGGATCTGCAGGACCCGGCGAGCACCGCTGCCATCGACAACGTGACATTTGTGCAGTGTCACCCCAGTGTGGTGCCTCCTGGGGCCACAGGTATGGATAGAGACACGTGGGCAGGGAGGGCAGCAGGAGGGGGACCCTGGACCCCCACTGACAGAGACGGGCACTGCTACTACCATGGGGGCTGCCTGTTTGTTGTCCACCCTGTCCCCAGCCCAGGGACAGGACTGATCCTACCCCAGGGCACCTGCGTGGGATGAACTGGGAGAGTGGGGTGGGGGAGCAGGGGGAAAGGGACATTCTGGGGACCTGTTTGCTTGTGGGATCCCCTATCCCCCCTCTCTCACCATGGTCCCCTCTCTCTGGCCAGAGCTCTCCTGCAATTTTGAAAGAGGAATGTGCGGCTGGTACCAGGATCAGTCCAGTGACTTCAGATGGGTTTATGGCAAGGGGCAGGGTCAGGGTCCTGACCACACCACTGGTTCTGGTAAGGGGATGGCTCCCCTCCTGGGGACCCCACACCCTCCTTGTCCTCAGGGTCAGGACGTGCCCCTTGGACTCTGAGCAGCCCCGTGTCCACGGGGTGAGCTCAGCTGGGGCAGCCTGGGGACACCTGGTTCCAGGACCAGGATGAGGGTGATGCAGGCACAGCTCGGAGCACCCATGACCGTGTCCCCCCCATTTTGGCTGTCCCCAACCTTCAGGCTTCTTCTTGGCTGCTGACCCCGCTGCGCTGCACAGCCGTGACCAGCGGGCACAGCTCAGCACCTACAGCCAGGAGCCCAGCACCACCCCACACTGCCTCTCCTTCTGGTACCGCCTGGCCGGCCCGCAGATCGGTACGCAGCCTCATGGCAGCCCCTGGGGAGGCCCCAGCCCCATTCTGCTCCCCTGGGTACCGCGGGGTTCCGAGGGCTGTGCGGTGGTGACCCAATACTCCTCTCTGCTCAGGCACCCTGAACCTCAAGCTGCGGCTGGAGGGAGCGGAGGAGAGGGTGCTGTGGACCCGGCGGGGCAGCCAAGGCAGCCTCTGGCACCGGGCAGAGGCCACGCTGCCTGCCACGGGCCCCCGGCGGTACCGGGTGAGGGTCCGTCCCCCCCTTCATCCCACCGGGTGCCAGCAGGGCACAGACCCTCTGACACTGCTGTCTTGGTGGCAGTTGGTCTTCGAGGCCCTGCGGGATGGGTTCCGGGGGGACATGGCACTGGATGACCTGGCACTGACCCCCGGGCCCTGCGGGGCCGAGCTCTCCTGCTCCTTCGAGGCGGATGGGTGCAGCCTGGCAGGCAGCGGGCAGCACACCTGGCAGAGGCAGAGCAATGGCACCGGCCCCACCGCTGGCCCCTGGGCTGACCACACCACTGGCACTGCTGCAGGTACTGAGCCATGGCTGCCAGGGGCTGTGGTGGAGCCTGCTGCCTGCCCTGCCCCCTGCCTGCCTGCCTGGCCCAGGATGTGCAGGGACACTCCTCTACAGAGTTCCCCAAACCCATAGATTCTCAGCCCTGGGGCTTCCCCCAACCCAGCGGGGTTCCCTGGCCCCATCAGCCCCAGGTGCCCCCAGCAGGGCTGGCTGGGGGTGACAGCATGGGGGTTTCTCTCCTCCCAGGCCATTACATGGTGGTGAGCACGGGCAGGGGCTCCCTGCCTGCAGGGCAAGCAGCCACACTCACCTCCCAGCCCTACCAGCCCTCAGCACCCGCCCAGTGCTTGGCCTTCTGGTACCAGCTGAGTGCAGGGACCCCAGGTGAGCACTGAGACCCCCCCACAAGAGCCCCAGGGCCCCTCTGGGTGGGTGGGGGTTCCACGTGATGCAACATGGTGGGTGCCCTGCACAGGCTCCCTCGGCGTCTTCGTGGAGCAGCGCGGGATGCGGAGGAAGGTGATGGATGTGAGCACCATGGAGGGGGATGCCTGGCACCGTGGCCAGGTCACTGTCCAGCCAGATGGGGACTGGCAGGTGAGACAGGGCAGGGTGGCAGGGGCCTTGGGGGAAGGATGGGGACAGGCTGGGGGTGAGGAGGGCAGCATGGTGGCTGCCAGCCTCAGCCCACCCCTCCGGCAGGTCAGGTTCGAGGCAGTGGGAGCTGGGGGTGACCACGGGTACATTGCACTGGATGATCTGCATGTGTCAGAGGGAGCCTGCCCCAAGCCAGGTGACAGCCCGTGCCGTGGGAACACTGCAGACCAATGAGGGGGAAGGGGCAAGCCATGGGGATGTGCTGCCATGGGGAGGGGGACAGCCGGTCCCATCCAGCACAGCTCTGCCATGACTGCTGGGAATCCCACTGTGGGCAGTGGGGAGGGGGCTGAGGTTTGCCCCCCTCCCAAGTGCTCCCTCTCACAGGGGGCAGTAGGTGCCCATGACACGGGTGCATCACAGCCCCCCCTTTTCCTCCCAGCATCCTGCGACTTTGAGCGGGACATGTGTGGCTGGAGCAGCCCCTCGGACCCCCACCTGCACAGCTTCACCTGGGGATGGAAGAGTGGGATCCCCCTTGCCAAGTACCCTGGCCCCGAGCAGGATCACACACTGGGCACAAGGGATGGTAGGAGACCCCCAAGCCCCCCCGGGGCACCAGCTGGGGGGAGGAAGGACACAGCATCCCCATGCTCATAGAGGGATGGCTCTGTCCCAAAGGCAGTGAGAACATGGGTGGGAGCTGCAATTCTCTGGACATCATTCTGGGCACTTTTCTGGGGGAGCAGGGCAGGTGGGGTGGGCTGCAGAGTTGGGGGACACCCTGTGCTCTGTCCCTACCTGTCCAGGTCACTACGTGCACTTTGACACCAGTGTGCTGGGCCCTGGAGGCACCACTGCCCGGCTGGAGAGCCAGCCCCTGCCTGCTGCTACCCACTCCTGCCTGCAGTTCTGGTACCACATGGACATCCCAGAGCACCTCTGTGAGCACTGCTGGGGCAAGGAGGCACTGTTGGCCCTGGGGAGGGGGTCAGGAGCTCACTGTGATGGAAGTGGGGGCTCGTTTCAAACCTCCTCCCATCCACAGGACCACAGAGGCTCTGGTTTAGCTCCAGCTGGGCATAGGGAATGTCCCTTTCCCACTGGGTGCTGCCACCTCAGGGGACAACAGCCCAGCAAGGAAGGTCTGGTGGCTCTTGGGGTCTCTGGGTGGCCACTGATGCCAGGACTCTTGTCCTTCTCCACCTTGCAGCCTGTGGGGAGCTGCGGGTGATGGTGCAGAGCGTGGCGGGGCAGCGCACAGTGTGGACCATGCCAGGGCACCAGAGCCAGGCCTGGCAGGGAGCCACGGTGCCTGTGCAGAGCCACAGCGAGTTCCAGGTGAGCAGGGCCACCCCAGGGTGCAGGGGGCACTCAGGTGAGGGTTTGGGTCCTCAGAAGGTGTGGGTGTCCCTCCCCATCCCATCTTCCCTTGCAGATCATCTTTGAGATCAGCACCCAGAGGTGGCCAATGGAAGGGACAGTGGCTCTGGATGACATGATGTACAGCACTGAGGGGGGCTGCCATTCCAGCCTGGGGGTGCCAACAGAAGGTGCAAAGCCCATTCTGGCTGTGCCACTCGGTGCTGGGGCTGTAGCCAACTCTCCTGGGAAGCGGGGTTGAGCCTGACAGCATCTCTTCTCCCTCCAGGAAAATCCTCCAGCAGCCTCACGACAGAGGTGGTGCTCGGTGTTCTCCTGGCCATCGTTGTCCTGGCACTGGTGGCTGCTGGAGGCTGGTACTGGCTGAGGAGGCGAGTGCTGGCAAGTGGGACACCAGCAGAGAGCAACGTTCCCCAGAGCTTCGACAATATCACTTTTCGAGATGTAAGGACAGGGCAAAGGGCTCCCACTTGCCCCCCCACGGTGTCAAAACAGCGTTTTCTGCAAGCTCAGCAGATCCCAGCAGGTTCCCCCTGAGCCCACACTGCCAGCACGGCAGGGAGGTGCAAAGGGCTTGGCTCTTATCTGGTCACTGGTGAATGAGTGACCTCGAGCTGTAGGTCTGACCCAGAAATGTTGCTGTTGCCATCAGGCAGATGCTCCAGAAGAAGCTGAGGCTGCTGATCCTCCTCCCCAGAGCCTGCTGAGAGTGGGGCATGCAAACATTGCTCACCCTCTGCAAGCCACAGCTCCCTCCCTGGGAGAGGCAGCTCTAGCTGCAGTTTCTTTTGGCAGGTTTGGTGCCGTGTTGTCCTCAGCAGAACCATCAGCCCCAGGACTGACCCCAGAGGAGGCTGTGGAGCCCCTTGGGTTCAACCTCCCTTGCCTCAGCTGCTGCCCTGCTGGGCCAGCACACAGGTTCTCCCTCAGCAGCCTGGGAGAAGTCCCCGTATTTCAGATTAGACACAGCCCTCGTGTCGTGTAACTGCTGCTCCCCCTCCTTTGCAGGACAAGGTCACCATATCTTCAGTGCCAAACGAGAGGGCTGAGAACTGAAGCCAGCAGCAGTAACTCCTGCCCTGGGCCCCAGGGCAGAGCATCCCTCCAGCAGCACCTCACACTCCACCTCCAGCTCTCAGCACCAGACACGGGGCAGGGGGAGAGCTGCTGCAGATGCTCCCTGGGGTGTGCCAGCCCCCCACAGGGACGTGCCACCCACTACCTTCAAGAGCTCGGGAAAAACATCCTTTTATAACATGAACTTTCTGCACCAGGCTGTGGCAGTGATTTGAGCCATTAGCAGTTCCTCACAGCAGCCCTCCTGCTGCCTGCAGGTCCCACACGTGGAGTGGGGTGAATTGCACAGACCTGTCCTGCCCCAGGGCTGGGGAGGGCAGCAGGTGCTGCACAGGGCACAGGTCCCTTCCTACACCCAGGATTGGGCACAACAGCTCCCAGGACACAGGGCCAACGTGGGAAGGAAGCCCAGCTCTTCTGCTGGCTGTGAGGGCACGTGGGGAGGGTGGGAGCAGAGCAGTGACCAGCACACAGCAGAGCTGTAGGCAGGGAGCAGCCCTGACCCCCCTGTAGGTGCCCATCTGCCACCCAGGCAAGAATTTGCTGTGAAATGTCATTGGGAAAAACAGGCCAGGTTCAGTACCCACTCCTGCACCCAGACCCAGGGCCCCTCTCTTACCCCTGAGCTTCCAACACTGAATTTGAGGCAGTTCAGCCATTGAGCAGCCCCTGCTCAAGCCCCCCACCCAGCTCCAAGAGCCCAGACTGGCTCAGCCCAGCAGGGATCCAGCTGTCCCCAAGCCCCTGGGGGTGTCCTGCTTTCCCCCCTCTGCCACCACAGCCTGGTTTCCCTCAGCTCCCTTCCACACGGGTTACATCCCAGGCTCCCAGAGCACCATCCACACCCTCCCAGCACTGCCCCACCCTTCAGGAACAAGCTCCCAAAGCTGCTGCAGGAATCAGGGGGAGGTGAGACAGAGGCCTCTGCCTTCAGACCACTCTGTCCCCTGCTACCACCTCACCCCCCAGAGCTCCACAGCCTCCACTCACCATCAGACCAGAGGACTGATGTCAGCTCTGGGCTGCTAGCCCAAGATGCTGACTGGCCCTGGGCAGGCAGGGGGGCTGCAGCAGCACTGCTCTAAGCCCGGACCTCCCCAGGCAGCCTGAGGAATTGCAGCTTCCCACAGGAAGAGGAGCTGCAGCTCCAGTCACCCCCAACCACAAAGTTTGCCAGCAGCTGATGGACACACAGCAGCTCCCCTGCCCCCCTGCGTGATGAAGGGTATCAAACTTTATTATAGAGCTCTTTAAAACAGTCTGGAAGGAAGGAACAAACTGTCATTTTGAAGCAGTGACCGACTCATCGTGTCAAACGCAGACACTGCTCAGCCCCCAGCTCACCCCAATTATTTTATATAATATCCCCCCCTTTTCCCCATTTTTTCCAATTAAATGATCCCATTTCAGACCCCCCCACGTGTCTTAACACAAGCTGCTTCTAAACACCAAGATGCACAAGTTTTCTGGCAAATCAGATGCACGTTTTTTTGGGGTTTAGTTCCTCAATCTCTGGAAAGGAGGAAGGAAAAACAAAAATCAGGAAAATCGCTTCTTTAAGGTTGTCTTTTTACAGCAGGAACAGATTCGGCAGATTTCCCCCCCAAAAGCAAGTCTGAAACCCTCTTGTTCAGCTTGGCAAGATGCAGTGAGACCCAGGTGGACGAGGAGAGCCAGCCAGGTGAGATCAGTATCAACAAACTGATTTCGAGGCTTTGGTGTCATTTCCCTTTGGGACCAGTTTCCAGAGGTTTTCCAATATCTTTCCCACGCAGTTTAAGGCCTGAAATAAGAGAAGGGAGATGACCATCAACTGCTGTCAGTGCTCAATCCTTTTATGCTGATCACTTTATGACTTTTTACCCTTTATCTCCTCTAATTTTTCCTCTAAGGAAGGGAACACACAAAAAAGAAGGCAGAGCCAGAGTTAAGGAGAATCCTAATCTGGTTTTCCAGGAGCAGCTGAGTGGTTTTAGACAAAGCTCCAGTTCCTGCTTGAGCACTGCTTTCCTGAAAAAGTCTCTGAGAGTAAAATCAACACCAGTGGCTGCAAGATCCTTTCCCAGGTACCATCAGGCCTTCCTGGGGCTCTGGATCTTGGTGATTTTGGGGGGAAGCACACCAGGGTGGTCCCCAGGGCAGGAACAATGGAACAGGAGAGCTCCAAGCTCTGGCTTCAGGCAGCAGATCCAAGTTGTATCAGCACACAGAGGAATGGCACCACACCCACAGTGACCTGCAGCCAGCAGCTGCTCCTGATGTGGAAAATGTAAATAAATGAACCCAGAATGGCCCAGGCAGGCACTGAAAATGTAGTGTCATGGGATTTCAGTGAAATCTCTTTTCTTAACTCACCGATGGCTCTTTCGATCTTGCCCATCACCTGGTTGTTGGGAATTGCTCTTCCTGATTCATAGTCAGCAATAACTTGTGGTTTTTCATTGATTTTCTAAAGAGAGGAGATGTCAGCACCACCAGCTCCATGCACAGCAAACACCCAGTGCCAGCCCCCTGATCACTAACAGCCTCTAGTTATCCCAGGATCAGAAAAAAAACACATTGCTGCTTCCAGGCTCACCCCATCCCCCCTGCTGCCACCTCCAGTGTCACTGTGCTGATGACACCCACCCTGGAGACTCCAAACCCCCCCAGAGGAGCAGTAACATGATGATGTGCTGCAGCAACACGCTGCTGAACACTGTGTCAGGCTCAGGTGGTCCATGCTCACATCATTTCTAATTTGATGGCAGGAGAAAAAAAAAAATTTAAAAAAAAATCTCCCTACCAGCTCACCAGCAACACTCCATCTCCAAGCAGGTGATAAAGGGCTGCACAAATAAACCCCAAAAACATTTCCTAGGTAGATCAGGTTATCAGTGCTGCTGTGTTCACCTGCTCACCACACACCATCCCCCTGCAGCTGCCCCCAGGGGAGAGGAGAAGTGTCCACCCTCCCCTCGAGGTGCCCAGCAGGCCCCAGCTCCACTCACCGTGGCCAAATCCTTCTGTGTCATGCCCTTGCTCTGCCTGCCCTGCTGGATCACCTTGCCCACCTCCAGGGGAACTCTGTCGTGGTGCAGCTCCTCTGTCTCTCGGTCGAGCTTGGCTGTGTTCTTTGTAATAAAGTGTTGTTTGTTTTGGCCTGCTGCCCCTGTCATGCAAACCAAGAACAGCGAAAAAAAACCAAACCAAAACAAAAAAAAAGGCTTAGAGACAGTTCAAAAAGTATCCAAATAGGTTTGGGGTGTTTTATGCATTTAGCTTCCCGGGATCCCAGAAGTTTTCAAGGTTTCCTCATGCCAACGTCAGCACTGACCCACCCACCACAGGTCAGAGAGCTCCTGACACAGTTCATGCTGACGTGTGAACAGCCACACAGAGCCCTCCCCTCCCTTCACTTCTCCTATCAAGTTCACTCCACACTTTGCTGTTGCCTGGGGACTTCACACTCCCACACACCTTTGTGCCATGGCAAGGGCAGGCAATAACAGAGCTTGGACTTTCTTTGCTGAGGTATAAAGCAGCAGGAGTAAGTGGATTTTAATCAATTTTCTGATGCCTTTTACAACTAAAGTCCACTTATGTTTGTAGAAAGCAGAAAGTTGAAAGCTCTGCTATTTGTTTTGTCCCAGTCACAGTATTTAAGTCATTGCTTGAATCCCTTGATATTCAGCCTCTTGATAAGGCTGACTAACCCTCCTTCAAGGATCACCTAGTTATTTCCAAACATCATCATCTCCTCCCTATGGAGAGAGAACTTGAGAATTTACATCAGAGAGGACAGAGGGAATTTTTCAAGAGCAATGCCAGAGGAAGGTCACCAATCAGTGGAATCCTTAGGCATATGGTCACCAGAGAAATAAGGTGCAGGAATCAGGTGCTTATGTTTTGGGCTCATCAAAGTTCTCAGAGCTTTGCAGATAACAGTCAGGGCAACAATAAACTTAAAGCTGGCAATAGAGGAGTGGTCCCCCTTCTTTGGCATGCAGTCTGACCTCCTGGGGATGCTCCCCCCCTTTCCCGGGGTGCTGCCTGTTCTCTTTGGGGTGCTCCCTGACCCCTCGGGGTGCTCCTGCTCCCCTTGGGGTGCCCTCCCTCCCTCCCTGTCGAGTCTCAGGTCTGTTCAGCCCCATCCAGGGAGACCTATGGTTCAGCTGGGGGTGCTGCCTTATGCTCCCCCTCTTCCAGACACCGCCTTCTCGGTGGAGCGGGCCCGGGGGGGGCTGAGACCGGGAGAGGGGCAGAGGCACCGCCGGGCCGGGCTCCCAGGGCTTTTCCCCTGCCAGGCCGCTGGATACCCACACTTCTTGGAGGTCTCCACGTCCTCTCCGCGCCGCTGCGCTGCCAGGATCGCCTAAGGAGAGGAAAGGAGCCGAGGTGAGCGCTCCGCGGGCCGCAGCCACCCCGACAACACCGGGAGGGCCTCGACCACCGCCTCGCCCGGGCCTCGGCGGCGCCAGGCCC